>CAKNXH010000210.1:395698-466615 GCA_932178445.1 Andricus quercusramuli | reverse complement strand
GTAATACTATATATCATTTTCACCAGAAAAGATTTTAATTTTACATAAAAAACAATGGAATTTAACCAAAAAGACGAGTTTTCAACAAAATAGTAGAATTATTTTCCAACGAAGATTAACATTCACAAAAACAATTTCATTTTTGTCCCAGAAAGACGAAATTTCTATAAAACAAATGCATTTTCAAACTAAAAATGAAATTTGAAAAATAGTCGAATTTCCAACCAAGAAAGATTTTATTTGAATTCTCAGCACCGAAATATGAATTTTCAAGAAAACAGTTGAATTACTAACCAAGAATTTTTAGGCCGCATCACTTCACTTTCAATATGAATTAATTTTTCCCTAGCAAATTGTTCACTTATTCTGACCATTGATATTCAAAGATGAGAACAATATCTTGTCGAATTTTCAACACAGAACCTTTATTGAAACTCCTTGACATTGGCAAGATTTTGTCAAAATCCCTGACTTTTCCCTGGCCAATCAAATTCCCTGACTTCCCCGATTTTCAAGTTTTCCCTGACCTACGGCCACCCAGTAACACCCTCTGGTGACCCGAAGAATTTATTCATCCTTTTAAATACAGACTTCGTTTAACTACGCATTTCGCTCTAAACAATGAAACCGACCATTAACCCTTCTATGACACAATATCTGAAATCCCAAAAGTGTGTCCAAAAGAAACTTTTCTTTTTTGAAGATAAAGTTAAGACTATTCTTCCGTCAAACTTGTTGCTAGAACGATAAGTAATATCTATTAAATAGGACACCAGGCTTAGAAAGTGGAAGTACGATTTCGAAGGATATAAAGAGACTGAAATAAGAAGAAGAATTTAAAAAAGTAGATTTCCGCATTTTTGATTTGATTCCTTATTCCGAGTAAATCAACTTTACGGGGCTTGGAAAAGAGAAACGTGAAACTGGCTCTTTCATCTCTCGAGACAGGTTTGAAGGCCGAAGGGGTTATATTATGTTCGTCGTTGGAAAGCAAGGTTTACTTGAAAATAGTGTAAGTTTCATGCCGGAATACATTCAATTCATTTCCTCCTTCTTACTTCGCTTCTGCCTTTCAATATTCAAAAGCCGTCGTCGGATGCATTCCCCCTGAATTATATAATAGGGGTGAATCTTTGTCCTCCGGGCAGACATTTATAAATAATAAATATATTAGAGCGATAGGGGACTAACCACCCCCCTAGGCTTCATATGGAACACTGAGAAGCTGTGCTGACCTAATTCAAGGGAGGAAAGCAATATTAGTAGTAATATTAGTAATATTAGTAGATTAAATTACCGATCAAAGATTCTATTCAATCATACATAAAAAATCATTTCTGCATTCAATATTTCAAACTTTTCAAAGCCTTCATTTCTAATAATTCAATTGTGAATTTCCCTCTGGAAATATTTGTTACTCTGACAAAAAATGATTCAATCTCCTCTTATCCAATAACATTTTTCGTTACAGAAAAAAAATTCACTGGGTCCTTTGGGTTGTATATTATTATTTCAGACGATTTCTGTGAGCAGAAATTCACTGGGCATGAAGGTTGGCTAATGTGCTCGTAACCCAGCCTTTTCTATAAAAAAAAACTAACCTTCGAAGTCAGGAGACATTCTACTCGTTTTTCGGAATTCCAGCTTGGTTCCATACTCAGTAGAAAAAAAATTGAATTTGGCATGAAGGCACAATTTACACACGAAAAATTTAAATCGTTTCAACCCTTGTAATCCAACCTTACATATGAAAATCAATCCTGAATTTATGTACTATTGAAATTCCTCTTCCCTGATTTTCGTACCATTCTTACGATATAATGCGATTCAGAAAATATAAAACTGGATAGTACTCGTAAAACCAAACTTTGCAAGAAAATATCCACTGAATTTATAATCATGACAATTTGATTCACCACCCATGTGTCAAGGTTTTTATGCTGATTAAAAGTTGGCCTAATTGACCTTTTACTGACCTTTACTACTTACCCCAAAATTTAATGACTATGCGTTGACCTCTACTACTTCCCTCACAACTTTGTTCACCTTCTCACCCCTCTCCCATTTTCCTGAATATATGAAGTATTATATTTACTACTATTATCCAAACTGCCCATTACTATTGAAATTCGCAAGGCTGACTATACGTTGACCTATACTACTTTTCCATCTTCTTACCCCACACTCATTTTTCTCACCCTATACTGACCTGCACCACTGATCCTCTAACTGCAGAAGTATTTGTTGAACTGTACTACTTGCGCACTAATTTTCTGACTGTACGCTTACCTGTACTACTTTCTTCACCCCTTTCTCCATCTTCTGACACTACTTCTATCTTCCTAACTATATAAAAGGCTGTACTACTAATACCCAAACTGAAGGACTACATGTTGTCATGTACTATTTCTGACACTATACTGACCTGTACTACTGATCCCCCAACTGAAGAACTGTATGTTAACCTGTACTACTTGTCCTTCAATTGTCTGACTATGCCTCGACCTATACTACGCTCCTCACCCCTTTGCTCATCTTTTTATCCCTCTCCCTTTTTTCTGACTCTATAAAGGTTTGTACTACTGATTCCCAAACTGAAGGACTCCATGTTGACATGTACTACCAAAAACATTAACAATGCAAAAACTTGGTTATGCACATGCAGTTAAATGAAGTTGTCAAATTATAGTCAGCTGAGTCAACTGAAAAATTAATAAATAACATTAATTGGGGACTATTACTGGAAAATAAATTTTTCAAATGGTGTTTTGGAATTTGAGTTGGAAATAAAAATTTAGAAAAGTTATTTCTGAACAAAATTTTGCAAATTATAAAAACTTGGCGCGATTGAATGTATTTCTTTCGTCCAAATATCACTAAAATAAATTTTAAAAGTCCTCTTTTCCACTAAAAACCTCCATAATTTCGTTTATGAACGATTGACTCTTCATTCTATTTGATTCCGTTAAGTTATTATAATGTTTGAATTTTTTTATAAATAGTTCTTTTGAATAAAGAATTGCTTTTTTTAATACTCGTAGTCAATTATTGTCAACTTTTAGTTTTTTATTTCACTTGGCCGAGTTTAATTTCACAACTTCATTTGATTGTGCGTGGATATGTTTTTAAATGCCAGATTTTTTTAGCGGAATTTTACTACTTTTTGGAACAAAAATGTATGTATAGATATTACAAATAAAATACTTGTGAAAATGATTGAACAAAAGTTCATATCATGAAATCCATACAATTTAAAAAAATGGTGATAATGTTATAAATAAAAAATTTAATTTTTTCACACTCAAATATACACAAAATTTTGAACCAAAAAATCCTGAAAATGGTGCTAGAAAATATTACTACGCATCCACAGTTGAATTTAACGTTAATCAGTCTAATAGCTTTTGCTTTAGCCGTGCACTAAGATGGAAAATTTGATTTTTTATGACAAAATATACAGAAAATTTTCAAATGATTGAAGATATTACAAAATCCTGGAAAATAGCATTTAAAAATACTACCGAACACCTATCGTTGAAATTTCACGTTAATCGGTCCAATATATTTTTCTGCAGTCGTCCGCAAAGATGAAAAATTCGATTTTTATGATGAAATATACAAATTTTAAATCATTGAAGATATTACTAAATCCTAAAGAACTGCATTAGAGAATATTATCGTACGACTACAACCAAAATTTAGTGTTGACGAGCCTGATAGACTTTTCTGTAGCCGTGCACAACTTTGAAAATTTTGATTTTTTATGATGATATACCCAAATTTTTCAAACAATTAAATGTATCAAAGAAAATTCTAAAAAAAAAGCACTTGAAAGTATTACCGCTTACCTACAGTTAACAGTTTCAATTATATAAAGCACTAAAATTTATTAAACGAATTAGGTTATCAATAATTCTTCAGGTATAGCAATAGAAAGGAGTACTGCAATTCTTTTCTTTAAGAAAATCTTAAAAATAATCAATATTAATTAATAATTAAAAAATTATGCCGTGCATGTCCAGTTCTAATTGTGTATCAATTGGTGTGATATGCTTGTCTGTGACCCTTGACAATGGTGAAAAAAATTCTATTTATATGTCTTTCTAGACGGAACATTTTACAGATTTTACTTTATCAAACTCAGTTCTTCAGAAAATGCATCTAGTCTTTTATTTTACAGCTCAGAGCCAAGTTTCATTAAGATAAGTTAAGAATTGCGCCAACAATCCAATAAAAGTTGCAAGCTCATAGTTCTCACGAGAAAATAGATTTTTTTTTGTTTGTTATTGTACTTGGCGGCGATTTGCTACCACAACTTTAAATCTAAAAATGACACATACCATATTACTAGGGTCAGCTAATGTAGATTTATTTAAGCATTTCCAAAGCATTACTGACGTTATTTTAAGCTGAAATATACATCACTCCTAATTCGAGTTGATACATAAGTTTAAGTGAACCTATATTTGAGTTCAATTGTCCCTAGTTAAAAATTTGGTTCGAATTTAATTATAGATTCTAGATACCAAGTCCGTAGATAGTTGGAGAACTAAATATAATTGCGCACGATTATCCCGGCACAAAACAATTGAGAGGAATAATAATTTGCCCGATCGAATGGCTTCGTTGCTTAGGAAACATCTGCTGCACGTTTTAAATTAATTATAGAGCTATTATAACCACTGGTCTCATTTGTAGTAGAACCATGTCTTATACGTCGCCTTGTAAGACAAATGCGGGGCATGTACCGCAAGTAACTAAGGAACAAATTGTGGCTGTTGTGTACAAGTGCGACTCAGGGCTAAGCATAGGCAACGTAACAACGGACATAATAAGGGGATTATCCCCTTAAACGGATTAATTTAAGGCGAAGGTACAGAAAACTATGTTTACATACTCTGGTAAGAAAACCTCAGATATCACGACGTAATAGCTGCTTTCATACAATTTCCTTTTGTTGACAAACGTAAGAATGGGACGAGAAGCGAAGCTTGGTTGATGCTTCTAACAAAAACAGGCTGAACTTAATAAGAATTTTTAATGGAAAAGTTGTGTTGATCGAAACAATCTGTGCTGTTGTGTACTTTACGTTATACACTTCGCCAGGGCTGAGGTTTTTGTAAGAATTCAAGATACAATTTTCTGAAAATTATACGAGCATCATAAACGTGGCAAAGGAAAATCTATTCTTTTTCTTGGAACCATTTTATTCCCTTTCGAATTTTTAGCATTATTTGAATTCGCTCGAATTTCTGAAGTAAAAATCAGGGATCACCGTGGTTCAGTAGTTCCATTTTAGGCAAAAAAGTTGATTTTTATACGAAATTAGGGAATAATTAGGGAATAATTTCTTTTTTTATTTTGATCAGTAGATAGATTTTTCTTCCACATTCTCATCACATCATCATTTCTAGTGTAATCTTTTTAATACAGAACCATAAGTTGTTCGAAGTATTTTTCTAAGTGAGCTAGAAAGAAATAATTTGGAAAACACGAAAATGACTATTTGTAAAACATAATTTTTCTGTTCTTCTTTAAATTTGCTTTTTATGTATTTTTATCGGTTGAAATCTGTCAGATTTCAAAATTTTCTTATTGTTATCTAAGAAAGGATTATAGTGTAAACGAAGAAAAAAATTTTTAATTATTATTCAAGGGTCCTGACAGTTATACGATTTTTTGCATATTATTTTCGATTTCCAACATTTTGTTTCTACAGTCAAAACTAAAATACTCCTTTAGGGCTAACATTACGGAAAATCCCGTAATAGTGAACAGTGCCTTCGTTGAATATTATTTCTAAAAAATTTTGTTTACAATTTTTTAAGCAGAGAGATGCAGGGTCCGAATTTAAAAGTATAGTCCAAATCAAAAAGTGTGGAGTCTAAAATTAAATTTATTTTCCAAGCAAATGTACAGTTTTTCAACCTAATATTTCAAAAGCATTTCAAATTATTTAAAATTACTATTTATTCAACATTCTCATTCATATACCTGAACGAACTAAATTAATAGAACCAAATAATAGAATTTAACTAAGTTTGGTTGAAAGTTCATTCGTTTTGGAGAAAAAGGCTATTATTATATTTCCTGTTGAGAATTCATATTTTTTGCCTCAAAAAATTCAACCGTTTTGTAGAAAACTTAAAAAAAAATCGGATTTGTTTCTTTCTTAAATGAAAAATCTTTCTTCATTGAAAATTCAACTGTTTTGTTGAAGATTTAATCATCTCAATGAAAATGATATTCATTACTACATTTTGAAAATTCATCTCTTTGGTCGAAAATGTACCTGCTTTGATGAAAATTCATCTTTTTGGGTTGAAAGTTCAACTATTTTGGCATAAAATTCAACCAGTTTCTTGAAAATGAACTTTTTTCTTGAAAATTCATATTTTGGCATTTGAAATTCTTGAACATTTTTTTTGTTAAAAATGCGCAATTTGGATGAATTCACCTATTTTTGTATCCAGATTTAAATATTTAATTGATATGAGATCCAACTACTTGGTTTACAGCTAAACTTCTTTATTGAAAACTCGTTTTTTTTTATACAAGATTCATATTTTTCGGTTAACAATTTTGTCGTTTGTTCAAAAATTTTATTATTTTGTTTAAAATAGAATAATTTTGTGAAAAAGTCATTTTTTGTTAGAAAATTCAAGTATTTTGGTAAAAAATACAATTATTTGGCTGAAAATGAACTATTCTCGTGAAAATTCATCATTGTTACTAAACTTCGACCGTTTTGTATGAAATTCAAAAATTTGGTTGATATTGCTTTTTTTACAGAAAAGAGTTCCTTAGTTTAAAATTCAACAATTTTGTTGAAAATTTGTCTTCTTGGTTCGAAAATTCATCTCTCTTGGTAGAAATTTAATATTTTTTCGTTGAAAATGTAACTGGTTGGTTCAAAATTAAACTGTTTTGGTTGAGGATTCAACTTTTTTAAGAAAAATTCGATTCATCATTTTGCTTGAAGATACATCTCTTTGGTTGAAAATGTAACCGTTCTATTGAAAATTCGTCATTTTTGTTGAAAATTCAACTACTTTGTTAGAAATTCATTTTTTTCATAAAAATGTATCCTTTTAGTTGAAAATTTATCTATTTCGTTAAAAATATAACTAATTTTTTGAAAATTCGTCTTTTGAATTTGAAAAATCAACTACTTTGTAAGAAATTAATTTTTTTATTGAAGATCCATAATTTTATGTAAGAATTCATCTCAGTGATCGAAAATGTACCTACTTTTTTAAAAATAAATCATCTTTTTGGGTTAAAAATTCAACTAGTTTGTTGAAAATTCGTCTTTTTAGACGATATTTAATATTTTTGTTTTAGATTAGAATATTTCGTTGGTTAAAAATGCAGCTACTTGGTTAAAAGTTGAACTAATTTTTATTCATATATTTTTTAGGTTAAAATTTATGACTTTATTTGGGAATTCGCCTTTTTTCGTAGAAAATTAATCTTCTCGGTTGAAAAATCGTCTATTTTGGAAAAAATGCAATATTTTTACTTGAAGTGTTAAGAATTTAATTCGTGTTAAATTCAATTTAATATTAGTTCCTACATTAATCATATTCGAAACTATTTATTCTCCTATTTGCGTGAAAAATCTCCCTATTTCCCCTATTTGTAGAGCATTTTGGCCTGTGAAGGCTGTTATTGATACTGTTGAAATTTTTCGGGCTTCGCGCCTCGAAAGAATATTTCGCGAATCCTTCGTTGTCGACGATGTCCTTCAAATCTATAAAATTAGCAAACAAATCGTTCAGGAAATATTTATACTAAGTAAAAAAAAGGAAAGGGAATAATTGAAACAAAATTCTCTATTTTAGGTGTTTGAAGGATTCTTCAAGAGAAAAAGGGGAAAATGTGGATGAACCATGATCCCCGAAAAATGTAAAAAAAACTAAAATTTTAAAGCAATCCACAGGCCTTAATCGGTGACCTTTTACATCTTCGATCCTATGGATTTAGGCCATTTCCTTTCGTCAATCTCATGGTCCTTTGACTTTCACGTTCCATTTTCCAGGAACTCTTTTTCTCAGATCGTCTTTCAATTTCCTCGACCTTGAAAGATATTAAACTTGATTGTCCAAGTATTCGCTCGATGGCACTTTGAGCGAGTTTCGTCGATCGACCGAAGGAAAATTCACTCGAAACGAAAGAGGAGAGCACTTTCTAGATTGTGGAAAAATATATTCTTTGCAGTACGCCAAAGAAAAATGTTTTGAGGAATCATAACTTTATGCAAACGTTATCTCAATAGTAAGGAAGACTAACCCGAATACCCAAAACTTCTGAAACGTGTATTACTGTGATATGAACTTATCTTTCCTAGCGAACAAAATTTACATAAATTCTCAATCTAGCAACAAACGTCAAAGAGGCTATCTCAATGAGTGATGATTTTTCTCAAAGATACACATTCTTGTGAAAATCTTGGACGCAATAAATAAAAATATATTCAAAAATTTTCTTCCCAATCAACTTAGGCTTTTTCAAGGGCGGGGGGGGGGGGTCCGGAAATTCTTACGAATTCTTACTTAGAACGTGCGGTTGGAATTGACTTTTTATACGACCATATTATACACATTACATTATTATTTTTAATTTCTTTCTTGTGAAACCTCTAGAAATCTTTGCAATCTTCTGAAATTATGTAAAAAATATTTTGAAAAATTTGTAAATTTCTCGAAATTTCTTGAATCATGTAAAAATTCTTTTAAATCGTTTGCATCAAATTTATATCGTATATAATCTCTTGGAAACCCTTTAATACGATAGAGTTCCCTGAAATGAGTTGACGTGATCACTTTAAAGCTTTGGAATCTCTTTGAAACTCATTCTCAAAAAGTAAATTACAATATAATAAAATCGAGTAAATCTTTTTAAAAGCCATTAAAACTCCATCATTGAAACCCCTTTGTATCTCTCAAAATTCATTACAATCCCTTCAAATCCTTCGAAATATTTTCCAAACTCTTTAAAAATGTACTACAGTTACCTCCAGTTCAAAAAAGAGGTTTGTTAAATATGATTCATAAAATCAAGAAGGATATTGCAATTGTTGTTTGTTACTGATTTTAAAAGAGAACTGAAGTAAAATTCAAGAGAAAAATATTTCATGTTGAAATTGCTTATTTAAAATTAGCTATTTATAGTTTTATTTTGAGATAAAAGTTGCAATTCTAATTTAATCTTAATGCTGTAGGGCTTATTTTATGCCTTAGAAGATTCTCTACAAATCACTTTCGTACGTTTTTGTTTGTGAACAATTATTCCAGTAAAATATTATTGAAAAACGTGAAACTTGTATAATTCCTAAATAAAAGTATTGAAATAAAAACTTACCTAAGAGATTTGTAGAGAATCTTGTGATAAATAAAATAAGCGCTACAACATCAGGACTAAATAATAATGGCAACTTCTACCTGAGAACAAAATTTAAAAAATTACACTTTAGTTAACAATTTTAAATTAACAATTTGAGCCTAAAATTTTTGTTCTCAAAGTTGACTAAAGTTGTCTTAAAAAATTAGTTACAAATAATAATAGCAATATTCTTCTAGATTTTATGAATTATTTTCAACATTGCTCTTTTTTTAACTTGAGGTAAGTCAAGTACATCCTTGAATCCCTTCAAATTTTTGAAATCTTATTAAAATTTCCTAATATCCTCAAAAATTCGTGAAATTATTCCGAATCCACAATCCTATAAAAATATCCTATAAAAATCCATAATCATTCTTAAAAGACCGTGGAAATTCCATAAAATATCTAAAAACCTGTTAAAATCCTCAAATCTCCATAAAATATTTCCAAAATGTTACGATATCTCTTGCAATCTTTGGAAATCTCTTTAAATCCCTTGAAATCTTCAAAATCTTGATAAAATTCCCTTATACGGAATCCTTGTTAAACTTTTTAAATTCTTTGTAAGCCTTTTGAAATATTCTGAAATTCTTCGAAAACTCTTCAAGTCCTTCCATATCTCTTTGAATCCTCTAAAATATTCGAAAATCCTTTGAAATTATGTTCAATCCTTAGAAATATTATAAGATCCTCTAAAATCCGTGGATGTACTTTGGAATCATTTAAAATCGCATAAAATCTCCTGAAATCCCGGAAAATCGTTCAAACTCCTTTGAAGTTCTTAAAGTCCGCTAAATTTTTCAAAATCTTATGAAATCTCTTCAAATCTCTAAAAATTTTCAAAATCTAATTGAAATTTCCTGATATCCTTCAAAATTCATAAAAATACCTATGTAGCACATGAAAATCTTTAAAATCCTTTGAAATTCTGTGAGCTATTTTGAAATCTTTCGGAATCCCTTGGAATCCCTTAGTCTCCTAAAATTCCTTGAAATGCGTGAAAATTGTTATTAATCCTTTGAAATCCTTCAAAATCCCTCGTAATTAAACTCTGATTAATTTAAGTCCTGTAAAATACCTTCAAAATTTCAGATTTTCTCTGAAATTGTACAAGATAATTTCTTTAAACTCTTGAAATCTTGTAAAATCATTTAGAATCCTATCCTAAAACATTAGCGATCCGTTAAATTCCCTTGAAATCTATTGAAATACTTCCAAAAAGCTGAAAATGTTTCAAATATTTTTAAATCCCTTGAAATCTTGTTTACGGTGTAAATAATGGATATTTTTCATATATTGAATATATAAAATTTTTTAAATTATCCTCATGCAATTAACGCAAATTCCCTTATTTACTTTGTTAACTGTATCAGACATCTCTTATTTCAATTTGTTTATTTTCCTTCGCTTATCGAATTTCATTCATGCTCAAGCAAATTTCGACTCTTTTGACCCCAAGAAAGTATTCTACTTTATTCCATCCATTATATCGGAATCGTTCTTGCAAAATTTTCGCTATTCACTGCCCATTCAAGTGAGATGATTGCGGATAAAGAAAATTACGACGCAATAATTCTCGTGCTTGTTGAAATATTGCCACACGAGGACTGTTACGTCAAACTTCAACACTAAAAGTAACACGAAAACAAAGGGGACCCTAACATTTTATCATGCATGTAAATTATCGACTGACGTTTTCGGATTAAATCACGGCAAACACACATTTTGTGAAAATTTATGCACGTTCAAATAAATCCATGAATAAATATGTATATTTTACTTTTCGTTATTTTTGCTGCCCAGTGTTCACGGGTTAGGGATGACATATAAACCTTCTTTCAATCATATTATATGCGTAGGTTGTCCGCTGTAAGTAAATATACAAAGCTTATCGATTTAAAAAAAAGCGAAGCTGAATAAGATCCAAGGATTATTCAAAAAGAAAAGGTTTCCGTCAGCATCTTATATTTCCCACAATACCTAACTTGAAGAATTTTATAAACTCTGGACTTTATTTTATTTTTTTTTTTAAATTGAAGTGATCCAAGAACATAAATTATTACTTTAAATTTCGTAGGGCCAAAAACAAAAGTAGAAACCGTAAAATATTTCCCACAATGTGGAGAGGAAAAAGAGGTTGTTACGACTGACACTGAAAAATGCTTTGGAGCTGAAAATTTAGAGCGACTACGAACATTTCAATTTCGCTAGATTCTCCCTTTCCAATAGACGCTTCATAAATTAATCTCTCCTATGAATTACCCCTTCGGAATCGAATATTTCAAGAACGTCATCATTAATTGAATTTACTTAATTTAAGAAAATTTATGTTGCACTTCATATTGCATTTATATTGCAATTTATATTGTCTGTAAACTGTTTCAAACAAATAAAATGGAACTTTGCAGGTTGTAGAGCAAAATTTCGTTTTCAGATTCTTGGCAAATACCCGGATAGGATTTAACGATCTCCAGTTTTCTTTCATGATATACGTGTTTCAATTTCGCACCTTATCCTGCCTAAAAAAAGTGATGTTTTTCAAATATCTAGAAAATACGGAACTCATTGTTGTCGGAAACCTGATTAGTTGCGAAACTGCCTTAATATGACTTTCAGTGGCTGTTTTCAGTTTGTTTATTCATTAAAAAAGATTGCCAATTTCTGCACAATCAATTTTTTGAATCAAAATTCTTAAATGAATCATTTTATCTCATGGTAAGATTTATTTCTAAACTTTTCTAACTCTTATATTGATAGAAGAGAAACTTTTTATTATTGATAAGAAAAACTAAATTATGGGCGATAACTTATTTTTGAGAATTCAAAAAAAAAATGGAAGATTTTTAAGAATTATGAAAGATTTGAAGAGTCTAAATTTTGTAAAAGTTTTAAAAGAAAGATTGAAGTGGTTTAGATTTTACTTTAAAAGATTAGTTTTGAGCTTCGAAGATTTCAAAAAGTGTTGAAATAGAATCTTTATAATATTTTAAGACAATTCTTTTGATTTTGCAGTATTTAAAAAATATTTAAGAACACTGAATTTTGAAGCGTTCTAAGAGAATCAAAGAAAATTCTTAAGATTCCTGGGAAAATTTGAAATGATTCTCAATTTTAAATTAAGAAAAAACTTGTAAGAGATTTTTTAAAATTACAAATGCTTTCTTAATACTTCTAAACAGAAGCAAAAATTTTCAATTTTTCAAGATTACAAAATTTTAGAAATAATTCGAGTAATTTTACGAGATATTTAGAAAAGTTAAAAAAAGATTTAAGAATAATGATGAACTTGAAAAGATTTTAAGAAACTGTCGACAACATGCAGATTCTCCAAACTTCGTGAAGAAATTAAGAAGTTTCTTAAGAATTCTTGAAGGTTTTAAGATAATTGAAAAAAGTTCGAAAAGGGTGCAGAAATTTTGAAAGGAAAATATTTTAATTTGCAAGACAACATTTTTTATGTGAGTAAAATCAAGAGATCTTTAGAAGATTTAAAAATAATTTTGAATTTATAGAGATTTTCAATGTTTTTAAACATTTCAAACAAAAACATTAGAAGCTAATAAATAATTTTGAAAAGTTCAAAGAGAAAAATATTCTTAAAATTTATAGGAAAATTTGAAATAATTTTTTGTATTCAAAAATTAAGCTTTAACGAATATTTAAACATTTCTAAAAATGGCGAAAAAAAGTGAAAGGTTCAGAGCCATTGTTCAAATTTCGAATAATTTTTTTAAATTTCGAGAAAAACTTATCAATATCTATTGAACTTGCTCGAATTTTTCCTAATATTTTGTAAAATCCTGTAAAATAAAGAAAATTCTCCTTGAACATTTTCTAGCTTCTTTTTTGGCACATCAGACATTTTTTGTAATCTTTCTGAATATTCTCAAGAATCTGACGAAGATGTTATTTGCATAACATTATAAACAAATTGATAATACTTGTTTCCTTGTTTTCAGATTTGAAAATCTATTCTGACTCGAATGTAAGTGTTCAAAAGCTTCTAACAAATTTATTTGTTAACAGTTTTTGAAGTTTTAGTTATTCGAAATTTTTATTCCGTAATGAAAATTATTTTTCTCCTCGAATCGAAGAACTGCACTTCATATACTTTTACAAGTGTTAAGTTTTTCAATTATGAAATCATTCTGTTCACAATGTGTAGTTTTAAAATCTTTTAGTTTAAAAATTATTCATTTTAGGCCTTCATTTCTAAACGTACATTTTCAATTTGAATAATTTTAAAGACGTGATTTCGAAGACATAAACAATTACTCAAGATTTTCGACAATGAATTGTAGTTCGAGTATTAACAATTGAACAATAATTAATTTTATAGGACGATTCTGAGTCTATCTAAAATTAAACAATTTACGGATTTTTAGGTTAAAAACCGACCAATTACAATTCGAAAGTAGTTAAATAAATGTAATTATTATTATTATTCAATTATTGTTCCTGTGTAAAATATTACATTTTGAACGCATATTAAATTGAAAATTTTTTAATTAAAAAAAAAGAACATTATTCAATATTTAGCAATATTTGGCTCCTTATTCAGAATAAACAATTACAAATCAAATAGTCAAAACTAAACATTTTTATATCCAATTTTTTCAAATAGAAAGCCTTGAATCGTTGAAATTTCAGAGAACTAAATTTAAACTTTGAACGTTAGAATTTTATCCGTCTAATTTTTTTAAATTTTCAATTGAAATTTTTGAATCTTGAATAATACAACACAACTGAACAATTATTTATTCCAAACGACTTCAAAGGAAAATAATGAACTTTTCATATAAAAAGTGTTTGGATCTAAACGAAATTTAAAATTGTTGAATTTTTAATGTTTCTAACTCAAAATTGCTTTAAAATTATATAAGTTTCAAAATTTAGAATGATTTTGATACAATGTTCAATTATAACTCTGTGAATGATAACGTGGATTTATATTTTAATTTAGAATTGTTCAATCAAATAGTGTACGAAGCTTCCATTTCAATGCCCGTGTAAAAATGTGTTGGGAACCAAAAAAAAAATCTGGAATTCACCAGACATTTTTTTCTCCCGCTGTAGCGGCCACTCTGTAATTCCAGAAATTCTTTCTCCAAAATACCATGCTTATAAATAACAAAATTATAGACAAAAGAGCAGAAATAAGGCAAAAAAACAGCACAAGGAATTTTCGTGAGTTTGAACTTTATGCTGGCATTAGTAGACTAATTTATTGCCTTCGTCACGTTTTGGTTTGTAAATTTCAAAGATTGCCCAGCTTCCGATTAGCTAGTAATAAATTGAAGACATTCAATTTGGTACATGATTTTTTAATTAAGTCGTACAATTTATTTTGATAACTATAATAATTTTACGCAGGAAATGAAAATTTTTTATGCAAATTCATAATCATAAAATTTCCGGATCTTTTCATGAATTCGCCATATTTTACCCGAATTCCCCGTATTGCCCGTATTTTTAAAGATGAACAAAATTCTGAGGAAATTCCCCTATTTCCTGGGTCGTTTTGAACCCTGATTATTTATTTATTCCGCCTGTAACACTGTTTAATCAAATTTTTTAATGAGTTTGCTTTAAAACGCAATATACAATACATGTATATATATATATTTGAGGATAAATTAAGTTCAATCTATTAAGGTAAATTCACTAACGAGTATAGTTTTACACTAAAAAGAAACGTATGTTCTGAAGCAGAAACATAGTAGTAAAGTTAATTACGTAATAGCATTTCCTCCAAAACCTTGGAAAAGAGTCCTCCTCGTTTGCAGGGCAACGTTTAGAGAGCGAATCAGAAGAGGTCAGTAAAAAAACACCTCATACCATAAATGTTCATGAAATTTCTACAAATAAAGCTTCCATTTATTTATCTTATTATTTATTTGTATTTATAAATAAATAATAAATAACAAGATAAATGGAACATTAATAATAATTTTACATTTAATTTAAATTTAACATTAACTCTATAACCTTTTTAATTCAATGCAGCTTTTTCAGATTCAAAATTCATGAATGTTTTCGCTATTTTTTAAATAGCGGAACTCAAAGTTCCAAAATTTGGTTCGCTATTAATTTAGCCTTTCTTATTTCATAACTATAGCCTGGTTATGCTACAGTGAATAAAAATATTCATTCATAGCACAAAAATAATCTTTTGGCTGACAAAATTTGTTAATTTATATGCGAGTTTTATTTTTGAGGAAATTTGGTTTCTAAAGTCAAATTTTTACTGATTACATCCATTTTATTCTCCAAGGAGAACCTTTTTTTAATCTGTTTGGTCTATTTAAATAAATTTTCCGGTTTTCGACGATATTACAGGGATCGCAGTGGTTCAGTAATTCCGCTTCAGGCCAAGAAAGGGGATTTTTTCCGAATAAAGGGAATTAAAATGGAATTTTATTTATTATCCAACACTTTTTATATTTGCTGATGTTTGAATTTTTTCAAATGTATTTTTATCAGTAGCTAGATTTTGATTCCTTTTGCTAATCAATTTTTTTCTGGTATATACTTTTTAGTACAGAACCCTGAGTTCTTCAAAGTATTTTTCTAAGTAAGCTAAAACAGAAATGACTTTTTGAAAAATAACGATTTGAAAAATAGACTTTAAAATTTGTTTCTAATGTATTTTTATCCATTCAAAGCTCTGAGGTGTTTGAAAAATGTTATGTCAGCTAAAAAAAAATCAATGTATTAAAAAACAGAAACTAAAAAGATTATGATTCACGAAAATGAAAAAATTATGAAGATAACGATATTTTCGAAAACGCTGTTTGCTAACATGTAAAGCCAAGCCAAATCATAGAGTGGTCCAAAAAAAGCGACTGTTTAAATGTTGATGGGCGACTGGAAATTCGTATAGCCTAGACAAAATTAGAATATGCTTATTTTTTGTTTCGCTGTAGAGCCATTTTTTTGCCCGCTAAAATGTTTTAAAATTTTTCGAGAAACTAATGTTAAAGTGATAAAACTGTGAGTCCACTCTAATGATTCACCTGCCTGCCCTCTGGCCACTATTCCGCTCTTCATTCGGGTCATTATTATGCTTTTTTACCTAGAGATCTACACCCTAAAACTTTATTACTTGAGAGTTCGGGTACTATTCGACTCGGGGCGGTTTATTGCACTCGCTATAAAGGCTGCACCTGTTAACCTACGGGCGAACTTCAAGTAAAATTATCAGTTTTTCCTCATTTTGCAAACCATTTTTTATGGTAAATCTTTGATCATTTCAGATGCTCTTTTCCAGATTCATTCTCAGTGGTTTAAATTATACTCTGTTCAAATTTCACTTCACACAAACTTAACTAAAGCGTGCAATACGTCCGCAAATATTGCAATTTTGGTATAGTTCTGCTTGTACAATTGTTACATAATATTTCTGAAATATAAAAAGTTGACTCAATCCATTTTGAAATTTCGGAAAACAAATAACTCTTAAATTGAATAAATTGGTTCATAACTTCTTATGAAAAACTGAACTTGAAAAAAAATGGTATTTTTACGTATTGAACTCCATAAGAGGAACAATTGCAATAACAAACAATAAAATATACTTTTTTGCATATTATTTTTGATAATTAAAACTTAGTTTTCACAACCACAACTAACATTATCTATTTCGTATAAAATTCTTTTTTTTCTCCGCCTCTTCAAATCCATCTTTTTGGTAGAAATGTTATCCTTTTTGATTAAAAATACAATGGTTTGTTTGAAAATTAATCTTTTTTAGTAGAAGATTGAACTATTTTATTAAAAATTCAACATTTTGGTTGCAGTTTGTTTTCTTTCTTGACTGAAAAATATGTTTTTGGTTGGAAAATCAACTATTATGTAGTAAAGTATATATTTTTGGATGAATTACAACTTTCTTTGAGAATTCATATTTCGGTGAAAATGTATGCTTTTGATTCAAAATTCAACTATTTGGTTGAAAATTCTACTACCTGACTGAAAGTTGAACTAGTTTATTGCATATTTATTTTTGTGGTGTTGCAGATTCATTATTTCAGTTGAAAATTCATCTCTTCGGTTGGAGATGTACCTATTTCCTTTAAAAACTCGTCTTTTTGGTAGAAAATTCAATTATTTTATTTAAAATCAACTTTTTACTTGAATATACATATATTTTCAGTTGAAAGTTCAACTTTTTTGCAGAAAATTCATCTATTTGGTTTAAAAAATTAGCACTTCAGTTGAAATTATTACTTTGTTGATATTTAATCTGTTTTTGGATGTAACTAACTGTTATTTATTAAAAATTAAAATCTTTTTTGGTTTAAAATTCAACTGCTTGATTGAAAGTTGAATTAATTAGTTGAAAATTCATTCTTGTGGTTACAGATTCATCATTTCAGTTGAAAATTCATCTCTTTGGTTGAAAATTTGTCTTTTTTGGAAAAAAATAATTCTTCTTGGTTGGAAATTCACTTTTTTTATAGAAAATTCAAAACTGCTCAGTTGAAATTTGAACTACTATGTAAACAATTCATTTCCTGGTTGAAGATTCATATCTTTGGTTGAAAATTCATATTTTCGTAATGAAAACTCAACTGCTTTGTAGAAAACTTGCCTTTTCGGCTTTTGAATAAATTTCAACAATTTTTTCAAAATTAAATTTCTGCCACTGATTGGTAGAAAATTATTGTTTTTTGGTTGAGAATTCAAGTATTTGATTGAAAATTCATCTTAGATTGATAAAAATTAGCTTTGTTCTTAGAATTTCCTCTTTTTGGGTTCAGAAGTCAGTTTTTTTTTAATGACTCTTTAATTTAAAAACTCAACTGTTTTATTGAAAGTACGTCTTTGGGTTGAAAATTCATCTCTTTTTGTTGAAAATTCAACTATTTTGTTGAAAATGTAATATTTTTACTCCTAATATTAGGGACTTGAAGAGTTTCAAATTGAAATTATATTAGTACCTCTATCAATTTCAATTAAAATAATTTATTTCCCTATTTTCGTTGGAAATCTCCTTATTTCTCCCGTTTAGAAAATGTTGGAAATATGTGGTATCATCAGAAAGAATTTCGTTCACATCGTCTTTTTTTTCAATGTCTTGAATTTCTGTTTATGATTCTTAAAAATTGAATAGCAAATTTCTAAATAAGGGGTAACAGGGGGGAAATTGGTTCAAAATTCTCGATTTCAGGTTTTGTAGGGGACTTTTTTAATTTAAGGGGGAGAACAGGGGAAAAAGGGTACAACTGTGATACCTGCTATTAGGATAGCTCAATTTGAAAGTTTCTAATAAAATATTGATGCTATTTTGTTTCAGATTTCAAGGAGTACTGGAATAGTCTCGCATTTCGTGAATCTAAACATAGTGATACCAGAAGCATTTATATTAGGAAGCGGTGAACATCACGTCGACGTGGGTTCTATCATAAGTCTCGTATGCATAATAGAAAAGGTAAGAATATATAGCACATAAAGTTTGCATAATAATTAAAAAGAGACGTTTATAGATGTATAAAGGAAAAAGCTTATAAACTCAGCAGTCCGCTACCAAATGTAAGACAGGAAATTTTTTTCTGCCTTGCATTTCTTACATCATAAGTCGAGAAATGAGTTTTATAATAAAAGGTTCAACCTATTTAAATTTTATGGGACAGGCTTCCGTCTTCTTTGTCAAGAATACCCGCTCCAGGTGGATATTTTCTTTGTCCTGGCTGTTGGCACAGCTTCAATAATCTGGCATAAATTGGTATTATTGAAAGGGATCCCTTCATTTTTTTCTTTTTATATTCGCCCCAAAGCTGGTTGCATCCCAATAACGAATAAGAAGGGAGAATTTCATTTTTAATTTTTTTCTCAAGTAAAAATGATACAATAGAGCTTGAATTGTTTAATCAAAGTTTTCGTTCCATTTACCAATCAATATAGATTTTTTTAGTGATGTAGCAATATCAAAAATAGAGCAACTTTTTGAAATTTAATATTCCGTAATCCAATATACTCCGGTGGTAGAATTTTACATTACTTATTATCCTGTCTACAAAAGTAGGTAGAACGAAATTTTCGGAATTCTCGAACTTATTGATTCTATTCATAACCTCTTGACCATTTATTTGAGGTTTTATGTATTTATATATTAATAGAGATTATGAATCTTCAGCACCATCAATTTAGTAAATCAAAAGTTCCTAATGAGTAATTGTATTTCTTATTTTAATTTCTGAATGTTACTAAACATTATTGATATGAGAGAACATTTATTCTTAATTACTTTTTAATACTGGGAAATAATTATGTTCATTGTCGTTACTGGTAACCAAAAAATTACTGGTACCGACAAATTTTGATAAAAATGTAGATTTTTAAAGATTTTAAAACAAAAATTTTGAAGATTTTTAAGGATTTCGAAAGTTTGAAGATAATAAAAATTTGTTCTTAAGATTCCAGCGAAAATATAAATTAATTTCTTTTTTTTTAATTAATATAATGAAAATATTCAAAGATATTTGAAAAGATGTAGATTTTTAGAATATTTCAAGAATTTTGAAAGGTATTAAGAGAATGAAAAACCTTTCTTAAGATTCTTTTGAAAATTGTGAATGATTTTTTATTTCACAACATTTATTTTAAGAAAAATCCAAGATGAATCTGAAAGATTTAAAGGCAGATACGTATGCAGAATTTTATACAATTTTTTCAAAATTTTAGGAAAAAGTCGAATCATTTTAAATGATACTTAGAAGTTTTTGAAGAATTTCAACAACAAAAATTAAAAAATTTCAAAAACTCAAAACAAAATGTAGATTTTGGAAGATTTAAAAATGAAATTCTAAATTTTTTGTAAGAATTTGAAAGGTTTCAAGATAATAAAATGATTTTCTTAAGATTCCCGGGAATATTTATAATGATTCTTTATTTTTTCAAACTATTCAACTTTTTCCTAAAATTTTGAAAGATCCTGTAAAAAACAAATCTTAGAAATTTTCTATATGCTTTTTCGACACATCGGAAATCTTCAAAAATCTTATTGAATTCCCTGAGAAACCTAAGAAAATCACACTTATATAACCTTGAAACAAATAAACAAAGAAATTTTTATTTTGTATCAAAAATTATCATTCCTTCAAATTATGATTTGCCTAATTTTTTTATCCTGGACTGAAAAATCTTTTTTGGTTGCAAATTCACAAAATTTTGTTGAAAATTTGACTTTTTTATTTGAAGATTCAACTCTTCTTGATGATTTCAAAGCTTTTCGATTTAAAATTATAAATAGTTTTTAGTTTAATTATCAATTATTGGATTTATCATTGAGAATTCATCTCTTTTGTTTGAAAATGTAATAACTTAGTTAACAGTTGAACTACTTTCTTAAAAATTCACTTGTTTGGCTCAATATTCATCATTTTAGTTCTAAATTTTTTGTTGAAAATGTAACCATTTCGTAGATAATTTGTCTTTCTTCGTCAGGAGATTAATCTTCTTAGTTGAAAATTTAACTTTTTGGTGGAGAATTCATTAGTTTTTGATGAAAACTTAAAATCTTTTTTGACTGAAATAACTTCTACATTTGTATAGAAAATTAATCTTTTTTGGTGTAAAATACAACTGATTGGGTAGAAGATGAACTATTATTGTTTAAAAGTCATTTTTTGGTCGAACATTCATCATTTAAAAAAAAAATGACGGTTCTGATCCACATAGTCTACAGCAGAGTGGTGCTACTTTTTAGGTGTGAAAAATCCAGGTCTCACAGACTGAGTCTGGTGCTCTTACTACGGTACGGACGGAAACGTGAATCATAACATTTTTCGCAGCTTCTCACAAAAGGACGACGACGTATCAAGTCTTATTAGAATTTAATTTTGGAATCTTATTGAGTAATTGAATTTTGTTGTTGAGTTTTCTTACTCTCTTGACTTCTCTCGTAAGAAGCTGTGAAAAAAGTTATGATTCACGTTTCCGTCTGCAGATTAGTGCGTAAAAGCAACAGACCGGCAATCTGTGAGAAGTGGATTCGAATCCCAGCGGAGCTAGAGAGGAATTTTTTTCACTGCTAAAAATTAAAACCGTTCTGGTTTAGATACAATATAATTACACTACGCTAGTCAACAAAAAACGCAGCACAAAGAATGCAATGAATCTTCTTTGGTTGAGGATTCAACTATTTTGTTAAAAATTTGTCTTTTGTGGATGGATTCAACTGTTTTTTTATTTAAAATGAAAATCTTTCTGATCGAAATATCAACTATGTATTACATTTTTCGTTTAGAATTCATCTTTTTTGTTTAGAAATTCAGCTATTTGGTTGAAGATTGGCTTTTTTGTTAAAATTTTGATTTCATATATTTGAACTTGTCATAAATCTTGTTGTATCAACTCAAAATCCAGAGGACATTTATATTTATATAACCTCAAAAACAAATAAATAAATCTAAAAAGTCAATTGTAGCGCGCGATTGATGATGCTAGTACACTGTAAAAACAAGAGATATCTTTTCTACGGTATCATATTTTGCGTATCCTGTTTTTGAAGAGGATAACTTCACGCTGTTATTTTTAATGTAAAAGAAACGACTCTGGGTTCCCACCAATGGACTCATTTTAGTACCATTTGAGACTTTTCTTTATGATTCTCATGTTAATACCTGAAATTAGCCCTGAATTAATAGATTTTTTTACAGTGATGATTATATAATTTCTTAGAGTTATGTATGAGCTTTAAAAAATGACCATGTTCAATTTACATTTTTACGTGTTTGTTTGAACGTTAATAAAAGTACAATAATCTCGTAAAGATGTCTCGTAAAAAAAGAGGCTTTATGTATTATGTAATAAACATTCTAACCAGTAAGTAGAACACGAGCTGCAAGTTTTTCTTCAGGTGTACTCACAAATTCACGTGAATTGATTTTATTCCTAGTTTTAACAAATTCTCTAATTTACTGCACGAGAATTTGAATAAAATGACAGATACGTTCATTTATTGCACATGATAGTATGCCAATCTTTGTTTTATAACCTAATTTTTTATTTTTATCTTGTTTTTTATAAACGCTCAAAGTTGAAACAAATGCCCCTGGAACAAATGACAAACTCTCACCTTCAATTTTTTAAAACCTAATAATATTCTTATATTAAACTTTTTGTGCATCAATTCAGCAACTCAATAGCTATTAAGAAAATTTATGCTTTTTCTTAATTTGAAAATTTAATTTTTCATTACCGCCAGAAGTTGATAAGATATGTCCCCCTTCCCTCCCCGGAACTAAAAATCCCCCTCCGTATTCTTCAAGTCTAAAAAAACTTTTCAATCAAATCTTTTATAGATCGGTTCAGCAACTCAATAGCTAGGAATAAAATTCTTACCTTTTTTTTCAATAGAAAATTGGGTTTTTTTATCCTCGTCCAAGGTTGAAAAAACGTACGCCTCGAGCGCAAAAAAAAAATTTCCTTATATTTTCTCAGAACCTGATAACATTTTTCAATCAAACTTTTCAGATTTCGATTCAGACCTGATTTATCCCAAACGTCCTCTCTTATTTTTTTAAAATAAACTATTCGACTTTTGAGAAAGTTTTCTCTCTTCTGTAAAATCGTGAAAATGTCGGTTCGGCCCTTATGGCATTCTACTCTTTCATAAATATATCTTTTTTTGTGTAGACAACCAAACATTTGCATTTTTGTTCAAATTAAAATTTGTTCTTAAAAATTTGTTAAAAGATGCTAAATCTGGTGTAAATTGCAATTACTTTTGTTTAAAGAAGACAATTATCGACGTCAAACACCAACGTAATCTAAAATTGTTACAGAATCATACATCTACTTTGAAATCTAATGATTTTCTAATAAAAATTTCAATTTCCGTCGTAAAACACTAACAAAATCCAAAACTGTTAAAGCTTGAAAATTTTATTGGTGTTGCAATCTAATTGCAATCTAATTACTTTTTATTAAAAAGTAAATAATTTCCCAAGAAGAAGACTAGCATAACATAAAATTATTCAGAATTCTAAATTTTCTTTGAAATTTAATGAAGTTTGTTTAAAACAACCGATTTCCTGTGAAAAATGATAATATAACCTGAAACTGTTAAAAAATTACAAACCTTTTCTTAAACTATAATTGTTTTTTCTCTTGAAACACCAATCTTTTGCGTAAAACGCTAACGTAACCTATAATGGTTAAAACTGGGAATTTTGAAACTTTCTGAATTCATATTCAAACCCTTTTTTAGTCTTATAATTTCCAGTGGAGAGCACTAACTTAAAACATGTATAATATGCATATATATATATATATAATACTACCAAAAATTGATTGGAAAACTTGAAAGTTTAAATTTAACTGCACGAAAGTAATATACATAAAAAGCAAAAATTTGTTCGAATTCGCATAAGGTTTAATACGATTTTTCTTATTAAAATGGACTCCTCGCTGATTTATATTTTTAAAATCTTTAAACTATTTTTTTACAATGGAAACCTACAGTTTCGAGAAAACCGGTATTTAGGAAATCCACGGCCGGTACATGGACCGCGATGCGAGTCATTTTAACTCCCAGTTACATATAGATCAGACAGTAGCGCTTCGATTTTGTAACCAGAATTTCAAGCTCGATTCCTGCTGCCGGTATTTTTTACTAATTCTGTATTTTTTTCAACCTTTGCCACTTTCGCTTCAAGAAAATGTTTTTGACAGAAAACTCTCAGTTTCTTCATCTGATTAAAGATTCATATTTTTATCATTATTCTCATATAAGATAAGAATATCACGATACAAATAACATAAATATTCAAATATGAAGAAAAAGTGAAATAAAATTATATGTGGGGAAAAGTGGGGTATGGTGTCAATGCGGGGCATGGCGACTCTTGCAAATAATGCTCGTGTTTGTTCATTGTCATAATAATTTTTTTATGGAACATAGCTTTCTTTGGTACTCAAGGAAGCTAATTTTATGTAAAAAAAACTAACATAAAACTCAAGAAACACTAACATTATTAGCAAGAGTCACCGTGCCCCGCACTGCCATCATACCCCACTTTTCCCTATAATAGTATGATATGAATAATAGTAGATTATGTACCTATACAGTAAAGTTGAATTTTATACAAGAATGCAGAACTTAACATCCGAGCCGAAGGCTCGGACGTTAAAACAAGAATATCTGAAAAGCACATTTTATTACTTTAGCATATTTCAAGTTTTTTAATGGCCTATTACTAGGTGGAGTAGTAGTAGCATCCAATCAAAATTCCGAAGGGTGCACACAGAATAATCTAGAGATTCAATTTTGTTTCAGGTAATTTTCTTATAAAACTCTGAAGTTCAGTTTTGTTTGCTCTGATCTCTAGATCCGTGCTATTATTATTGTTATTATTATACCATTAAGTCAAATGCCTTCCGGGGTTAGCGTAACTCACTCGTCGCTTCTAGCTTCGTTATACTGCCGGGGATCAAGGAATTCATATGAGAAAAGTGAGAAAGGGAAGCGTAGAAGGAGGTATGAATTTGAGAACAAAATCTAGAATTTCCGTGTTGCCTATTAAAGCAACACGTTCGTTCTGCAATATCTCTCCGACACAGGTCGCTGATCAATCTCTCTAGTAATCACCCCAGGCGAAGAGCTTCACAGTCATCATATGTCATAGACCACACGAAATACGCAAACTATCTGTTAACTCCATAATAAGATCAATATTGTTGACTTCAGGTTCTCTACTATTTTTCTCGCCTAAAGTTAATTTCCACCGGAAATACTTTCTCATTGGTTAACAAGGAGAAAAATTTAATCCTGGGAAAGGTCGACATCACAATAAACGTGTTCGAGAATAACATGGGAAATGCGCCAGTTTTCCTTGTGCTTTAAGATCGATTACACCTTGACAGCTACAGGACGTGTGACTTTTGTGAACAGAGAGAACGTTTTCCGTTACAGAGCTGTTACCGTCCATTTTTCAATCTGTTCTTCGGACGATCCTCGAGTCCTAAGCCAAAGATAGGCGCTTAAACTTTCAGCTGAGTCAGCCGACCAAAAGGCTCCATTATAAGTCCTTTATAGAGCAGATGGTGATTTACACATTACACGCCCGAAGAAATATAGCGATCTGAATCAAATTAAATTACCATTTATCTAATTTTATTATCTCCGTCGAACAGATAATTATTTTTGCATTTACCACAATAAATTATTCCACTCGATAAACTGTGAACAAATAAAGCATCACAAAGTGTGACGAAAAGTCCTTTTTTTGCTTTAAAAGTATCTTTTGTCTGCAATTTTTGCCCGAACACAAATTTTGCTAATTATTATATAAGAATTCCCAAAGAGCATAATTCACGGTAGAAAGGTTTTCTTTCTGCTAAATATAAGACTGCTTTTTGAAATTATTGGATTGATTCAAAAATATGTTAACTTGAATTTACTAAATTTCACAATTCTTTTCAAGTTAAAATCGTACAAAAATAAAGGCTGTGGACATTTTTAAACAAATAAATCAGGTTTTATTTTACTGTGCGAACATTTTAAATTAAAATATAAAATTAATATTGATACAAAGTTTTTCTATTTCTCAGCATCTATTATCTAAAATATAAGAAAAGCAAGGACAAAATTTTTGTTGATGAAAATTGATGTCTTGACGTCAGGATTATTATATATAATATTTTTGAACTATTGATCAAATATTGTAAATATTCTATTGAATATAATGATTTTTCTATTAAAAATTACCAATTTTCGACAAAGAAAAATAAAAACATAACAAAAAATTGTTTAGGATTGTACATCTTCTTTTAAGCTCAATGTTTTTTTTTTGCAAATTGCCAGTCTCTGGTGAAAAATGTTAAGATGACCTAAAGTTGTTGAAAAATGTTAAATATTCTTTGAATACTCACAATTTATTATTAAAAATACCAGGAATTTCAAATGAAACAAAAAAAAAACGAAATAATCTAAAACTGTTACAAGATTTAAAATCTTGTTCAAATTTTAATGATTTTTGTTGGAAAATACCAATTTTCTAAGTAAAAAAGCAACATAATCCAAAATTGTTAAGCAATTATCAATTTTCTGTGAGACCAAGTCGTTTTTAAATACAAATATTGATTTGCAATGAGAAAGACTAACCCAATCCGTAATTGTCCAAGCTTGTAAATTTTATATTTTTTAACGAAAATCATAGGATTTGAATCTAATATGTTTTTGTTGAAAAATACAAATTTCTGGTGAAACATAAAAACATAACCCGAAGTTTCACACGAAAAAAACTAACATAATCCAAGATTGGTAAAAGATTTAAAATCTTGTTCCAATTATATTATTTTTCTTTGAAAATGGCAATTTTCGATGTGAAACGCCAAAGTAACATAAAATTGTTCGGAAATCACGAATCTCCTTTAAAATCTAATTATTCTTTAATGAAAATTTCAATTGCCAATGAAAAACACTACCACAATTAGAAATTTTCAAGCCTGTAAATTTTATTGCCTTAAACCATAATCACTGGATTTATATCTAATTGATATAATTTTTTTAATTAGATTTTCAGGTGTAAACCACTAACGTAACCTACGGTTGTTAAAAAATTGCAAATATTCTTTGCAATGTAATAATTTTTCATTAAAGATACCAATTATTTGCGACAAAATCATTAACGTAAAATAACAGAAAATTATTCAGAATTGGAAATCTTCCTTATCGGCTAATTATTTTTATTCATAATAACCGATTTTCGGTGAAAACGTTAATATAAACTGAAAGTTCAAAAAAATTTCAAATCTTGTTCCAACTCTAATGATTTTTGTTTTGAAATACCAATTTTCTTAATGAAACCTTAACATAACCCAAAATTGTTGAAATATGTAAAAAACATTAACAAAATAAAAAAAAACTTTATTTCTTGACAAATTCTTTCCCTATGAAATCTAATGTTTTGTGATTAGAAATACGTATTTACGGTGTAGAACGCTAACATAACTTAAATTGTGGCAAATATGGAATCTTGATGTTAAATGTTTTAGTTTGAAATTGCCAATTACCAGTAAAAAGAAACTATCTCAACATAAATTTCTTTTTAATTTTCAGACTTCTTCGAAAATAAATTATTTTCAATCAAAATTATTTTTCTTAAAAGTGCTATTTTCTAGTGAAAAGCATCAACATGAAACATGTATACATAATATTCACAACAATTTAATAGATAATTTGAAAGTTTTAATCTAACCGCGCAAGAGTATTAAAATACACAAATGTGAAATTATGTATATAAATGTAAAATGTATGTAAAGCACTATTCGTAAAAACTTTCCTATCATTTTCCTTAATAAAAGCTTATTATTGGTAAAGTCAATTTTCCAAATTTCAAATTTATGATATAAAATCACTTTAACTGATAAAAAGCCAATCCGATTTTTAACAACAGTGATAGCGGGATTTTCGAAATATATCGTTATACCACTTTTTAAAGATAGGATCAGGCACATTTTACATATTTAATATTGTTTTTTTACATGTACATTGTTTGAAAAAATCATTAGATTTGAACCCATTTTCCTTTTTACGCACCAATTTATTTTTTATGTATTTTCGTAATCTGGAAAATGCTTTCTGCTCAGTAAAATCCCCGTTCTTTTCTCGATTTCGATCTCTCACGGATATTTTTTTCTATCTTGTAAAAGCTAACAAGAATGAAGGTAAAAGCTCACCTAAATCTTTAATGGTCTAACTTCTGTTTTGGAGTTTTATTGGAAGACTCAAGATATACGAGGAAATCGGGAAGTAAAGAGTTTCTCAATGTAGGATTCATCAGTAAACAATTCCCATTTATTGAGTTCCTTAGTACTATTTGCAACCTGAGTTTACTTACTAAGCTTAATGGAATTACCGATGGAAATCCAGGAAAGCTCATTCAGATGCAATCATTGTTGAATTTGACAGAAAGAGAATTAAGAGAAAAAGCAATCTCAAATGCTTACCGATCTTTTTATATCCGGATAATTTAAAAAATCTCTCAATTTATTTTTTCCTGCTTGAAAATTCATTCCTTGATACCTCTACCTTAATAGAAGCTAACGGAGAAGATAAAATATTTTTGCGATGGCAGTCAGAAATTTTGTTAATTAAATATGAAATAAAATTCCTGTTTCCTCATAACAGGCTAAGCATCTTTAAAATATATAGATATATTTTTCATTTTTCATTCACTGCACCGTGATAACGTCTACCATTTCTTTGTTTTCGTTCTGTATCAATAATTGATAGAGAACGGAATAACAGATATACCATAGAAACGGAAATGTTATTAAAAAATTGAGTAAAAGAAATACATTATTAAGTTGTTCCTTTTAAACTTTATTATGATGTAACTTTTATTTTTCTACTGATAAAATAATGTTCCATTTTTTAAATTTATTTGCTTCCATGATATTACTTCAAAAATCAGTTTAAATTATTAAAAGTCTTTTAGCATTCGAGACTGCGTTTTCTTTTTTATAGAAGTGAACAGGATATAAGGAATAAATTCTTTTTAATTAAATTAATGTAGATACTGTATTCAATTCAATATAAAACACTGTAAATTGGTAAGATCTTAGATCGAAATATATTGCATTTTCAAGAAAATAGTTAAATTTTCAGCTAAACGAGATTACTTTTCAACCCAAAGACGATTTGTTAACGTAAGAGTTGCGTTTTCAAGTAAAAACTCAAATTATTGAGAAAAAAAATTCACTTTTAAACCTGAAAATATAAATTTTCGACAGAAAAATTAATTTACAAACAACTAGTTGCATTTCGAACCAAATATTTGAACATTCGTGCAAGAGATGCGAGTATCTTAATCAAATTGTATAATTTCCAACCCCAAATATGAATCTTGAAAAAAATTAATTTCATCAAAATGGTTGAAATTTATGTCAAAATATAAACTATATGAATATGAGCTTCTATGAAAATTTGAATTTTCAACATAAAAATTGATTTTTGACCAAAGAGTTGAACTTTCTACCCAAATATAAATTTCAGGCCAGAAAGACGAACTTCCTACAAAACAATTGAATTTTTAAACCGAAATATGAATTTTCCACGAAAAAGTTGCATTTTCAAACCAAAAAGACGAATTTTCTACAAAACTGTTGAACTTTTAACACAAAAATATGAATTTTGAACAACAAAGTTAATTTTCAATAAAATAGTAAACATTTTCATAAAAATATGAATGATATGAATATGAACTTCTACAAAAATATGTATTTTCAAGAAAATAGTTCATTATTAACCAGACAGTTGAATTTTCTACCAAACTGTTAAATTTCAAGACAAAAAGACTATTTTTCTACAAAACAGTTAATTTTTTTATGAGAAATATGAATTTACACGGAAAAAGTTGAAGTTTCCCACCGACAAGACGAATTTCGTACAGATCAGTCGAACTTTTAACCCAAAAATATGAATTTTCAACCAAAAAAGGTCAAATTTCTACCAAAAGAGACGAATTTTCAAAAAAAAATCTTATTTTCTACAAACAATTGAAGTTTTAACCCGAAATATGAATTTTAAACCACATAGTTAAATCTTCTACAAAAATAGATAAATTTTCCACCCGCCGGCCCCCGCCCCCCAGAAAAAAAAAAAAAAAGATTAATTATTAGTCAAGAAGATTAATTTTCTACCAACAAAATTTTCAACCAAACAGTTGAATTTTCAATAAAACAGGGGATTCATCAACCAAAACAGATTAATTTCAAATCAAACAGTTGTATTTTTAACCAAAAGAGCTGGATTTTCCTCGGAATTTTCAAACCAAAAAGACAAAAGACAAAAATGTGAACCAACTTATGGAATTTTCGGGATGAAGAGGCAAATTTTCTACAAACTAGTTGCATGTTTAACAAAAAAATTAATTGTTAATAAAATAGTTACATTTTTCATCATAGAGACGAATCTTCAACCAAAAAAATTAATTTTTCACAAAGTAGTTTATTCTTTAACCAAGTAGTTGAATTGCCAACGAAATAATTTAATTTCAGACTTAGAATAAAAAAGAATTAACTTTCAACCAAAAAATATGACTTCTCTACCAAAAATTAATTTTCAATCCCAGTAATCACAGTGCAGAAAGAGCTTAAAAAAGGAAGAGTAGGATAATTTATTCAGAAAAAGGAGGAAATTAGTGGAAAACTTAAAAATTTATTTTTACATACAGAAAATAAGAAGTATGGAATGCTAAATAGTGCTAAGTGAAGTTTTTCACGAAATTAAATTTTCTTCAAAAATAATACTTTCTCGCTTTGTTGCACCTATTTTAGTAAAAAATTAGGGTTTTGAAATTGTTTAGCCTAAAATTGAGTATTTAACTGTATTCAAAATAATTAGTAATAATTTTCATCAACATGTTGTAAATTATTCCTCTAGTAAAGTTTGTCGCCTCTGCTGTAAAGTTAGGTTGATTGGACTTCGCACCGTTCAACTTTCCTCGCTTCAATCAATACTTTAAACTTATACAGTTATATTTGTGTTATTATATATACTATTTTTTGTACTTTATTTATAAGTAATTTATTTGAGTAATTCAACATTATACTAATGCATTTCATTATTGTAGCTGAAACAACGAATTTAATTTCATTTGAAAAAATTAATAAGATTCTAAATTTCAATTTTAAAAAGATACATTTTTGGCGTAGTTCCAATTTTTTTCAAATATCGCATAGTTGAAGAACAAGGGGAAACAGGAGAAGTTTTTCAAAAACAAGAGAAGAAAGAGTAATTCCATCAAGGGGAAACGTAGGAGAATAGGAGAACGACTGTGATCTCTGAGCGAATGAAGATAATAAAATGTTTGAGACGGAGATGAACATTTTTTAAATTAAATATTAAAGTAAATCCCAGTTCTCTGATAATACAGATATCACTATAATAAAAGTATATATAGTGATAATAGCAGGAATGTATTAGAAGGGAGAAAATTGAAATAAATTGATATATGAGAGGTAGACAGACAGTGTGTATCTCTCAGGTCCCATCACGTCGATATATAACACATAATCTCACCCTATCTTTCTCCCTTGACCCTACCCTCTAGTGGCGTCGAATTGCTAATCTTCGCTAAACTCACCGGGCGGAAATCCTGTTAAGTGGATGTCGCGTCGCGACGATGGGCCAAGGGCAAAGGGAGGAATCAAATTTCCTTATCGCAGAAAACTCGAGTAGGAGTCACATGAAGCTCGATGCCTCGTGAACCGAAGTAACCCTTCGACAGGTAGAGGAATCCCTTCTACCTGCAGCGGAATTGATCTTTTGACATTTAGAGCTTCTGCCTTTTAGCTTTAAAATACGATCCTATAAAACGATACTTACCTTCTACTTACATCTATTTGCAAAATCCTATGTCAATCTCATAGGCTTCTTTATTTTTAAAAAAAGGAAAGAAAAGCCCTTGTCCCTGCGGGGGTAGCTGAAAAGTTTCTATGGGTGCCAACATGACTTCCTGAAAGTTTTAAGAGAAAAAAATGCATTTTTCTCGTTATTTTCAAGCGAAGAATTTTTTTTATTCAGATGAACGCCAAGAGTTGTACACTATGGTGGTATTAGTGCCCATGTAGTATAAATCTTATCAAAAATTATCGTATGTTTGCGGACTGAAGTGAAAGTACCGAAAAATGGTCAAAATTACAAAAAAATGTATTTTTCTAGTTATTTTCAGGTCAATAATGTTTTGTTTCTCATCCGGGTAGACTGTTGAAGTTGCATACTAATGGGTGTTTCTTTTAACTTGAGACATCGAAATATCTAAAAAAATACGCATCCTATGAAAAAAATATCCGTAATAAAAACTTTTTATTTTCAAGGGGGAAAAGCGACTTTGAAAAAATTCACCCCACTCCCACTATTTTTCAAATTTTCATCTACCGGCTTTCTCCCGGTTCTACTGGTGAATATTGGTGATTTCTCCCGGTTTAGAAAAAAATATACTCTCTTTGCGAAACCCACAGTTTTTTCACATATATGATCATTTGCGAAAGTCAATAAGCATCAGCAACACTTTTTACAAGAAATCTATTGACTTTGAATCATATAATACATAAGTAGGATAAAGAAATTTTTGTGTCTAAAAAATTAAATTAGAGAGATGCGTTTTATTACACGCTAGCAGTAAATACACACGCGTAAATCGCGAATTCACGTCTCTGGATTTTCATTTCATAACATGGAAATATAAAAAATGTGGAAATCCATCAGTAAACCAATTTTTAAATATTAGATTTCAAACATTTTCTAAACAATAAACAATAATCAATAATTGATAATTTTGAATTGAAAAGTCTGAAATTAAAAATATATATGAACGATTTTGGACAATTTAATTAGAAAAACGAGTTCAATTGTATAATTTCTAAGTCGAAAGCAGGAAAATGCCAAACGATTTCAAAACGTTGAAAATTGAATATTTTGATAATCAAATTTTGAAAATTGGACCATCTAAAATTCAAAGGAATTGAAATTGTATTATTAATATTGAAAAGCGTTCAAACCTAATTAATTAAAATTCTAGAATTCTACAATTTCAAATTGTTATTACATAACAATATTATAATTTAACATTAATGCTGATTAAACAAATTTGTCTAAATCCAAAAAATGAATTGAATTATTCTGAAAAAGCTTAAAAATAAATAGTAATTGTAAATGAGAAAAATTAAAAATTAAAAAAATTCGACTCTGGAACTTTGAAACTTAAACGAATGCGAACTTCATTTGAAGCTGAAAAAAAAGTGATTGAAAGAAATTTTGATATCAAAACTCTTTTATATTCAAACACTTCAAGATTTCAATTATTCAAAGTGAATTTAAATCGCTTGAGAATGAATAATTTGTCAATTGCTTATTCTACTTCACAAAATTCAGATAATTCAATTTTAATTACAACATTAAAACATATGAAAGGGAAAAATTAAACATTTAGAGTGCATCAACAAAATTCAGAACGTTAAAATTTGAACCATTCGAAATCACTCAAACTATTCAATTATTGATGTATCAACTTCAGATAGTTTAATTTATATATTTTTCGATTTTGAACTCAATTTTTAATTTTTTTATTTCAAATCATCTTTTAGAATTATTATTAATTCTTGAACTTTCACAATTAAATATTTTTCAATTTGAAATTAATTATTTGATTCAATCTTCAACTGAAAATCGGACAATTTTCAGACAGTACATTGGAAATTGAAAAAAAGGAGACAAAACAAGATTGCTGTAATATGATTCCAATGTTTGAAATAGTAAAATTTTAAGCTTTTCAATTTGAAATTTCTTTATATTTACATATAAAATTATTCAATTCAAAACTGACTATCAAGGCTTTATGGAATTCTTAAATATTTAATAGGTTAATTGTCCTGACGTTTTTGATATTTGAATTGGAAACTACAATATCGTGAAATTCAAAATTCGAAACCTCTAAAGATTAATATAAAAATTAAATCAAGAAAGAAATTAAGAAAGTTCCAAGGCCTCGAAGATTAAACTGTTTTAGAATTGTGCATTCAAAACTATAAATTCAAATTAAACTTATAGAAAGTTTGAAAAGGGTAGATATATTATTATTAAACATCATATAAAGTTGTATCAAATGACATATCAAACGACTGGCTAGATTTTTTTTACTAGAAAATGTCGTCTTTGGCCAAAAAAATCACTCATTTTTACCGTTAAGAATTGCAGAATTTTTAATATTTTCAAAAATATTGTGAACCTTTAAAGTTTCATTATTCTTAACGCTTTAAAAAATTATATTCTTTCTATTTGGAAACTTCCAAAACTTACAAAACGGGCAAATTATGAAATACGGAAAATCTCCCGCTTTAATATTTCTCTCCCGGCTTCATCCTGGTTTTTTCCCGAGTGGCTGACCGCCCTGTACATATATGCAGTATAGACCTTATCAAAAATTATCTTATGTTCGCATACTCAAGATAACGTTACGAGAATAGTAAAAATCACAAAAAAATTTAATTTTCCTCGTTATTTTCTAGCCAATGATTTTGATGAGGTCTCTACTGCATAAGAACATATATTAGCATAGCACACCAATTTTACTGTTGACCCGGGTCGAAAAAAATTATTAGCTTTAAAATAATAAGGAAAATACCATTTTTCGTGATTTTTACTATTTTAGGTAGTGTATCTTGAGTGTACGAACATAAGATAATCTTTTATGATGTCTATACTGCATAGGAACTCATATTATCAAAATATGCCACTATTACTGTTCACCCAGTTCACAGAAAAAAGAGTCAATGACCTGAAAATAACGAGAAAAATATAATTGTTCTTGACTTTTTAGTACTTAAACTTGGGCCCGCGACAATAAGATAATTTTGGATGAGGTTTGTAATAAAAAAAATAAAGTCCAAGTGAATTCTAAGAATACAGGTGAATCGAATTCACAATAAGCAAAGGACATTCAAAAGAATGGAAAAACTTAAAGTTGATTAAAAAATTAATAGAATCAAAAGAATGAACGAAAATCTTATTGAATCCAGCAGAATCGAACCGCATTCATTAGAAGAAGATTCCAAAGAATTAACATAAATTCAATTGATAAGAGTTGAATTTCAATGAATTCAAAAGAATTCAAAAGAATTCAGAAGCCTATCAATTAAGTTGAAAAAGTTAAAAAAATGTATCTATGATTCTATAATTTCGAAAACTGATAAAACACTTAAGTTTGTCTGTTGTGGAAGAATTGTTATTTTTAATAAAGGTAATTTACTTATATCTATAACTATTTCAAATTTCATGAATACGCTAAAGACTCTTCATATAACTTTAAAATTATTGTCTCGCATTATTCACTGAATATCTTTCTAATCCCAATCACAAAGACTTTGCAAACTTTAATCGAATATTAAATACATAATCCAGCAATCTCTAAAGCTAAATCCTGTACTTAAATTTTAAGCAGTCTGTAACACTTCAGGGAAGTGATCTACTCTCTAAGGCAACTCTGTTCTCGATTTTAATCAACAAAGACTATAAGAATTCTTGCAATGTACACCCAAAGTTACGTGCAACTGTCGAGAACATCCTCGAATGCTTTCTTGGTTTTTAGTTTATTTATTTTTCGTTACAATATACCATTCAAGAATACAAAGTTCGCACAGAAAACTCCCCGAAGGTAAACCATAAGATCTGTTTTGCATTTTGATTGGCTAATAAAAACTTTCATATTTCTTCTACCTTTAGTACACTGGCTTTGGAGTAACGCTGGGAGTATCAATCGAGTTTGGAATAGTTTCAAAAATTTGGAAACTTCGCAACTATTTTCATACTTAAAGTAGTCGTTTATTCTTTCAAACTATACCGAGAGAATTGAAACTCACTCCTGGAAGTAATTTAATTTGTGCGACAAAAACGTGTATTGAGGTGTATGAATTTAGGTTTTCAAGAATAAGAAAAATAAACATTCTTTACTGAAAAGGATTAAGTTTTCATTCTTAAATTTGTTTATTGACTGGCGCTCACTTAGCTTACCATCCTTCTTTTTTTAATACACTTGTGCCATAGTCAAAACAGGATATTCATTTTTGGCCGGGATCCTTTCTTGGCCACCCTGGTGTAATCTTACAAACAATCTGTTTTCACAAAGTTTAATTTACTAAATTTAAATTGAAAAATAATTGCAAACTAAAATGGTTTAGATGATGCATTATTTTAATCGATCCAAACTTCAGTCTTATCAAAAAACAAAAAAACAACTCAGACTGTTTTGTGTGATCTTTTTTAATACAGAGTTTACTCTAGGAGGATTTGTACGCCTTCCAGCATATCGAAAGAGAATGAATACATTACCTGCAGTTTAAACAACGAAATTAAGAAATTGTGGTCGGAATTGGGAATATCGATTTTTTCAGTATTCTGTCGGTGATAAGTCCAATGCTGAAAAGATTTATGCCTGCTTTGATGTCTTGCTGCCACGTATTACGACATTTTGGGGCAGAAAATGTACCAATGGTGGTTCTGCGAAGCAACCTTGTACTGCTAAACACAATTGCTATACATTTCCGTGGTGCAATACCCGTCAACCCACGCAAATCTTTAACTTTTTCTGTCCAAGAACTTTTTCACATTCGATGAGGCGCTTTTTCACTAGGCAAATTAGAGCAGCTACAGGTACTTTTCCCACTTCAGGCGAGCCACGCACTTTTTCCACACAACGGCTGCTTGCAGAAAATATCAGTCAGTTGATATTTTGTTACTGTTCTGAAATTGATGGCAGTATGTGTCTCGATCAGTGGCGATTTTTTTACCCTCCAAGATGGGTTTCTCCACTTGCTTGTAGACAATGTTTCTTCGCTTCTGGTGGTGCGTCTGAATACGAAAAGTGGAGACTCTCAGGCAAATTGGATTTTCCCTGGTTTTATCAGTGTTGAATGGCTTTGGATCACTAGCTCGTCCAATTCCACCAAGCATTACTGTTTTAGCTGGACAAAACCCGAAAACCTTTTGTGCAATCTCACAACTGAGGTGCAGCTCCAGTTTTACTTTCCTGAGCACGAGAAAGATTTTCAACTATTACAGAGGCGTCGATGCTACTTATTAAGATCATTTCAGAGAACCTGCCATTCCTCTTTCCTCTGTTTACGAACAATCACAATACTTGTTCCACCTATCTTCATAGCCCCTGTACTTCTTCGAGTTTTTTACTTTCGCTTATTCCTTTGCCTCATCAGATTGTTTCTTCTGTTATTCGTAGATTTTTGTTATTTCACCAGCAATCTTATATATCTATTCATCTGCTTTACCTTCTTGTCACCCTGTTGTTTTCATCCCAGGTTCTCGCGCTTTACTCTTTTTGTCTCAACTATTTCTCCACATCTCTGGCAATTTTTTCTTTGACCTGGATTGTGCTTTTTACATTTTCTACGTGTTTCAGATCCGAGTTCATTATTGGGATGATGTTGAGGTTTCTTGTGTCATTCTCGGCAAAATACTGAGGTGCACTGTGAAAGAGAGACAGAAATTTGTGTTAGTGACCCTTGTCTTCCACAAAGCGAAAGCCGAGATTTTCTCCATCCTTCAGCAGACCCTTTAGAACGTCGCTCTCGCAATCGTTTTCCTTAAACGGCTTGTTTAAATGAATCTCGATCTGCCTCATCCTGGCATCCCTCTCTTTCTTCTCTCTGTCTTTCTCTTTCTTCTCCTTATCCATCCATTTTCACCTCTTAACAAGGTCGTCGCTTGTTTTGATTTTGTCTTGGGTTGCTTATCATAATTTATTTGTATCATGTTCAAGACTAGACCTTTTTCCCCCTTTCGCGCTTTTTTCTTTTTTCTCAAATTCTTGTTCCTCTCCTATTTCTTGTCGTTTCCTTGCCTCCTGTCTTCCATCTTCTTCTTTAACTCCTACCATATTTCTGCTCATCACTCAGGACCAGCTGAACAGTACGCTTGTCCGAGAATACTCTTCGGATGCAACTTCGAGCATGTTTCCAGATATTGGTAGATATTGGTCTGGATACTCGGCAAATAGTGCACCCTTTATGACTTTATAATCTTTAAAAAGTGAATCCAATTCTGGAAAAGTTGCTACTTGAAGGTTCTTCTACCTCTCAAAATGGATGGCAAGAAACACAAAATATTGTTTTTTCTCACGCCACTGATCGCATAGCCAGATAAGTGTGTTGTGCCGGAAACAATAATTCTGCAAAGAAGGTTACTTTAGTGGCTAGTACCAATACATCTTCGGCGTCACCGCAAACTCTCTCGAATAATTCGTTGTTGAATTGACCGTCATCAGTTTTCAACGATAATACAAGGAACGTTGATGGCACTGTATCTTGAGGCAAGTTGCTGCTAAGTGCTTCTTAGTGAACAAGCACCCAGGAGGAACTTGACTACAGACACCGCTACTGTGTGGTATCAGCTTCATACACATGCTGGGCTCGAACGACGCCGCTTCTTGATAGCGGTATCTATATTTAGTCGATTTTCGTCCTAAAACAGAATAAAAGACAAAGAAATTACTAAAAATACTCTATTCCACCCATGAATGAGTCAGTTAAACAATTTTTCGCTGTTTTATCCACAATATACTTATCGAATTATACAATCGGATTTCTTGACGCAGCTTCTTTAGAAGGGCATCTCCGTTGGACGGTTGCCAGTGGTTCACTAGTCGGGATGTAATTCCTCTAACTAGTGATCGAGGTCAGTATGTGGAAGAAGCTGGTTCCAAAAAGTGACCACCTCACTAGATATCTCGAGGCAAGTTGATGTTGGGTGCTAATTCAATAAGAAGCACCCAGCAGCAACTTGCCTAAGATATCACAGTAGCATCAACGTTCATTGTATTATCATCGAAACGGCCGCGAGTGAGTTGAACAAACACTGAACCACACTGCATACGGACGTAAGTGCCAAATTTCGGAAATGCATTTTATTGGCCTAAAATAATGTTCAACCTAACTCATATTTCTGCGTGAGATTATAGTCTGTTTTTTTATTATTTCAAAAAATAAAAAAGGTATGCAACTCTTCGTGCGTCCATATTTCCGTTTTTGGGGACGCACCGCACCATTGATAAGGAGTTTTCTCGGATTTTTCTGCTTCTTTCAGGATGTGCCTTTCGCGGTTAGATAGAGTTAAGTGATGGCTAAAAAGTACTTTTTTTCTAAATTCGAAAATAAAACAGTGACGCAACTTCTTACATGTCAAAGTTTAAGTTTTTGGGACGCGCTGGTATTTGCCAAGGGCTTTCTTGCACATAGTTATTTTTTTATAGCGCTGTTACTTACTTTCTTGTTTGTTTTTTTCAATTCAAAAATAAAAAAGTTATGCAACTCTTTATGTATCAAAATCAGAATTTTTTGGGACGCGCCGTTCGTTTGACAAAGGTTTTCTCGGAGATGGATGCTTTCTGCAGGATGTTCGTTTTACGGTTCGATAAAGCCCAACAGTTCCTCCAACCTCTTTCGCATTTTTTTCTTCAAAATTGAATGCGTGAAATTTAAACGGTTTTTCTTTCTCCTATAAAATTCGGGTTTTGGGACTTACGCCCGTATGCAGTGTGGCCCTTCAATTTCTCTATCCTACCCTTGGCTATTGATGATACAGTCGCATCTTCTTCTGCCATCGGAGAAGAAATCACCTTTGAAGCACTCGAGCTTGCAGAAAAAATGAAACAAAAGTCTGTAAGAACCCTGCCTATTATCTGGGATACAGAAGAAAAGGAATGCAACGTCAAAGGGAACATAAGGCAAAGAGAGAGAGGGCCAGAACCCAGGAAGATAACAAGAATGTGAAAACAGACTTGGGGAGACTTGCGAAGAAGAAAAAGGATTACACTGCTCAGACGTACAAGCTCGTACAAGTCGTTTTTCCGAAACGAAAAAGACCTGGATCATGATTTTTCCTATTTGAACCCCTATTTAACAGTGAATCCAGGTTTAAGGTCTATTAAACCAGTGTTCGTGTAAAAGATGTGTTTCAGGCCAGGGTTCATTACCGGGATGAGATTAAATTTCCTGTATGCAATTCACGGCAAAAGACTGCTGTAATCTATGAGAGAAAAAGAGGATTTGGTAATAGTTCTCATAAACGAACCTGACTTGTTTCGTGGTGCTTGGAGAAGCCATCATGTCAATCAGGACAAAAAGGTTAGACTTGAACGTCAAGGCTTATAAGACTAACATTCGTGATAAAATGACTTTATCTTATATTGCTCAATCTTCGCTGTATGGTTGCCAGTGATAGACTAGCATGAGTTTTAGTGGAGGTGTTAGCTGCCAAAATAACCTGAAATAAATTAAAATCACCATTTTCGTTTAATGCATGAAAAGACGCTTAAAAGCATTAACTTGGCCAAATCTAGTAGAATTGTGCATAAACAATACACCACTTTATCACAGAACGCTTGCTTTATTCAAATGTAATAAATCAAAGAATATAAAATCATGATAAACAAATTAAAAAAATTATGTTTTAAAAATTGTGCAGCAATCAATCTTGACAACTTAAAATGACTGATAACGTTGTTTTCAAATGCTTTTAACCTCATTATTATTCGAAAAACATTAAATAAGAACAGCGAAATGTGCCAATTTAAAAGGGATTAAAAATTTTATATTTTCTGGTCGATTTGGGGTATCCAAAAGTATTCAGAAAAATACTGTCGCCAGCTCTAGATGGAAGGGATTCAGTTCAAGAGATAACTTCTCCTGCTATGTGAACTCAAAACTCGAGGACAAAAACGGTATCAAAAAGAGTTCATTAATAGTCACGCCACCACTGAAAAGGACATTTTTGAATACTTTTCAATGCAAGCCTTCTTACCGAAACCAGATTGTGCATTCACTGCGTTAATTAATGTCGAGCGGAAGGTTTGGCACCGAGGTTGATTGTGCGCATTCGATGGGTACGGTCGAATGTTTGCCTTCAAACTCGACTGTCGTAAGACCAGCTTAAGTCGGAAGATAGTTTCCTGCAATTTTCCTCTTCCCTGGCCAAACCTTCACGCAAATGCGAATAATTCTAATAAAGTTAGATGCAGCCGCGGGCTATCACTGTTTGTGATTAAATTCATACAGTGATTATGAGCCAAACCTTAGTAAGAAGAAAGAATTTCACAGACTGATACCCATTGAGGTGGAGTAGTCTGGCTATAAATATTCTCATGGTAAAGGACCCTAATAATTCATTATTAGCTAGGATGACCCGTGCATAGACCACCCAAGCAAGACAATAATAATAGCAATAATTGTTTACAGATAGAAGTGACAGCTGAGTTTTCTTTCTACTTTCGACTAATATTTGAGAAACCCCCAATCAGTCAAATGATTGTTCGCTTCTTCACGCACAATATATTTATCTTAATAAACTCTTTTCCACACCATTCATGAGGTAGAGTTACTGGTGCGTTTTTTTTGTCCAGTGGTATCCCCAGTAGGCCTGATCGACTGTCATGTAAAGAAATTCCATGTTTCTTTAGAAAAAGATATAAACCTTTGTTAAAAAGTTTGATGATCCTAATAAGATTCTTAAGTTCCAGACGTCTTGTTTCAAAGTTATTGTTCTGGATTCCTACTGTTAGTAATGAATACTTGAACATAAAATAATGGCGAGACGAAAGACTTCAAAGCTTTTCCTTTTTTTTTTGAAGCTAAACGGATGAAAATATTGTTATAAAGAACTTGACCAACTTTTAATATTTATCAATTTTCAGAAGTTTATACAATGTTAACAATTATTTTGAATGTATTTTGAATATTTGACATTTTCTGTAGCAGATAAGCATTTGTTTTGTCACATTTTCTTGCTGTGAGATAATTATCATTTCGTTTCAGTGCAAAAAACGCCTTTCTTTTATCAGTTTGACAGATCAAACTTAAGAGAGATTGTTTTGTTGCGTGAACTTTTTTATCAACGAATTTAGGCTCAAATTGATTCCCAGTTTTTACAGAATACGTCAACACTGTAGATAATGAACGTCACCTGTCAAAGATTGATGAATAGTCCTGGTCGACCATCGACTTTTAAGCAGCGTATTTCAACGCATGAGATTGATTGAAATATCCTTCCAGATATAAGCAATCGTTCACCCCTAATATTCGTTCATTTGGTGTTAGAAAGAAAATAATTAAATCAAACTGTTCAAAAATATTATAGAATGCAAATATTTATAATCTCATAATTCTATATTCTTAACAATTTAATATTTTTATTGAATTACATTTTCAGAAAGCATGATAGGTGTCACAATAGGGTGGTTCTTATTTATACTTGGTGGCTTTCTTTTCTTTGAATTTCTCTGCTCTTACCCCGCAGTTTTGTTCGAATGCCCAAAAAACAATCTCCACCAAATTTGAGCAAAATCGGTTAATATTAAGGGGTGGCGCAAAGAGCACGAAGTTTCCCATTGATTTAACATGGGAAAAAGTCAGCTTTTCGTAAATCTATAATATTTAAATGCGATAATATGTTCCAAATAATTATGTGTTTCAGTATATTGTTCAGAATTCGTCAGAGAATAAGAATCAATCATCAATTTTGAGGTTGAATAATTTTATTCCACTTTTATGGGTCCCCAAAGAAAACCCCAGAAGTGACAAATTTGAATTTGACGTAATATTGCAGTTCATTGTGGCTTAAAAAAGTTTCTTAAAAAATAATGTTTATTAACCGGTAATATAAAAATACCCAGTCATTTGTTAACCAATATTCAATTGGTTAAACAATTTTAGTTCCTTCAAAAATTTAAGAGTATTCCTAAAAAGCAAAGTAGATCATAAAAATATTTCAATCTTTCGAATGATGGCAAAAATAAAATATGTAAAAAAAAATTGTTAAGAAAAAAATTGTTTGTAAAATTTGGTCAAATATTTACTTGAGCAAATACGTATTATATAAATAATTGTAAAATTATTCATACAAATTATTGCATTGTTATCATTGATCAAATAACGCATAAAGTCTAGAAAATACGTTCATCTCGGGAGTTGACTGAAAAAATTGAAACAAATTAAAATTGTTTAAACAATTGAATATTAGTTAATGAATGACTTGGTATTCTTAAATTACCGATTCATGATTATAATATAATATAATATATATAATAATAATTATTTATTTCTAAAAAGCTTCCAAAAAGCGTCAATAAGCCGCAATATTGGAATATTGTTCGCAATAGAACAATATACTGAAACAAGAAATTATTTGTAACATATTATCGCGTTTAAATATTAGATTTACAAAGAGCTGACTTTTTCCCATGTTAAAACAATGGGAAACTTCATGGTCTTTGTGCCACCCCTAAATATTAACCGATTTTGCTCAGAATTGGAGATTTTTTGGGGGGGCATTCGAACAAAACTGGGAGGTGAGAGCACATAAATTCCAAAAGTGAAAAATAAGGGCCACCGTAGTGTCACAATGATCAATTTGTATGTGTAATATACAATTTAGTAAAAAATGTTTTCCTCACGCTCGAGTTATTACACAATTTTATAGTGTTTCAAAATGAGTATGGGAAATAAAAATATGTTTTATAGCTGGATTTATTCGTTATGTAACCAGATAACGTTTATTTTTCAGATGAGTGTTGTAATAAAGATTTCACGGACATATCCAATTACAGCTTGCCATTGTATTGTCTACGCCTACATGGCACATTATATAATAATTTATAGTTCATAAATACTCTCTAATAAACTGAATGAGGCTGAACGAAATTTCTGTGCCATATTTTATCGTTCTTTATTGCCCCGCACCTGCTGAGCAGATCGATACATTGTTCAAGTCGACACGGTGCCAATAAGGCTTCACAAAGAATTGAGAGCCTTTTTCAAAACACTTATATATTTTGAAAGTATCTAAGAAATTTATAAATAATGGAAGAATAAGAGCTTAAACTATAATTTCCACTGCCAAACAGTATTCTATATTCTGCTCAAAGATGGAATTATGCAGTAATTAATATATCAACTTCAGCGTTAATGAAACCTTAATAGTTATTATAGTCGCTATCTGCATGAGTTCTCTGACATAGTTATGAAGCATTATCTATTATTATCTATTCCGTGCAGCTAGTCTGTTAGTAACTGTGTTATATGTTTGATTTTTAATTTCTTGTTTAGAAGCGCGTTATTTTGCAAGAATAAAATTGTCATAACTGAGGCTTAAGGTGTGTAGGTTATATTTTTTGTCTATGGGCCTTTTTTATGAATGGAATAAAATGTATTTCTTTATTTTATTCATTATGAAGTACCACTAGTTATTAAATTTAAATTCTGTTCGGATACTCTTCAGCTAAAGAATCATATAACAAAAACAAAAACCGCAATGTACTATTTATGTCAGGCTTGTATGAATAGGTATAAACCATTTATGCCCTCATAACTTTCAATTGGAATGTTTTCACACACTGATATTATTTTGAATGCAAAACATGCAGTCCTTTCAAACACAGCACAAAGGTGAAGGGCTGAAGGAAATTATTAATCCTTGGACAAGTGAACCTCGTTAATTTGGAAGTTACACAGCCCGGGGCTTCATTAAAACGAACCGGAATTGCGGTGCCAGAAGTTAAATGGTAAACTTTCCGTATTAAACCTCAATGAGATCGATTAAAAATTTATTTCCTATTTTTAGTATGTATCTTATCTTAAAAGAGACTCCCATTGCAGTTCTCGGATTAACTAGAAGGCTTAAAAAAGTCGCATTAATCGCATAAAATTGCAAAGAAAATCTCATGAAATTTTAAAACAGTCCCACAAAAATTCGCATCAAATTTTCAACAATAGTCATTCAGCTTGAAGGATTCTGAATCTGGGTTTAAAATATTCCTTTCTAAACTGTTAAACTTGTCAAATTGGATTATTTTCAGATAAGGGAAATTTATAATTCACCTTAGTCAATTGTTATTTTAAGAAACAATCATTTGAACATTTTGAACTTGAAATTACTCAACAATTAGGGCTTTAAACTTAAGACTGTATAATTTGATTATGAAATTATTCATTCTTTAATAACTAATTCAGGTTTCATAGCATGAAATAATCTCGAAATGGGGGCGAATATGGTGATTTTTCACAACTTAGTCCACAAAAATGAATTTTCAATCAAATGGTCAAATTTTTAAACAAAAGAGATTAAAGTTCAACAAAATAGTTGAATTTTCGACTCAAATACATGAATTTTGAATAAAATAGCCGAATTTTTACCCGAAAAGAATGAAATTTCAACAAAAAACTGTTGGATTTCCTTATTCATACGGACTTACATGATTAGAAACTATTTAGTTTCAAAAGCTATTGATAAAAAATTTTCCAAATATAAAGCTGTGATGAAAAATTATCTAACTTTCAGTGTTCTTCATTCAATTGCCACAATTTTTAGTGTTCTACAATCAGAAGCCACAATTTTTTCTAGTTCTGATTTTTTAATTTTAAAAATTTAATTCTAATTAATATTGAAACTCAGTATAGCAACCTTCTGCGAATAATAAAAAAGTTAAGTTATATCGGAGGTGTGCTTCAAGTTTTTTACGGCCGGGAAGTAATTAATAGAATTTTTGAATCGAAAAATAAAAATAAAAAAATGATGATAAATAAAAAAAATAATAAAGAAGTAGATTATTTGCATTTTTCTTCAAAAATTCGTAACGTCTTTAACGGCTCTAACTAATACTCTCATTAAATTAGGAAATCAATTCACAGTAATTGTGCGTTCAGAGCGAACGAGAAAAGATGTATATATTGGAATTGAATTTTTTAGAATTGAGTTTCAAATAATTCACTTAAATTGTCAAAACTAACAACTATTTAGATATCTTTTCAAGTAGTATAAGTGATTTTTAACTCAGATGTCGGGATACAAAGTAGTATAGGTCAATTCAAGTCAGACATGGCAATTTTGGTCAATTTAACTGATTTTAAAAAGGTATCGAAGTTTTGATGGATTCCAAGTAGTATAAGTCAGTTTAAATCAGACGGTAGAGGTGTTTTCTTAACTTTACTCAAGAATAGCCAAATGTATAGTTGCTTGCTTGCCAAATAAGGGAGCTCAAGTTTCCTTTTTTTAATTATTTTCTCAAAATATGCTAATTAAAACATTTATAAGAAAATCATTTGAAATCTCGTAAATTCTTTTGAAAATTTTGTAGAACCCTTGAAAAGTTGTTACTTGTGTGAAAATTCCTTAAAATTCTTAGAATGTTATTGATATCGTACATTAGGGTGGTTCTTATTTATACTCGGTGGATTTTTTTTTCTCGAATTTCTCTGCTCTCACCCACCAGTTTTGTTTGAATGCCCAAAAAAAAATCTTCAAATTTGAGCAAAATCGGTTAATATTTAGGGGTCGCGCAAAGATCATGAAGTTTCCCATTGATTTAACATGGGAAAAAGTCAGCTTTTTGTAAATCTAATATTTAAACGCGATAATATGTTACAAATAATTCCCTGTCTTAATATATTGTTCAGAACTCATCAGAGAATAAGAATCAATAATAAATTTTGATGTTGAATAATTGTAAGCCACTCTTATGGGTCCCCAAAGAAAACCCCATAAGTGACAAATGTGAATTTTACGTAATATTGCGGTTTATTGACGCTTTTAAAAGTTTTTTGAAAATAAATAATCATTGATCAGTAATTTACGAATATTTAGTAATTTGTTAACTAATATTCAATTGTTTAAACAATTTTCAATTTGTTTAAATATTTGTTTTTTTCCAGTTAACTCGCGAAATGAACGTATTTTCTGGACTTTATGAGTTATTTAATCGATAATAACAATAAAATAATTTGTTTAAATAATTTTACAATTATTTAAATAATACGTATTTGTTCAATAATATATTTTACCTAAAAAAACAGGCGAAACCTTTTATATCACTGAATTTTCGACAAATTTTAATATTTTTAAGTACTAATTTGTTTATTATGAATAATCTTGGATGTTTAAACAAATTGAAATTTTTTAAACAATTTTTTTCTCTACATATTTTTGTGTGCTATTTTTCGAAAGACTGAAATATTTTTATGTTCTACTTTGCTTTTTTAAATACTCTTAAATGTTTGAACAAATTAAAAATTGTTTAAACAATCGAATATTAGTTAACAAATTACTGGGTATTCGTAAATTACTGATCAATGATTATTTCTTTTTTTTTAAACTTGTAAAAAGCGCAATATTTCGTAAAATTCACATTTGTCACTTATGGGGTTTTCTTTGGGAACCCATAAGAGTGGCCTAAAATTATTCAACATAAAAATTTATGATTGATTCTTATTCTCTGATGAGTTCCGAACAATATATTAAAACACGGAATTATTTGCAACATATTATCGCGTTTAAATATTAGATTTACAAAAAGCTGACTTTTTCCCATGTTAAATCAATGGGAAACTTCATGGTCTTTGCGCGACCCCTAAATATTAACCGATTTTGCTCAAATTTGGAGATTTTTTTTTGGGCATTCAAACAAAACTGGGGGGTGAGAGCAGAGAAATTTGAAAAGTGAAAAATAAGGGCCACCCTACTGTACATAATCTTTTGAAATCCTTTTGAAACGAGATCTCTTGAAATCTTTAAAATCCCATAAAATATTTCAAAATCTATTCAAGTCTTTTAAACCCCATTGATATCCCTAGAAATCTTTTGAAATCCTTTTTTAGTAATCAAAAATCATTTAAAATGCCATTAAATCTTTTGAAATGTTACGAAATCCCCTAACATCCATGGATACACTTCGGCCATTTAAGGAGACTTCTTGAAATCATTTGAATTCGCGTGAAATCTTCTAACATTAATTGGAATCCGTTCAAATATTCAAAAGATCATTAAAATACCCTTAAATCATTTCAACTTCGTGAAAATACTTCGGTACCTATTGAAATACTCTGAAATCCTATGACTTCTTTTGAAGTATTTGGAAATCTCTCAAAATCCCTTGATTTCCTAAAATCCATAAAAATCCTTGAAGTCCCATAAAGTCTTTATAGAATCCCTTCAAAAATTGAGATTCTCTTTAAAATTGTACTAAGTAATTTCTTCAAACTCTTGAAATCTTTCCAAATCATTTTAAATATGTAAAACCTCTCGTAATCCTTCGGAATCGTTTGAAATGCCTTGAAATTTTTTAAATCTCTTAAATCTTTTGACATCCATTGAAACCTCATGAAATCCCCAAAAAGTTTTCAAAATCTCGTTAAATATCGTAAGAATTTTGTAATTCATTCAAATACTTTGTAGTCCTCTTAAATACCTTAAAATCCCTTGAAATCTGTAGAAATATTCCAAATCTTTTAAAATCCTTAGAAGTCTTTTGAAATCTCGTTTACCGTCAAAATAATTGCTATGTTGCGGATATATTGAGTAACAGATATAAAATTTTATGTAATAAAGGTGGGGAGGATCACAATAATCTGATGGATCCTTGCAATAGGGGGAAGGGGGTTTAAAATTACAAAGATCATCCATACGTAATTAATGGACGTACCCTAAACAACTTTATCGTCTGTTGAAATCTTGGGTGACATGAATTTACTAATACGACTTAATAGCCCCTAAAGGAACTCAAAGTGATACTCCTTAGATCTTACACTACTAGATATATTACTGAATAGATACCACTGAAGTTATACTGCTTGATATCTCCTTACTAAGACTGACGTAATATAGTAATAGAATTAATTATTTCTGTCTTAAAACTACTCATACTACTGATACTACTGATACTACTTGATATATGATACGACTCACATTAACCAGATAATACCATTCTCCACCTAATACTTAAGTATCAGGTGGAAAATTAATTAATTTATGGAAAAGTTATAATTATCACTTTTCTGCCTTACTCAAAACTACTTACACTACTTGATCATTCAATTCAAAAGAATTTCATTCAATTGACCAGAATTGAACTGAATTTTAAAAAGTACAAGTGGACTAAGAGGAACTCAACTTCATTTTATTATTTATAATTATATATATATATATATATATATATATATATGTATTATATTAATATATATGAAATTATATTTAATTTATTTCATTCCGATCCCTAAATCCTAGTGAATTTTTAATCAATTGTAAGGTGTATTATGTTCAAAATTCAACTATTTTGGATAAAATATTTATTTTCTTTTGGTAAAAAGGTCATATTTCTTTGTTGCAAATGAAATTTTCTTGTTGAAAAAGTAACTTTTTCTACATAAATCGTCTGTTAGGCAATGAAAATTCAACAATTTGGTTTTTGGTTAAAGTTCAATCTTTTCAGTTCGAAAATTTGACGATTTGGTTAAAAATTTACCATGTAGGTTAAAATTATAACTATTTAATTCAAAATTCAACTATTTTGTTGAAAATTCAACTTTTTGGGTTGAAAACTCATCTTTCTTCTAAAATGATCTTCTTGTCAGTTTGAAATTTTTGAATATATTGTTATTATACTCTTAGTCTCTAATTCTAGTTAAAAAGTTTACTAATATATTTTCTCCTCAGAATTCATCACTTTTGATTCAAAATTCGACTAACTCTCTATCCAAAAGACGAATATTCAACAAAACCGTTGAATTCTCGACCAAAAAATATGACTTTTTCACAAAGTAGTGGAATTTCGAACAAAATAATTAGATGTCCAGCCAAATAGTAGAATTTTTAAACAAACGAGATTCATTTTGGACAGGAAAATATTATTAAAACATCAAGAATGATCCCTTTGATTAAAATTCCAAATTTTTTTCTTGTAAACATTTATTTCTGGTAGAAATTTCATCTTTTTAGTTACAAATGCACAAGTTTGACTAAAAATTAATCAGTTTTCGGTGAAGGATTTAAATACTTTTTCGAAAATTCTTAGTTTTTGGTCGAATCCAACTGTTTTTTAATAAAAATTAAAATATTTTTTAGTCCAAACATCAGCTATTATATTTTTTATTGAAAATTCATCTTTTCTGGTTGAGAATTTAACTACTTGATTGAAAGTTGAGGTAATTTGTTGGAAATTAATTTTTTTGTGGAAAATTTTTCTCTTCGGTTAAAAATGTAATTATTTTATTGAAAATTTGTCTCTTTCGGTAGAAAATATATCTTCTTGCTTAAAAATACAACTGTCTGGATGAAAATTAATCTTTTTTGACTGCGTAGATTCGAGAATACATCTTGTTTAGTTGAAAATTCAACCACTTGGTTGAAAGTTTAACTATTTTATTAAAAGTTCAGTCCTTCTTTGAAAATTTATTTCCCCGGTTAAAAATTTATCTGATTTGTAGGACATTAATTTTTTAACTGAAATTCGAACTATGTGGTTGAAAAATTATTTTTTTAAACTTAAAACGCAACTAAGTGGTTAGAAACTGATGTATTTTGTTGAAAATTCTTATGTTTGATTGAGTTAAACTGTTTTCTAATCAAAATAAACATATTTTTCAGTTGAATTATCAACTATTATATTTTTCGTTGAGAACTCATCTCCTTCGGATTTAAAATTTATCTCCTTTTATAGAAAAATAATATTTTCAGGTAGAAAAGTAATCTTTTTTGTTTTAAATTGAACTTTTTTTGAAAATTTAACTGTCTTCTCAAAAAATTGTCTTTTTGGCTTGAAAATTCAGCTATTCAGTTTTTGGTTCAAGTTTCATCTTCTTTTATTGAAATTTTAACTATCTGGTTTTCTGGTTCAAGCTTAAACTTTTTTATCGAAATTTTAACTGTTTGGTTGAAAATTCAACTATTTTATTGAAAATTCATCCCTATTGCTTGAAAGTTCAACTCTTTAGATAAAATGAATTTTTTTCTTGAAAATTGAGGCACTTTTTAACTTGAAAACTTAACTCTTCGGTTGAAAATTGATCTATTTTGATAGAAAGTCGTTTTTGATATAAAATTAAACTATTTTGTTGAAAATGCAGTATATTTCGTATTGAATTTATTATAATACCTATACTATTTCTGTATAGAAGAATTTGTTTTCCTCTACTCTTTCCTTATTCTTGTGAAAAATCACCATATTTCCCTTGTTTTGAGATCATTTCGAGCTGCGCAGCCTGTGTAAGTATTTTTATGTCAGACATTGATCTTTCAAGTAGAACTTTGAGTCACTTTAAGTCAAACCGAAGGGGGGCCAAGTAGTATAAGTAAATCCACTTCAGCCAAGCTTTCAGCCAAGCCAAAAGAATTTTTCTTCTGATGAAGTTCTTTAATTGATAAGCAGAGAAGACAACGTCCAAATGATTATACATTGTGCCATTCTTCCATCAAGTGAAAGAATGCAATCCTCTTAAAGTATGAGAATACATAAATGATCCAAGATCTAGAAATGATGAAAGAGTCTGGTAGTGGGTGGAATTGATTAAAGTTGTAGGACTTGGCTTGAGAAAGCCCCTAGTTGTTAGAAAGCCTCATTGAAGAATAATAAGCACCGAGCGTAACACAGAGGTGCTCTCGACGATAGTAATAGATGAAATTTTAATAACCCGTTGCAACGTATCTTCCTTGTTTCAGAGTCCGACGCCACCGCAGTACGTGTTCTGGTATCACAATAGCCGGATGATAAACTACGACACTGCACGTGGTAGCGTCACTGTACAAACTGATCCAGGACCAACCCAGAGCCGGCTCACCATTCGCCAAGCGATCGAAACGGACACGGGCAATTACACGTGCAGTGCTTCGAACACTAAACCTGCATCTATCTATGTCTTCGTCACTGAAGGCAAGTGTGCATACTTCTCTTTATGTCCTATTCTATGTTACTACTCCTACCACTCGAATTTGACACAATCACTGTCATTACAACCTACAATGCGCAAACTCGACGAACTTTGGGCCATGCCACAAGTCAACCACAGCCTTCCTGTTTCACGCAATCTGAGACATTCATCAGAACTTGCTACTCCGAGCTTTGATAGTTCAAATTACAAAAGCGACATCGACCTAAAACTTGACTAGTTGGAGCTTTTGATCAACTCGGGCAAAGTATTCAACATTTCAACAAGGACGAAATTTTTAATCCGATTATTTCCTGACTTAGTCTCGCTTCCTGGATAGCTAACGACCTGGAAAATTTAAGAATCCTTGGGAGTTACAAAGACACGTTTTGGATAAAATGATTAAATTCAAAAATTTTGTTCAAAAATGTCCAAACTGGAAAAATGGTTGGTTGGGACAACTTATAAAGTAGTAGGGTAAACTACTTTAGTTTCTAATATATGGCGTTGTCACTTAACTGGTTGTCCTTACTACTTCATTTGTTGTGGCAACAACCTCCGAAGGTACATAACCATTTTCAGGTAGTTGCACTCACTAATTCAAGTAGTAAGTCTAACTATTAAATTAGTGAGCCTCACAATTAAATTAGAAGTTCTGAGTACACTTAAAGTAGTAATCCTAACTACTAAAGTTGGTTTAGTTTCAATTCCTGAAAGGAAAAATACATCAAGAATCAATTTCCTCTCTATTAGAGTATAAAAACTTGGAGAAATTCTATTAAATCAAGAAACTCAAACGTTGGTGAAAAAATACGTAATTCGAGTGATATGTGGAACTTTCAAAATTTGTCCCGAGTCATCTAAACTATTCGAGTTTTGGTTAGAAAAACTGCATGATAAGATTCACTCCATGAAAAATATGTTGCAAACAGCCTACCGACATGGTAGGCAAAAACCCCGTATTCGCAAAGATTCTCGCCAAGAAACAGGATTGGTAATGGATGCAGAAAAACAAGCACCGTCAAACGGGGTAATTTTGGACATGTGGGGTAAATTTGGACACCCCTGAAATCCTTAAATTGAGAAGATGAATTACTTCAAACCGTTCCAAGAATCTGAAATCAGTTCAAGCCTGATCTGGTTCTAGATTCTCGTTAAAACCATCCACCTTTAGTAATTTAAAATATCAATTCAGAAATGTCCAAATTCACGCCACATGTCCGAAATTATCCTGTTTAACGGTGCCTTTTCATGAAATTAAGATTTTTTCTTTCGTAACTGAAACAGGTATATGAATTTACTAACTTGTTCGTGTGCTAGATCTGTGTTAGTAGCAACACGAGAAAACTTGTGTCCAAATTGGCAAGGGAAAATGTTTCATAAGAAGATTTTTCCCTACCAAGTCGGTAGGTTATTTGCAAAAGTTTTTTCATTGAGTGAATCTTATCATGTAGTGGTATCATTCATTCTCAAGCTATTTTTATTAAAATCCCGTTTTTTCTACGTGAAACTGATAACATTTTTTTATTTGTTTATCTTATTTGTTTATAAACATTTAAATACTTATATCTTAACCATCCCTGTTCAGACATCTTTTTCCCACCTTCCATTTACAGACAGGGTCTTTTAAGTCCGAGTCAGTATTTGGACTGTTTTCGGCTATCAAAAAAACTCGTTAAAATTCCGGGTTACTTCTCAAGACATCTACTACATGATCTAATCGTTGTTAGTGTTAATTGCTAAAAACTTTTTTCATGAAAATCTTTTCCCGAAAACGAGATATTCTCAAATATATAGTATAATAAAAATTGAGAACACTCTAAACTTAAATATTTCGCTAAGAGGATTTTTTATAAAAATGGTAATTGTTAACTTTGAGCACACTGTGATGACTTTAAGTCATTCTTAAAATAATTTAAAACAGTTTCAATGCAAAAAAAACTTTTGTTATAAGCGGAAGGGCCAAAATCTCGAATTTGTTTATCTAATTTATTTATAAAAATTTTAATTGCTATATTTGATCAAATATTATCAAATTATTTAATTATGACATAGAAATGACAGAGACGAAAGTTTAGGCCGTGGGGCTGTTCAGAGTGTAGTGCAATTTAATTTTCTTACAATTGAAAATCAGACCAAAATTAAAGGCTCTAGAAATTTTTAATGAAAAAAGTACCTTTCACCCCACTGTACCCGACACAAAATATACAGAAAATGGCTTTTAGTGAAGATGTCTAATTATAATTTTCTTTCTCTAACTTCGAACCTGCAGATCAATAATTTGAAAGAAAATCATCAGAAAAATGGATTGTTTTTACTCAAACAATCGCCCTGCTTGCAATTTTTAGATATATTTCAATAAAAGAATTCGTAAATTATTGAAATTTTATCCGTATCAAAAGCGTTTTATTAAATTTGGCTATGTGCCTCACATTTCGTAGATCAAACCAACCTGGAACAAAATTTTTGTACACATAAACTTGAAAAGATTCAAATGAGAAAATCGACATTTTCAAAAAACCAAAACTACGAAAGACTACTACGAAAGAACTACTGGGGTATAAAATCACTTCAAAGGAAATGTAGGAAGCGTCCATTAGCAAAAAAAAGTATTTGAATTCATTGTAAAGCTTCTTTTAACATCCCTTAATGATTCAAATAAGAAAATCGTTATTTTCTAACAATTAAAACAACAACAAATTTTTTATCGAACTATTGGGCTCGAATATCGCTTCAAAATAAATGTGGGAAACATTTCCAACCAGAAAAAGTCGCTGAACTAATTTGAAGCAATCAAAACCACCAGGGATTTTTTTATGAAACTGGTGGGTCGGAAATCACTTTACAATAAATGTGGAAAACATAGGGTAGAACAGGCAATTACAGAGGGGGATCTTATTGTTTGAGGTCGAATATAAAATTCAATTATTTCAATTCAGAAGCTTAACTGTCACTTATTTAAGTTTTATATTTAAGTTTTTATTCAAGTTTTTTGTTAGAAAAAACCAGCTGTAATTGGTTCCGTTGCCCTATTCTAGAAGGAAAAATTGCGGAATTTTTGTAAGGTTTGATTCAAGATCCTTTCAGATATATGGTTTGATCAAAAAACCTCCCGTGGGTTTGCTTGTTAGGAAATATGGATTTCCTTGCTATTTCCCGTCTTTCGCGGATGGTAAACGAAGCCTTAATATAAATTCAAACACTTTTCCTAGTAGAGGACCTTTCCTCTACTTATTTTAAAGTGATTTCCGATGCTAATATATTTATCAAAAAATCTTCCTCAGATTTGGTTGTTAGAAAATGTATATTTCCATACCTTAATCTTTGAGAGATAGTTTTAGTTTTTTGGAAATGTTTATTTTCTTGTTTGAATTTTTGAGGAGTTAAAATAAAATCAACGACCTTTGCTGCTAGGGAATGTTTTCTACATTTGTTCTAGAGTGATTTTCAAACAAATTAAAAAATGTAATTCAATAAAAAAATGTCCCATGGTTTTGGTTTTTAGAAATTGTCGATTTTCTTGCTTGAATGTTAAGGGGATGTTAAACCTACCCCCAAATATCATGTATACACAAAATCGTGAATCTCTCAAGTTTATACGTATAAACAGTGGATTTGATCTCCGAAATGTAAGGCATCTAGCCAAATCTAACAAGAAGTTTTTTAGAAGGATAACATTTCAATGATATACGAATTTTTCTATTAAAATTCATATAAAAATTGGAAGTTTGTCAACTTTTCGTATAAAAACTGTACATTTGGTTCCGCGTCCATTAGGAGTTTGCTACTCAGGAAAAAAGAATACTTTACTCTCTATGATTTATTTTCACTACTGTAATTTACAAATTTTACAAGTGTCATGTCAGAAAAGATTTGATAAACTTATTGGCAAACTTTAAAAGATTTCGAAAGATATTGGAAGGTTGAGAAAAGTTCAGGAGGACTTGAAGATATTTCAGGAAAGTTCGCGGACGTTTTACATTATTTGAGAGGCTTTTAACACACTTGCAGATTCTGTGATTTATACAGTTCCCGGAAGAGTTTAGTATTTATTGGCGCTTTTATTTGTACCAAAATCTTCTAAAGAAGCTTCTAAAGAGAACTTTTTGAAAATAGTATCAGCTACGACAAAATGCTCTCAAATGAAGGAAATAGAATGTTTTTCACAAAAATTTAGGAATGATAGGGACTTGAATGGTTTTTTTTTTCATTATATTCATTAATGTACAACCATATTTAATTTAATTAGAGACCCTTTGAAATCTTAAGATTTCAAATCAAAATATATTGCACTTTCAACAAAATAGATTAATTTTTAACCACATGGTTGCATGTTTAACCAAAAAGTTTAATTTATTACCAGAAAAGAAAAAATTTAATAAAATACATGCATTTTTAACCAAAAGAAATGAATTTTCAACTAAAAAAGATCAAATTTCAATCAAAAAGGAAATAGGTAAATTTTCAGTTACAAAAAAATCAATTTTCTACCAAAGAGAAGAATGTTCAACTAAAAGAATGCATATTCAATTTAAAAAATGAATTTTGAAAAAAGTTGTTGAAGTTTAACCAAGTTGTGAAATCTTCAACCAAGAAAAGACAAAAAATGTAATAGTTGAAATTTCAACCGAAAAGTAATTTCGTTTTAAATGAAAAACAATTTATAGCAAACAAAAAAGATGAATTTTCAGAAAAGTAGTTGAATCGTCAATCAAAATAGAATAAAGTAAGAATCAAACAAATGATTTTCTACAAAACATTTCAACTCTTAGCCGAATATTTTAATTTTCAACCAAAATAGTTCAATTATAAACATAATACTTGGATTATCAACCAAAATTATGAACCTCCAATCACAAAAAATGAATTTTTAACAAAGCAATTCAACTCTCAACCAGGAAGTTAAAATTTTCAACCGAAACGAATGAATCCATTTTGAATTTTAAAAAATTGAATTCAACCAAAATCGACACATTTTAACAACATTGTTCAATCGTCAAACAAAAGACATAAATTTTCGAACAAAAAGTACGAAGCTTATATAAAACAATTAAATTTATAAACAGCCAATATTAACTTTTAACAACGAAGTTGATTTTCAACCAAATAGTTGAATTTTCAATCCAACAAAATGAATTTACCACAAAACAATTGAAGTTTCAAAACAAAAATATGAATTTTCAACAAAAAAGTTTCTGTTACCAATTAGTTGGTTTCGAATAAAAAAAATGAATACTCAACGAAAAATGTAATATATCATATTTGAAATGAAAAAAAAATTAATTTTGTATCAAGAACAATTGAATGTAACCAAAAAAAAATGAATTTTGTAACGAAATAGTTGAATTGTCTAACAAAAGAGATGAATTTGCAAACAAACAAAAAACGAATTTTCCACAAAACCATTGAATTTACAAATCGAAAATATGAGCTTTTAATAAAAAAGATAATTTTCAATCATACAGTTAAATTTTCTACTAAACTGTTGAATTTTCAATCCAAAAGGATTAATTATCTACAAAGGCAGTGAACTTTTCAATCCAAAAATAGGAGTTTTTTTACCTAAAAAGACGAGTTCTTAACAAAATAGTTGAATTTTTAAACGTAATAGTTCAAGTTTTAATCAAAATAGTTAAATTTTTGATAAAAAATATAAACTTTCAACGAAGAAAGCTAATTTTCAATCAAGTAGTGGAATTTTCTACCAAGGTAAGGACTTTTCAAGCCAGAGGGGCAAATTTTCTTCAAAATAGTCCAATTTTAAATGAAGAAATAAGAATTTTCAACAAAAAAGTTCATTTTCAAGCAATAGTTTAACGTTTTATCAAAATAGTGGAATTCTCAACCCAAACAGACTTTCAACCTTTCAACCCTTACTTGAGACACTGGGTTCCAAACAACCCCATAAGTACGTCATTCCAATGAAGTGTGGCAAATAAGTGTTAATAAAATTGTTCAATTCTTCAAAAAAATAATCAAACTTTCAACCAATTGATAAGAAAGTTTAACCATAAAAGAGTAATGTTTAACCATAAATATAACTGTAGACTTTTAAATTAAAAAATATCAATTTTGAACAAAAAAGTTCATTTTTAACTAAGAAAGATGACTCTTCTTCCAAGAGCGATGAATGTTCAGTCAAAACGGACGATTCTCTATACAAAAATATGAATTTTCAACAAAATAATTGAATTTTTCACCATAAAGATGACTTTTCTGCAAAATAGTTGATTTTTCAACCAAATAGTAGAATTTTTAACCTACAGAAATTAATTCTGTACCAAAAATATAATTCAATCAAAAATAGTTGAATTTTCTTATAGGGTTCTAACAATTCAGTTCACGTTTAATCAAAAAAACGAGAAAGAGGGAAAGTTTCTTGAAAACGGGTAAAAAAGGAATTCTTTAAAAAGGGGGAAGAGTGTGAAGTCTGAAAAAGGTACCCTGTCGAATTAAGAGTTAATTGCTAATTTTCTGAATCACTTTTAAAGGAGATATAAGAGAAAAAGAGTAATTTTACACACGCGAGGGCAACAGATTCACAAGTGGGTAATTGTTTATAGACTATCTTGAATTTTCTGTTCCCTCGCACCTCACTCTACAGTTATAAGTGGACAAGTTCTCCACTTTCCTACTCATCCGTTTGGCGCTATATGCCTTAAGGTATAATTACGAGAAGCGGGTAGCCAGGTTCACTGGAGTCGCTAGGTACTTGGAAAGTTAGACTCATCGATCACCACCGTTGAGAAACTTATAACATATATGTAATGGATCTGCCCTGTTACAGTATCAAATTTAATAGAGGCAATTTGACACTTTCTATAAACGTGACGATTGGTAATTTGAACTCAATCATTATGCTAAAGTGCTAAATTGCATAATTCACGTCTACTTAATCCACTTACATATATATGTCCTCTTGAGTTAGAACTCAAACCCTCACGAGATTCATCTTACTATGTTATGAATTCTAAATAGCAGGGATCACAGCGGTTCAGTAGTTCAAGTTTAGATAAGAAAGGGGATTTTTTGAAAAAAAGGGGGGATTTCATTTTTTATTAAAAACTTTCCACCTCGAATGGATATCTCGTAAATATTGAATGAAAGTGCCCTCTAACAGTAGAGCCTTTTGTTTATCAAGTTTTCTAGCAATTTATGTGTAAAACCAATTTTTTAGCTACATTTGAAAAAATAGTTGAACACGTCATCATTTTCCACTCATAAAAACACATTAGAAAAATATTTAAGAAGGTCAAAGATTGAAAATTAAATAAACAACATAACTGAAAAATAAATAATATGATGTTAATGTTTTTTGTCTACTAGGACTAAATTCATTTTTTTATGAATATTGATTTTTAATTTTATAAGTCATGAAAGAAATCTCTCTAGCTTCGCTGGGATTCGAACACCAGGTCTTTCGGATTTCTGGTCTGATGCTTTGCCAGCTAAGCTACGGAGAGACGAGAAGATTTTCTTCACAACTCCTTATTTTTTTAATATTGATTGTTAATTTTATAAGTCATGAAATAAATCTCTCTAGCTTCGCTGGGATTTGAACACCAGGACTTTCAGATTTCCGGTCTGATGCTTTACCTACTAAGCTACGGAGAGACGAGAAGATTTTCTTCACAACTCTGTATTTTTTTAATATTGATTGTTAATTTCATAAGTCATGAAAGAAATCTCTCTAGCTTCGCTGGAATTCGAACACCAGGTCTTTCGGATTTCTGGTCTGATGCTTTACTAACTAAGCTATGGAGGGACAAGAAGATTTTCTTCACAACTCCTACAAGTTGAATTTAGATGTCATTCAGTGTACTTGCAAGATTAATTTTTTAATCATTCCAACATGAGAGTGATTTTATTAATTGATTTTATGGGTTTTGACCAGCGAAATACAGTAAATAATATGATGTTAATGTTTTTCGTCTACTAGATCTAAAATCAATATTTTTTAAATAGAGATTGTTAAGTTTATAAGTTGTGAAAAGAATCTCGCTAGCTCCGCTGGGATTCGAACTCCAAGTCTTTCAGATTTCTGGAAGCATCAGACCTGAAATCTGAAAGAGCTGGATTTCGAATCCCAGCGGAGTTCGAGAGATTTTTTTCACAACTTATGAAATTAACAATCAATGTTCAAAAAATATTGATTTTAGATCTAATAGACAAAAAAAATTAACTAATTATTGACTATATTTCGCTGGTCAACAACCATAACACCAATTAGTAGAATTAAAAAATGTTCATGTTTCACTTTAAAAAATGTATTTTTATCAGTTTATCAATTCATTTATTCCCTAAACTGAACCATTTTTTGCATTTGAATGGGAACTGAACTATTGGAAACCAATAAGAAAATCTAAATTTTTTTCGTTGAAGGTTAATTCTTTTTGATTGAAAACTCTACTTATATATTATCGGTTAAGAATTCATCTTTTTAATTATTAATTATATTATTTGGTTGGAAATTTGATTGAGTAAAAAAATCTAAAGTTAAATTACTTTATTGAAAATTCAAAGATTTTGTTAAAAAGTCATCGTGTTGGTAGACAATTCAACTATTTGGTTAAAAATTAACTTTTTTGTTGAAAAATAATATTTTCGGGTTGAAAATTCAGTTGCTTTGTTGAACATTCATATTTTTGTCTTGAAAATCCAACAATTTGGTTGAAATTTTATTTCTCGACTGAAACATCAACTATTTTATTGAAAATTTCTCTTTTTGGCTTCAAAATTAAAAAAATTTGGTTAAACATTTTCTTTCTGGGCTGAAAAATCTTTTTTGGTGAACAAACCAACTATTTCATTGAAAATTTGTCTTTTTTGATGAATTCAACTATTTTTCGTTTAGGATTTTAATCTTTTTTAGTGAAAATATCAACTATTAAATTTTTCGTTTTGTTAAACATTTGCCTTTTTGAATAGAGAATCGCCTTTTTGGTTTAAAAATGTAACTATTTCGGTAGAAAATCTTATCTTTTTAGGTTGAAAATTCAACTATTTTGATATAAAATTAATCTTTTTAGGTTGAAAATCAACTTTTTCGTTTAAAATTCATATTTTTGTTGAAAATTCCACTATTTTGGCAGAACACTCGGTTCTTAGTTTAAAAATGAACTTTTTTGTTGAAAACACATATTTTTGTTTAAAAATCATATAAATATTTAACTTTTTAGATGGAAAGCTTAACAATTTGGTGGAAAATTCAACTATTTGGTTAAAAATTAACATTTTTTTTTAACATCACATTTTCGGGTTGAAGACTCATATTTGTCTGCTTTAGTTAAATGCGACAGTTTTTCATTAAAAATTGAAGTCGTTTTTATTTCAAATATCATCTATCACATTTTTCGTTGAGAGAAAAATTTAAAAAATCAAAAGTACACCCTAGAGGTCAGACACAATGGTTGTATAACTAGGCTAACCGACATTTTTTATTTTTTCGAAAGAATGAAACTTTGATGTGCTAATTGATCGGTTAGTTAACCACTTGAACCCTTTTCAACAACTTTTGAACTGGAAAATCTGACCCACTTCACTGTCGAAGGGGATTTAAACTCTGCAAATTCTGGTAAAACGGAATTTGAGGCAGTTAAATAATGGAAAATCGATCAGCGAATATACTTTCTTTATATTTCTTATTATTTTATAATATATATACATATATATATATATATATATATTCTTTCTATGTACTTGAATAATAAAAATATTTAGCCAAGTCATAATAATTATATTTCCAGTAAAATCAATTTATCTTGTAGATACTTTTGCCTGATCATAGCACAAGCAAAAATAGCGCTCTACGCACGCTTATAAAATTTTTCATATATTTTGATTTCATAATTATCAAATCAAAATATATGCTTCAAAGAACTATAAAATATAATCAATAATCATGATTTTAAAAAGAAATTGTCATAGCTACATTGGATTTCAGTAATCTGTAACTTTTATTTAAATATAATATTTTATCCCAGCAAGAATTGAAAATAAAGGAAAAAATTAGGATGATAATGTGGGCCTTTAAATCGTGATAAGACTTTCTTAAAAGACATTCTGGAATTCTGAGTCTTACTGATGTCTTCTTTTTTCGACTCTTGAAGATTTGCAAATGAATTTTATAATTTAAAATTGTGTGGTTTTGAATTTTTCTTTAAATTGTTCAATTCTGTAGTTTTAACAACTTATAGATAGAAATTCTTAAATTTCAGTCGTTTTGAATCATTTCAATTCAAAATCAAGTCAATTTTGAATTTTCAAAATGTAAATGATTTTATAGATAAGCAGTCGAGTTCTCAAATCTAAATCTTCCAAATTACAGAAATTTCAAGTATAAAAAATCAAAATTACTTGATTTGTGATTGTAAAACATAAAACTTGCATGATTTTTCATTGTTAACCGTCCAAATTTAAAACTTTCTAATTTTAAAGGTGTATGAATAAAAATTCGAAAATTAGGAATGATTTTGGACATAAGTCCAGTTTGCAATTCTGAATCTTCCAAATTGGAAAAATGTCTAATGTTAATGATCAAAATTACATACATTTTATATTATAAATGGTTAAAATTAAATTTGAGAGATTTATGAATAAAAATTCTTAAATTTGAATAATTTCGAAAATCAAAAGTCAAGATTTTATAAATTTTCCAAATTAAAGAAATTTCTAATGTAAATCATCAAAATTAAAGAATTTTTAATCGTAAAACATAAAGCTCGCCTAACTTTTAAGTGTGAATTTTTAAGATTAAAAAAAATTTTCAATTTTAACGATTTAAAATTTAAAGTTCTATCATTTTCAAGATTTAAAATTGAACTTTTTTTTTAATTTCTGAAATTTAACGACTCGCAGTTTAAAATTCTTCAATTTTAAAGATGTATAATATTAAAAAATCTCAAATTTGGATGACTTTGATGATGTTGAAGACCAAAGTCAAAAGTCATAAAAATTACAGAATTTTTAAATCAAAAGTCAAGTTTTCAGTTCTTCCTAATTCTTCAATCAAAAATTCGTTATTTTTCAATATTTGTAATTGATGACTCTTCAATATGGAATGTTTATAATAGAAAATGATGCAATTTTGAATGCTTATTTTGGAATAGTTCAATTTTATAAATTTTCAATAGCAAATTCTTCAATTGTGAACATTAAAAATAGCAGCTTCAATTCACTTTTTCTAAGGTCTTATAATTTTTTACATATGTAACATATGCTTCCGTATAATAAAGGAACTTTGCGGGAACTTCAAGCTACTTGAATCAGTGATTGGAAATGTAAAAAGTTTCTATTTTCACGAGGTAACTATAGCTGTAGCTAGTTCTTTTTTTTAGGAGCATCCTCAACACTGTATTTAATTTTAAATGATCCTAAAGTTAGATAAAAATTATTTTTATGTCGATCTAACATAATGAGAATTTCATATTCCAATTCAAACTAAAAAATGTGCATTCAATCGAAAAAACTTCAAGTGGAAATAAACAGAATTGTATTGTATCAAACTAACGCAACCTGATAAACTGTCAAACTGAGTGAACTGGGTGGAAGAAAGAAAATCAAAGAAAAAAGCACGCGACCAGTTAGCGGAAACATAGGAGCTACAAATGCGGACAAAGTGAATGAATGAATTTGAAGATTACAGGGATCGGACTCACTTTATAGATCGAAAATAGTGTAAATACTGAATAGTGTCAAAAAATTTCAAAATTAGTGTCAAGATAGTGTCATAAAAAGTTTCAAGTATCAAAAATGAACACCTCAATGTTTATTTAAAATGTTATCCTTTAGTCTATAAATGATCACAATTCCTATTTATTTATGGCAGGCTTCACAGTCTTTTCCCTTTTTCTCATTTATTCGTCACTTAAATTTCTTACTGAATTAATTGAACATGATGAGAAAATCCAACTATCTTCGTTTGAAAGTTCACTCTTTTTAGTTGACAAGTCTAATATTAAATTGATGGTGAAAATTTATTTATTTTTTTCAATTTAATTATTTGGTTCATACTTCTTGTTTGAGTCCACTGTTTTGTTGAAAATTTGTGCTTTTTGCTTGAAAATTAAACAATTTGATTGAATTTTTTTTAAATTAATCTTTCACGTTGAAAAATTCATCTCGTTATGTACAAATGTCACTGTTTTTATTAAAAATACAACTGACTGCTTAAAAGTTAGTCTGTTTCGATTAAAAATTGGATTTTTTGTTGAAGATTCACATATTTGGATATAAAATTAGAAAGTTCAGTAGAAAATTATTAGTTTAAACTCGAAAATTTGACTATTTGGTAGAAATTAACTATATGGTTGAAAATGTATGTATTTTTTTGAAACATCGTCTTTCTGGTAGAAAATTAATTTTTTGATTAGAACTCAAGTATTTTGATGAAAATTCGTCTTTGTTGGTCAAATCCAAATTTTTTTGAATTTTCCATTAAAATGTATTTTGTTGAAATATAAACTATTACATTTTTTGATGAAAATTCATCTTTTAGGTTGAAAATTCAATTCCTTGGTTGAAAGTTGAACTACTTCCATAAAGATTAATTTTTTGGTTGAAGATTCATAATTTTAGATGAAAATTCTTTTTTTTTTCTTTGTTCAAAAGTAATTGTTTGCTCATAATTTAACTATTTTGTTGAAAATTTAACGGATTGGTTTGAAACTTACTTTTTGTTTAAAGTTCATGTTTTCGGGCTATAAATAAAATTATTTTATAGAAACTTCGTCTTTTTGGCTCGAAACTTCATCAATTTGTTATAAAATTCAACTATTTGGTACAAAATTGAACTGTTATAGAAATTTCTTTTTTTTTTTGAGAATTAATTTTGCTCTTTCAAAATTTATCTACTCTGTTTTTGGTTGAAAATTCATCTCTTTTGGTTTGCAAATTCAACTATTTAGTTAAAACATATTAGAAACGAGAAAAAACATATAAACTAAAAATTAATCTAATAAAATTTGGACTAACATCATAATTATTATTCAAAGTATTTAGTTGAAAATGTATATAATTTGTTGAAAATGCGTCTTTTATGGTAGAAAATTAATCTTCTTTGTTACAAATTTAACTATTTTCTGATAAAAAATTAATCTTCCTGGTTCAAAATTCAATTATTTGGTCAAACTTAGTTAAAACATGTTAGAAACGAAAAAAAATATGAACTAAAAATTAATCTAAGAAAATTTGGACTAACAGCACAATTATTATTCGAAGTATTTAATTGAAAATTTATATAATTTGTTAAGAATTCTTATTTTTTGGTAAAAAATTAATCTTCTTGGTTGAATATTCATCTTTTTGGAAGAAATTTGAACTATTCGGTTGAACCTCCAACTGTTTTCTCAAAAGCTCATGTTTTTGGCTTGAAAATTCAACATTTCAGATAACAATTTTTTCTCTATTGACTAAAAAAACTTTCTTGGTTTGAAGTTTGTCTTTTTAATATGAAAATAGTATATTTGGTGTATTTTTTCCGAAGTAGTAGCCAAATAGTGTCATCACTTAAAAAAGTGTCAGTAGTGTAGTGAGTCCGAAGCCTGATGTTTTTATATGTAATAACTGTTATGTCATGAATCTGAAGTCGTTTCTGAATGTCAATTTATTTAATTGGTCGATACGACCAATCAGTTTCTCGATTTTAAATCACTTATTTTCACAGTCGAAAAAGTTAAATTTTAATTGCTTCATTCCATTTCGGGTATGCCATTTGCAACATGTACAACTCGTATAAAAGAGAAGTTGTGATCACAGAGATGTCAGAGTGGATTGTTCGGGTTATACATGCAAGTAAAAGCAAACCAATTGAAATATGCCTGCCTTTAATTAGTATCAATGTGTATTTATAAACGGGTATACTGCGACTATAGTCGCCTAAGCTTTGGTCTCTCTTTTCTGAACTCCCTTATTATTAATACTCGGGTTTCCTCGATTATATATATTACGAAGTTTCAACAAACTAGTTGAATTTGTAACTAAACAAGATTGATTTTCAATAAAAAATGGAATGCCTTAATTCTCAGTCAAGACAGTTATTCTTCAAACTAACAACAACAGGGAATTGTCAACAAACTAGCTAAATTTTCGACCATGGAGATGAGTTTTAAACTAAAAATGGTGAATCGTGAACTAAAACAATAAATGAATTTTTAACAAAATACTTTAACTTTCAATCAACTAGTTGACATTTCAACCAAAAAGTCGAATTTTTAACGAAATAGTCCAATTTTTGACCCAAAAAAAGGATACATTCTCAACCAAAAATGATTTATTTTCTACCAATAGAAACAGATTGATCTAATCGCAGCATCCATTGACCGAATCAGTAATTTTGTTTGACATAATCAGTAACTTTCACTAATTAAATCAGCCATTTTGCATGACGTAATCAGTAACTTTCACCAATTAAATCAGTCATTTTGAATTAAATAACCAGTAACTTTAACAAATTGAATGTATCAGTTTTATTGATCTAATACATCATAACTTTCCATGTGTTAACCAATCAATTATGGTATAATTATGGTATCTGAAAATCAGTCATTTTGAATGACTGGTTCGGTCAGAAATATTGACTGATTCATCTGTTGAAACGACTCTTTTGTTAATAGAAATGACTGATTATTTAGTCAAAACATCCTTGATTAATGTCATCAGTAAAATTTGGACTGATTTAAAATTACAGTGTCCTGAACCAGGACCCGCCATAAGGACTCTTTTCACATGGATTCCCACACATATATTATTGAAAGGAACCTTAAAAACGCGCGAATTATATAATGAGGAAAATATCCCGGTATAATATTTCAGTCCCAGTTTGATCCCGATTTTCTCCCGATGCAACTTCGTCCCGGCCTTCTCCCGGTTTTCCCGGGTGGGTGGCCACCCTGTAAACTCTACTCGTTGAGATCTGAACCTGCTTCCATACATCAGCATTTCACAGAGGTGATCATACTTTTATTAGCTGAACCGCTGAACAATAAAAATGATAAAGCGGTCGGACGCAAAAGTTGTCCGAGTGCGTTTCTATGGCGAATAAAAATGAGAAATATGTGTGACGTACATACTTAGTATGTGTAGCACAGCTTAAACCCATCCAGTAGTGACGACGTATTTCATCGGACAAGTGATGATGGTACATGTCGGGTCAGACAGTATAAAAGTTGAATGCGTCCCTACCGCACTTGTTATGTTCTATGAAAACTCTACGATTATGTAATTTACACATGACATTCTCAATTTCCTCTAGGGTGACCGCAAAACTTCATTTTCAAAATTTCCTGACTAATTTTTCATTTGCCCAGACCATTATTATTTAGAGGCCAAAATTCTAATCGTGTAACATTTTTAAAACAGCAACGAACACTTACATGCATATCGGGGCGTATCGAAAAAAATACAGTTGTTTGCGCGAAGTTCTAACAACAATGAAAACTTTCTTTTGGGAGTCAAAAACACTCCCCTAAAGTTTCATAAAAAAATGCCTTCTGTCTCCGCATCGTAGATATAGCTAAAAATCACAAAAAACGAAACACTTCTTCAAATTTAAACAGAAAATTTTTTTTTTTTTAGATTTAAATTATCAATAAAAATAGTTCAAAGCAACTCGATTTATACCTGTATAGCGATAATTCTATTAAAATATTTGTTATCCTTCCTAATTGACTTTGAAGTTTCAAAAAATCGAAAAAAGTCGACTTTTTCGCTATTTTTTTAGACTCATGGTAAATTTCTCGACTATTTGACCATATAATGTGTGATATAAGTTAATCAGAATGTATTTTCGATATGTTGCAACAATAATATATAAGGAATGTTGACATTAAAATAATTTTTATTGACTTTGAATTACAAGAAAATATTTAAAAGTGATATATTGCTCTTTATTTGACAATAAAATTAATTTTCGGTGTATAAATTATCAGAACAAATGGTTCGATGCAAGTAGATTTATTCTTACATAGCCAAAACTGGTTCAAGTAATTTTTACCCTACCTAAGTCACCTTGAAATTTCAAAATATCGAAAAAATCGGCTTTTTCGCTATTTTCGTAGATTTACGGAAATTTTTCCACTATTTGGCCATAAAATGTCTAATATACGTGAAGAATAATGAATTTTCAATATGTCACACCAATAATATATGCAGAATGTCGATATTAAAATCATTTTGATTGATTTTGGATTACAAGAAAATATCTAAAAGTGATATATTGCTCTTTATTACACAACAAAATAAATTTTCGGTATCTAAATAAGGTAAAAATGTTTTCAAGTGTACCTAGATTTACACTTGTACAATGATGAGGTAATTTGAATAATTCTTACCCGGTCAGAATAACGTAGAGTATTAAAAAAAAAACAGAATTCCATTTTTTTCGCTATTTTCTTAAAGTTATATGACTCATCAACCATGTGACCATCATACCACCAAATTGAATTCTGGGTTTTTTTTCAAATCCTCTACGTTATTCTGGCCGGACAAGAATTATTTAAATTACCTCATCATTGTACAAGTGTAAATCTAGGTACACTTGAAAACATTTTTACCTTATTTAGATATCGAAAATTTATTTTGTTGTGTAATAAAGAGCAATATATCACTTTTAGATATTTCCTTGTCATCCAAAATCAATAAAAATAATTTGTATATCGAAATTCTGCAGATATTATTATCGTAAAATATTTAAAATACACTATTCTTAACGTATATCAGACATTTCCTGGTCAAATAGTCGAAAAAATTGCCGTAAAAAAGTCGCGAAAAAGTCGATTTTTTTCGATATTTTCAAATTTGAAGAAGTGCTTCGTTTTTTATGATTTTTAGCTATATCTACGATGCGGAGACAGAAGGATTTTTTTTTAATGAAACTTTCGGGGAGTGTTTTTGACCCCCAAAAGAAAGTTTTCATTGCTATTAGAACTTCGCGCAAACAACTTTATTTTTTTCGATACGCCCTAAATTGCATATACTAGGCATGTCCGGAAAGTATCCGACCTTGTGGTGTACTAGAAGTAAGAGTTAATTCTGGTCAATGGAGAGGAAATCCCGTTCGAAGTACTCTCTCCAGAAGCCATAACCTTCTTCGAGCGATCCTCCCACTTCAGGAAGCGCTCCTTAAAGTCATCTTTTGGGATAGCTAACAGCTGCTTCGCATTCGGTTTTATTTCATCTACGTTTCAAAATCGTTTCCCTTTTAGAGGATACTTTAATTTGGGAATGAAACAGAAATCAAAGGTATCCAGTTTAGGACTGTACGGAGGCTGCTGAAGTTGTATACGGTCATGTTTCACCAGAAATTGCTGAATAAGCTGCGATAAATGGGCTGCTTTCGTTGTCTGAACTTCTGGAGCGTATTCATGATGCGGGGTGACGGACAACTTTGCACGTAGCATGCACGTGCCCAACTGTGCACGTCGATGGCCGGACGGACAACTGTGCACGTCCATCTGTGCACGTCCAAGACCACAGGAGCCCATCTGTGCACGTCGAAATTTCGACGTGCACAGTCGTCACTTGGACAACTGTGCACGTGCACAGATGGTACTTGAACAACTGTGCACGTCGAAATTTAGACGTGCACAGATGGACTCATGTGCACTTTAACGTGCACAGATGTCACTTTCCTAACTGTGCACGTGCACAGTTGTCACTTGCCCAACTGTGCACGTGCACAGATGTCCCTTGCCCAACTGTGCACGTGCACAGATGTCCCTTTCCCATCTGTGCACATGCACATATGTCACTCAAGGAATTCAGAAAATTCAAGGAATTAAAAAAAGTCAAGGAATTCGGAGAATTGGAGTAATTCAGAGAGTTAAAGGAATTCAGAGAATTCAACGATTTTAATGCATCCATCGAATTCACTACGAATTCACGGAAATCTGTGAATTCCTTGAATTCTAGGAATTTGTCGAAAGTGAGGCTCGCGGGATTTTCAAACTTTTGCGCATGTCCGAATTCTTTCTCCCATTTGTTCTTTAGAATTGAACGCTTTCTGGCTATAGTCTTGGAAAGTTTATCGTTTAACAGTCGAATTTTGGGCTGCAAAATATTATTATTCAACTAGGAAATATCAATTTAACAAATTTTAATAGATTTATGAATCTTACCTTTGGAGTGATCCGTACAGTTTTTATATTCGGAACCAATTATGAATTTTTGTAGGAAAAAGCACTTAAAACTAGGCCAATTTATGAGATACGATAAATAGAGAGAATTTGTAAGGTTTTATAGTTGTTTTTATGGAAGTTAAACTCTGGAATCCGTCGATTTCAAAAAATTTTGCACTATTTTTCACCCATGCTTGAGGAAGGGAACTTTTTTTCTTGCGGGACATAACACTTCATTTTTCCACTTATGAAGTATTAAGCAGAAAATTTTCAAGAAAATCGTGCCAGGTTCAGCAAGATAATTTAATATTAACGATTCTATCGCAAATTTTCAAAAAGGCTTTCTTCCAGAGGAAATACACGTGAACATTCATAGGCTTTGAACAACCTCTAAAAATCAATTGATTTTAAAATGAGAAAAATACGTGCTTACTTTTTTGTGTTTGAATAAATCTGGCGGGCGAGACCAAGAAAATTTGAAGAAAAACATGTGAACCACCCAAATAAATAAACCTTAAGATTTCTCTAACCAATGACCAAGAAAAATGTGTAACCTGTCATTATACATCGCCACATAAACAACAGTAAAACACTCTTTAAAAATATTTTTTGAAATTTCTTTTCCAGTTTATTTTTTGTGAAATCATAAAAAAAGGCATAAAAGAAATAAACGATTTGGTCAAATCAAAGACAGATAAGTAACTAGAAAGTCTCTATACCCACTGGAAGACTCAAAGAAGCTAAATAAGATGAAACTATTGAAAAGTAAATTCAAAATAGTACATTGTGTATCGAGGGCGTAAAGAAGGCTATTTTGATGAGTCAAAATAGCCGTACGCCCTTGACACACACTGTACTGTATTTGTATGTGTAGCGGGCCTAAAGTTTTATATAGCGGGCGCAAAGTTTCATGTCAGCCCGGTGGCGGAGTGCGCATGTCCGAACGTCACTGGGCTGGAAGTGGCCACATTACGCCTGCTTCACGTGCATGCAATGGCGCGTTTTTAAGGGGGTCGAACGAAAAGAGATTTTCACATATCTTCAATAATTTGAAAGGAATAATTTCATCAAAATAATATTTGAAATATTTTAAAACTCACTTTAAGAAAGTTAATACGCTCCATTCCACCAGGATTGAATAATTTTAACTGTTGAAAATTTATTATACGTAGATACAAAGGATCACCCTCGTATAAACCCTTAAGTAAGGACATAA
>CAKNXH010000210.1:288460-393879 GCA_932178445.1 Andricus quercusramuli | reverse complement strand
GACATCTGTGCACGTGCACAGTTGGGCAAGTGACAACTGTGCACGTGTACAGTTAGGAAAGTGACATCTGTGCACGTTAAAGTGCACAGGAGTCCATCTGTGCACGTCTAAATTTCGACGTGCACAGTTGTCATTTGGACAACTGTGCACGTGCACAGATGGTACTTGGACAACTGTGCACGTCGAAATTTAGACGTGCACAGTTGGCACTTGGACAACTGTGCACGTGCACAGATGTCCAAGTGGCAACTGTGCACGTGCACAGATGGCACGTGCACAGTTGGCACGTGCACAGTTGTCCCTCTGACCAACGACGTTCACAGTTGTCCGTCTGGCCATCGACGTGCACAGTTGGGCACGTGCAAAGTTGCTACGTGCAAAGTTGACCCCATCCCCATGATGCGCAACACCGTCCCCGTTTCATACATTTTTAAGGTGTTTGGGCCTTACGGGTCTGCTAGAGTGAGGGTCACTTTTCACTCAAGTATGACTACTTATAAATCGCCTAAACCACTTTTTAATTTGATTATTACTAGTAAGCTCATCACTATAAACTTTTCGAATCCTAACGATGTTTCCTGAATATAAATGGCCAAGTTTTTGTCAAAATTTAATGCACGCTCTTTGTTCAGTGCGTTCCGTCATCCTGAAATGCGACGCATACGTGGTTACAAAAAATTTTATTCCAAAAAATTGCATTGATTTCATTAAATTTAATGTGAATTTCAAGGAATTTAAGGAAAATGAGGAGAAAAAAATTGAATTCAGAAAGTTTGAAATGTATTTAGTAAAATTCAAGGTTGAATTGAGCAATAATTGAAAAAAAGTTAAAGAGAATTCCAAACAATTCAAGATGAATTCTAAATGAATAGCAAAAAATATTTGAAAATATTTGAAAATCTCATCAATTCTTTGAATGCATATGAATTCAATCACTTCTTGTAAATAATTTTTTAAAAATCCATTAAAATATCATAAAATCCCGTGAAATTCTATAAGATCTAATTATATCTCTTGAAATCTTGGAAAATGTAATAAAATACCTTGAGAGCTTTTCCAATGCCTTAATAGGTCCTCTTAAATCGTTTCGTATCTTCCAAAATTCTAAGAAAATCTTAACAACCATAATAATCATAAAAATTCTTGGAAATTCCTTCAAATTATTCAAATCTACTCAAAATTCTTCGGAATCTTCTTAAATAGCCTACAATATTTAAAATCCTTTGCAATTTTTGGAAATTCCTTGAAACGTTTTAAAGCTGAAAAAAATTCCTTAAATTTTTTTAAAATACTTTTAAAGATTTCAAACTAATTGAAGAAAACTCAGCAATATACTTTTATTTGAAGAAGTGATTATATTGACTGTATCTTAAAAAGTGACTGTGTGTTAGACCTGCCTAGATGTTCCCTAACTTTTGCAATTTTTTTTTAATTCATGACTTTTCCCTAAAGTTCCCTGACTAAAAAAATTCCCCTAAAGGTTTGTTTAAAAATTTTGGAAATTCTGTTAGACCGCTTGAGGCCTGCAAATTAATGTTATTAATTTTAGACTTTTTGTAAATACAAATTTGAGGTTGCAAAATTCTTTTACTCTTAACAAGTATTTTTCATTCATTAAGAAATAAGTACTAAATTCTATGAGAGAAAACAATTTTTAAAGTTATTATCGAGTTTAGAATACGAACATTTTTTACAATTAACGATCTAAAATTTCCAGCAATTCAAAATTTAATGAATAAAAACGCAGAATTGCCGCAAAATCGTTAATATTTAGGTAGCTTTTATGCTGTTACGGAAAATTGTAGATAAAAATACATTTTAACGTACTACAAGAATCTTTAAATTATAAAAAATGTGTATTTTTGTGTATTTTGAAAATCAGTATTTTTTTCTGTGACCCGATATAAATATTTTTCATTTATTCATTGTGGAGTATATTCTATTCATATTGCAAAAGAAATCCTATGTACATTATTTCAATCAAATAAATTTTACGGTCCATTTCAGGCCATTAATTCTAATGGTTCATAAAATGCAGTGCATACTCCCTAGAAAGTAACAAATACTTTCTAGGGGTGAACAAATTTTTTAACTTTCAGTTGGTATTTTTCCAAATCAAAAACTGAGAAAATTCATTTTCGTACCTAAACCGGCCTAGTCGAACCCGAGGTGGAGGAACCTCAAAACAATTTCCTTAACATAAAAGAAAATGTATGGAAGTACTCTTTCATCAGAAGGAAGAAATTTAGGGGATAGTGTTTGCGAAATTCAAATTTTTATTAAGCTGTCTACTCGTCAGATAAATTGAATAAACTTTCAAAGAATGGGGAAAAATTCTTACATCATTCGAATCCAAGCAAAATCAAATAAATTATAAGGGCTATCAAGTAGGGTAACTTTTTAGTCTAGGCCTTAAAAGCTTGTCTTAACAAAATTATTTTTTATTCCTATTTATACAAACAATGAGAAAAATGTATTCAAATTATTTAAAAAAAAAACAGTTTTCATATGGAAATTTACTATTTTAAGTAAGGATAAAAAACTTGACCATTTCGAATTGTCCATGTGCGCATTTTGGAGTTAGTCAACAGAGCGCGCCTTTACAGAGTGAGGTCCCATCACCTCCCAATCCCAAAACAAATAAACTATAAATTATTAAAAAATAAAATTAAAATCTCCCAGTTATCCGGTCTATTCATGCGCGATTATTTTGCAATTATTTTACCGTTCGCGAACAATTTAATTCACTGTCGATCAAAAAAGTTTCACAGAGCGGAAGGCTAAAGTCCAAATTATCTAATGGCAGGAATCTTTGAAGACAAAAAGCGAAATAATTAAGGCAGCTTTTCAAGATGAGTATCTTGAGTACTATTAATTTTGAAGATAAAAAAAGTAAATAAAAAAACCTCAGATTTTAAACTTGGGTGATGTTGCGATTTTCATAAATTGAACTATTTCGATTATACGGGGGGGATTATTATCTTTCTATATTATAAATCTAATTGCAATAAAACACTTTAATCCTACATTTGTTGGAAAATTCAACAGTTAAACTGTTTTGGTGGAAAATTTTACTGTTTTGTTTTGAGAATGCGTTTAGTTTTTCTGCACCCAAAAATACTCCTCATGAAAAATTTTACTATTACATTTACATTTAACAATTTTCGCTTCAAATATACGAATATATATAGGCGGGAATTGGCAGATCGGAACATATGAACATCTATCTAATACCACGCTGCTGAAGACGGGTGACCTTCTCACTATAAAACGCCAACCAACTGCGACTCTTCACAGTTCCATTTCCGTCCTCACCCTCATTAACCGAGGTTTGGTGGGACTGACGTTACAACTAGACCCTCCACCATATGACGAATCACTACTTAACTTGGACATGATTTGGACTCAAAAAATAAAATTCTCGCATAAAGGTGGTAGTTGGACGTACAATCTAAATAATGAATAATACAAACAATAGAATAGCCTTGGAATGGACTGAAACTTTGACTCGCGAAATGCATACACACGGTAAATATAAAGGTCGAGTTTCAGGCGATGAATGGAGAATGGGTGTCTGGAATTCTAGAAGGGTGAATGATCTTAAGGTAAGAGAATTACGAGAAACTATGCACGTAAGGAAGCTAGATATTTTATGTGTTCCTGAGACAAAGGAAAAGGGATGCGACAGTAGAAACATAGAAAAAGGGCTGCTGAAAGGCGGTTTTGGAATATGGTCAGGAGTAAATAGTGAATCACATAGTAGACAAGGGCTCGGTTTTATTATGAATAAAAAAGCAAGACAACATCTCAGAGATCATAATTTTGCATCTCCCAGATTGTTGTGGGCTAGAATGAAGGTTATTTTGCTAGGAGATATGAACGGATGAGTCGGAATCCAACGTCAGGGTACAGATACAGAAAGGGTGCTAGGTAATTTTGGAGATCCAAGAAAAGATTATAACGGGAAAAATCAATTAGGGGAAACCACCCTACAGTAGATAATGATTTACAGTAGATAATCCTAATTTACTGCAAAACTAACAACAAATGTTCATTACTTTTGTTAGTATAACGTTTCAGCAAGGATACTATATCTTCTGACGAAGTTTCATTGAAATTTTATGATTAATTAATCCGTGAGAGCAAAAAATTTATTTTTAACCTGAAAAAAATTTTCACTTCTTTATTCAGACTTTTTAACTTAATGAAACATTTTCATGACATGTTTATACATTAGAATCAAAGCTTGAAGTTTAATGAACAATATTTATAAATACAAAGTGTTTTTTTTCCAATATTTATAATTATTTAAGGACATTTTATTGGATATTACATTTGCCATCAGTAGATAACCAACAGTAGATAATCGGAAAATTACAAAAAATGTCTCTGTCAAAATTGGCAGCTCTCCGACTGTCTCGCAGTTGTTTTGAATTGAAGGTTGTGTTTGTTTATTTTGATTCGTGAAATTTTTCAATTCAAACTATCTCAAATAATAAACTAAGAAAATAGTGTAAATTATTATTTATAAAAAAGCTCATAATTTTTAACTGTGTTTCAAGAAGCCTTTCGGAAAAGATATAATTGTTTGAATTAAGGTGTGTAAAAAAGCTGCACCAATCTTACGAAATATCAGAGATAAAAAAATGTCAATAATTTAAACTTTTGCGTTTTTTGTAAAATAATCATAGTTTCAACTATTATTTACTCAATAAATTAATTTTGATTGTGAGTATACTGAGGATGAATTATATTTATCCAGAATTGAGTATTCTAACTTGGCCAGGAGCAATACCAAAAACGATTATCTATTGATGGACAAACGGGTCAAAATCGCACCCTTGACCTGGTCTAATAAAAATGTTTATCACAGCTAATTAATTAATTTCGTGATATTTTTTTCTATATGAATGCTTAATTGAATATGTAAGCTTTATTCAACAATAATCATCTTTCTTTATTTTTGGAAACTGATGCAGTTAAATGTTGTTGATTTTTTTTCTATCTTCTGTAGAGTGGTTTCCCCTAGGTTATGTTTAGGAAAGGGCCTTTTCATTACAAATACTTAGTTTCGACAAAAAATTATCCACATGTACACCTAGTGTAACGGAAATAGCCATAGTATAATTGACTTCGTTATTGGGGATGAATACTAAGAGAACTGTAAAACATACAAGAGTCATGAGAGGTTCTGAATGCAACACTGATTATTACCATCTGTGGTCTCCAAAATAAACTTAGGTCAGGGATGGAGAAGAAAGAGAACTAAAAAAACGAAACAAACGCGAATCAAGATAAAAAATTTACAGAAACCGGAAGTGTGAATAGATTTTCAGAATAAGATAAACGAATACAGGCAAAGCTCGTTTCTCGGGACGCCCTCGAAATGTAAACACCTTGTTTATCGAGATTGGGAGGGGTCTTCCACTACTACCCCCAGCCTCAAGACGGGTTGCTATGACACCTTGCTGTGTTGTTTTAAGTATAAAAATGAAGGTTTGATCGCAAATAACCAAAAAGAATGTTGAATTCCCGCTAGTCCCACCACGCTCTCACCTTACCCCACTTCAAGTGCTTATGTATAAGGAGCGGTGTTTGGAAGGGGAACAATATGACCCGATAAACGAGGTTGCAAGATCCCGATAAGTGAAGATCACGATAAGTGAAGATCACGATAAATGACTGTCCCGATAAATGAGGAATGAGGTTTGACTGTATGTAGATAGAGCAGCTTGGGGGGGCGCTTATAAGCAATAAAGATATAGTGGGCGCATGGACTATGTTAATGGGATATCATTGTTAAAACTGCGTCCGAAGTGTGTGGTATGGCGGTGGCAGGAAGAAAGTCTGGTGATGCGTGGTGGAATGATGACATTCAGGCAGCCCGACAAGAAAAGAAAAAAGCAGAGATGAAAAGAGAAAAGTGAAAAGACTAGTCAAGGAAAGCGAAGATAAAATCAGAGCAGAAGAAGAGAAGAAAATTCAAAACGACTTTGAAGGAACCATTAAACTACGATTTAAAGAGATGAAGGAAAGAAAAATCACAAAGTTTGTCAGCGTGAGAAACAGCAAAGGTGAAATGCTATATGATACAGATGGGATAGTAGACGCTCTGGAAGAATACTTTAAAGAATAATTAGGAGGTGAAGCTATAGGACAACAGAACTGTGACATAGAACATAATGTATCAGAAAACCAAATTGAGAAAGTCTGTATCACTGAAGTTAGAGATATAATGAAGAACTTGAAAACGGTAAGGCTGCTGGTGTAGACAGTATTAGCGCTGAAATGCTCACACAGAAAAAACATAAGATAAACTTTACATCGATTTTCGACGAAAGATTCTTCGCAACAAAGATTAATTTCACAGGATAAACTTTACACAAATATCGGTTAAACTTTCTTTTGTTTTTCCATGACAAACACATGTATTTTGAAAGACGCGAAGTTGACTGAACAAAACTTTATCGCTTTAAAAAATTTCCTGCAACAAATTTTATTCTTAGTTTTTTCTGTGCAAGTACAGTGGAGAGTACATACCTCATAGGTTTTGCGCATTGGTAAATTTATGTACCGAGATGGGAGAAGTTCCGGATGACTGGAAAAGCGCGAATATCGTCCCAATATGCAAAAGAAAAGGAGATAAAATCAACTGCAATAATTACAGAGGTGTCAGCTTATGAAGTACCGTAAGTAAAATATGCTCAAAAATACTTATTCGTAGGATAATGAAAATAACAGAAGAAAATATATGGGAAGTCCAAAGTGGATTCATGTCAGGAAGATCATGTACAGATCAAATATTTAGCTTGAGACAGGTCACAGGAAAAAGTTTAAGAGTAGGAAAGAAAGTTTTCTTTCTGTCCTACAAGCAATAAAAACAATATATGCAGGTATCAAAGCAAGCGCAAGGGTAAATGGGAAACTGAGTGATTGGTTCGATATTATGGAAGTCATTAAACAAGGATGCGTTATGTTATCATGAATATTTATCATATGTATGGATAAGTGTCTAAGAATGATCCTCTTCGACGAATAAGGTGTAGATCTCGAGACAGTGAGGGTACGCTTTCGCAGATGACAAAGGTTGCTATGGCAGAATCAATCGAAGACTTGCAAAGAATGCTGCGTAAACTGAATACAAGCATGACGTGCATGGGCCTCAAAATTAACCAAAATAAAACAAAGATCATGGTGCTTGAAGGAAAAGGTAAGAAAACAATGTGCAACATTGGCCTAAATGATGAGAGATTAGAACAAGTTGATAAGTACGTATATCTGTGTAGCCTATTCACTAGTGACGGAAAAATAGATGTGGAGTTAGATAGGCGCATAAATAAGGGTAAGCAGGTTATCGGTAGAGAAGGGGCATTCTCAGAAGTAAAAATATATTTTAAAAAAAAACTAGAATAAGCAATACATAATAGCAATACACTGATGGACAAATTGAGAAACGAAATAATCTTCAAAGAAATTTGGTGCAAAAGTCAATAGTTGAAATATGGGAAAGAAATCAGTTGAGATGGTTTGGACATGTTGAATAAAGTATGAAGGATGAACGACTGACGAATCAAGTGTATAAAGGTAAAGTAAATGGCAGCATGCCCAGAGGCAGACCGCCGAAACAATGGTTAGAATGTGTGAATAAGACCTTAATCCGAAGAGACATAAGAAGCCATCGAAACACGAGAGCTTGCATCAAAAAATGCATGGACTTGAAGGAAGCTAGAAAAGTATGCCAGGAAATAAAAGTGTGGCGACAAATAATTTATAAGGAGAGTGTCAGTAGAGTGAATGGAGACTGAAACAATTGACGTTGGATACTAATGGGCCCGAGTGGGTAACCTCACATGACGACCTTGTGAGCCTCTTCACTTGGGGTGAACGCTAGAGAGATTGATCAGCAATCTGGGTCGGAGTAGTGTTGCGGAATGAACGTGTTATTTGAATAATAATAATAATAATAAAGTTAGCATTAACGTTAACGTTGATGGTAGCTCTAAGCTAACTCTAACACTATGCACCTAATTTTGTAACTGCAACATCAGCGCTGAAGATTTCAGACATCGTATTATATTAACTTCTAACATCCTCATACATCAGTCACTTTACTTAGTCCGTGACTATGATGAAAAACCGGGTTCACCCAAGAACAAGATTTGCAAAAAAAATAACGTTACTTACCTTGAAACAAAATTTAAACTGTAATAATAGCATGTTACATTTATTGAGAAACAGTAACAAAAATAAGTACCTTCGTTAAATTGTAATAAAAATGCCATTAACATTTTATGTTAATTTTATGTCATATCATATTTCATTGAGTCAATTAAACTTCAGTAAAAATAAAATATGACTTTATTCAAAAATAATAATTACATTAATTGAGAGAAAATGGATTCAAGGAATAAAATTCTTTTTCTCAGATAAATTTATCACATTCTTAAATATCACTTCTTAATTACATTAAGCAACATAAAAAATGAATAAAATGTACTACTTTTTTTAAGAAAGAGACAATTTTACAAAAAGCTTGTTAATTTAAATTACTCATTCAATCAATAAACTATTTAATAAACAAAAAATTCTCCTTTCATAGATTAATTGAAGAAGAAATTTCGATGGATGAAGGCAAATGAGTTAAAAACCCATATTTGTTTGTTAAGGTGTGCAAACTTTAACAAACAAATGTGAACTTTTGACTCGTTTGCCTTCATCCATCGAAATTTCTTCTTTAATAAAAAAACTACTCTCTTTGAAGATGTAATGGAATATTTTTGTATTATTTTTCTTGATAAGAAATAAAACTTTTGAAGTCAATTAAATTATCCTCGAATTTAGTTGGATTATCTTGAAAGAATTATAAATATTTTTCAGTTCTGTTTATGATTGACATAGATTTAATTTGAATCATATTTATTTTAATTAAATTTACTTGAATTAGCTCTTAATGTTGAATTTACTATAAAAACCTGCAACCCGATACTTTTAAGTGGTACTATACCGAACAGTGTAAAACAGTTGAAGCACACTTTGCACTTTCGATTGATTGTCAACTCGAGGTTGTTTCCCTTCGAAAATAAAACTAGACACTTTTATTCTTTTTATGCGTTGGCTTGGTTGAGTGAACAAAGGGAGAGATTTAAATCGACGCAAAAATAAATGGAATAAAATGAGAAATGTCGGCAAAAAACTCTTGTCTTGATATGTACATAAGTATGCGACGAATACATAAACGTCGCTCTACTTTTGAGCACTTTTTGCTGAAGTGATGATGCGCAATATTACAAACGCTCCTATAGTTTAAGTCTTTCATCGCTAAAATATGGACCTTACCATGTTTACCGAAGCGTAAGCGTCAATATAACCGCGAAGCTCGTCCTACAACATCACCCGAATTTTTATATCACTTTTTTCCATAAATTCATTCTAAATTTAACCCTTTATACATCAAATGAAATCACTATATTCATTTTCTCATAATAATAATTAGAATGGCAGTATTTGTAAAAAAATATTTAATTTTGTATACATCGACGTGTTCAAATGACAGCGTTCCATTTTGGTACATGCATAGTGAAAGGTTGCATCTCAGGAGTCCGGATAACATGGTCAGGCTTCCCAGCTTAAATTGCTCTCGAAACAGGGAAAATGGTGTGATCTTTCATAAAAATAATAATACCGAAATACATTTTTCTCAATAAAATTAATATATAGACACCAATTTGAATTTAATATGAAACTTTTTTAATTCCTAAGATGCCAAGTCAAAGTATATTGAATTTTCAACTAAATAGTTGAATTTTTAACAGAACAGTTGAATTTGCAAGATAAAAATTGTAATGATTTGGAAAAGTTTACTTTTACACCCAAAAATCATAAATTTTCTACAATAAAAATAATTTTCAAACAAGAAATATGAATTTTCAGTCAACTAATTTAGAACAAACACTAGTTGAACTTTCAAGCAATTGATTTTTTATCGAAATAGTTGAATTTTCAACAAAATGGTCGAATTCTCAATAAAAAAAGATTGAACTTCAACAAATATTTAAATTTGCAATAGAATGAGACGAATTTTTTGGCAAGACGTTTGAATTTTCTACAAAAAAAAGTTAATTTTTAATCGAAAAAGTTAAATTTTCAATCCAAAAGGACGAATTTTCAACAAAAATGTAGAATTCTCGACCAAGAGAATTAAATTTAGCAAAATAGTTGACTTCAAAAAAATAGTGGAATTTTCAACAAAATAGTTAAACTTTCAATTAAACGATCGATTTTCCAATAAAAAAAGATTAGACTTCAACCAAAAAAAGTTAAATTTTCCACCACATCATTGAATTTCTAAGCCAAAAAAACAAATTTTTTGGAAGACAATTTTTCAACCAAGAAAACTTTTCAACTAAAAGTGATGAGTTTGCAATCCAGAAGGACAAATTTTTAGAAAAAAAATGTTTAACTAAACGATTATCTTTCGAGCGAAAAAGGTGAGTTTTCGACAAAATAAGTATATTTTCAACGAAATAAATTAATTTTTAACCAAATAGTTTAATTTCCAACTAAAAAGTAAGTTTTCAACCAAAAAAAGAAGTTGAATTTCTAGTTAAAAAAATGACTTTTCAAGATGAAAAAAACTAAAATTTTTAAGAAGTTGAATTTAACCAAAAAAGAGGAATTTTTAACAAAATCGGCAACTCCTCAAACAAAAATATATATTTTTGACAAAGAAGATTAATTTTTCATCCAAGAAGACAAACTAGCAACAAAATTCAAGAATTTTCAACCCAGTAGTTATAAAGTTCATTCTCAACCATAAAGAAACGAGTTTTTAACAAAACAGTTAAATTTTTAACCAAAGATTCAAATGAAGAAGATGAAATTTCTATCAAAATAGTTGCATTTTTATCCCAAAAAACGAATTTTCAACAAAACAGTTAATTAACGACCAAAAAAAGATGATTTTTTCCAACAAAATAGTTTTATTTCAACCGAAAAGAATAAAGTTTCAACCGGAAAATATGACTTTTCTACCATAAAAGATGAATTTCCAATCCGAAAGAATGAATTTGCAATCCAAAAGACTAATTTTTAACAATGCAGTTCGATTTGTAACTAAAAAAGATTACTTTCCAACAAAATATCACAATCTTAAAAAAAAGTTGATCTACAAGCAAGAAAGATGAATTTTCATCCAAAAAAAGATTGATTTTCTACTATAAAAGATGAATTTTATAATCCAAAAGGAGGAATTTTCTATCGAAAAAGACAAATGTCTGAATGTTCAACAAAAAAAAGTTCAATTTCAGATAGAAAAAATTAATTTCAAATAAAATAGTTGAACTTTCAACAAACTAATTAAATTTTAAACTGTAAATAGTAGAATTTTAGGATAGACGAAAAACAATTTTCAAAATTCCCTGACTTTTCCCTGACCAATATGATTTAACGACCAGAATTCTAATCTTGTATGATTTTTAATACAGAATCTTTTATAAATGGAATAAAACAGTTTCTTGAAGTGCTTCTTACAGATATTCCTTGACTTTTCCAAATTTTTTTTTAAAATCCCTGACTTATCCTTAAATCTTACTGACCAAGAAAAATCCCTGACTTTTCTCTGAGTTCCCCTGACCTACGGTCACACTGAATTTTCAACCGAGAAGAATTAAGTTTAACCAAAAATAGTGGGTTCTTATTGGGTTCTATTAATACAGTTCACATTAGAGGTATTTCTTAAAATCAAAATTACTCCTTTTTTGAGGAGGGAAATTGAGTCAAAAAGTCAAGTCGAATCTTCGACATTCAATTTATTCAAATAAGTCGAATTTTGGAAATTCGACTTGACTTTTGATTCCACCCCCCCCCCCCCCAGAAAAAAAAGTAAGGAGTAATTTTTATTTTTAAACAATGTAATAATCTAAGGAAATCAGGCCGATTTGATGTACAGTTAGATTTTTTTCTATTTCGAAGAATGCTAGGTTCTAAGTGTTTCCACATTTCTATTGAAAATTCGAACAAACGACATTTAAGTTCGCAAAAACGAGAAAAAGGGGTAAAAGGAGGAGGTTTCTTGAAAAAAGAGAAAAAAATTGAATCTTTTTTTAAGAACAGGGGTAAAGAGGAGAATAGGTTAAAATCTGTGAAGCCTGCAAGGTTTTATCTCGGTGACGAAATCTGAAAGCTTGCAAGTGTGGATACGGCGACATAATAAATATATTCATAAACGAAATACCTCGCATAGAAATAATTACTTTAATTAGCCAGCAATTAAATTTTCTCTCTCATTACACTAATGCAATGAAAATTATTCTTCGTTTTCTACCTTCCTTAACAAAATTACTATTTCACATTTCAGGCGATAAAATGGCAGCGATTCTTCGCCGGAAAACATCAGGTGTGCAGAGGACGGCAGAAAGTTTGGTGCTAATTCTCATATTAATCAGCGCCATTTTAGTGCGATAAACGTTTCATTCAAATGTCCATAATTATCATCATTTCTTTTATGTGATAGGTAGGTATTTCGCAACTTCGATCTTTTTTCACATCGAGGTCAAAAGCAATCGGACTGTGCACTTTTCACAAGAAAAAAAATTTACTATTATTCAAGTGTCTATTCCGAGTGATTATACGCGACCCAGATTCTGTAAATATTGTTAATTGTATAATCACTCGGTGAAAGAGGGATACTTATCGAGATGAGATTTGGCTTTTTTATCTCTGTGATGATGAAAAGTAATTCAAAAAGTGTGATTTTTCCTCTTTTGATGAAAATATATAATATCGCAATCAAAATACGGAAATCGTTACGTGTTTTGATTGTAAATTTGTTCTAATTGGATCTTTTAATTGGCAAGCACATTCGAAGCTTAATCATGGCTCACCAAATCCATATATAACCTTTATTGTATAGTAACAATATTTTATAATTATCAATTAATTATTAAAAATATTCTACTAGTTTTTTTTTTTAATCCTCTTAAATCCACTTTTTTCAACGAACTTGTGATTCTTCAGAATAAGTATTTAGAACTCATATCCTCTACTTAAATATAGAATCTAAGTATTATTATAATTTTGTAATAAAATGTATAATTTTCAAAAAACAAAGTAATCTAGAAATTTGATAACAATTCTTTCTTTAAAAAATGAGTTTCGAGAACAAAGAAATTTTATTAAATAAGAGACAAAAGACAATGCGTAAGTTAAATTGATTGAAGAAACTGCCATTTATTGAAAAATATATCAATTCATTCATATAATTCAAGCTCAAGACTGTTCGCAGCTTTACCTTTTTCAATTTAAAACCGCACCGTTGAATTTAATCATGCAAATGAAATTCAAGTTAGAATATCAACTACATGAAAAGGCACATAAAATAAAACTGAACAAGAAATCCTCCAGATTTATTAAACAAAACATTCTTTTCCATAGTGAAGGTTCAACTTTGAATTATGGGTTCATGTATAAATTTTACGGTTCGTTGCCAAATCCAAACGGTCGCATTGTAAGCCCTGTTCTGTATAATGCCTCAACCTCATTCTTTTGACACTCAGACCCTATTTCAGTGTTCTTCCTAAAACTTAAGAAAGTAAAAATTCTATTTTTATTTTTCTATCTAGAAAATCTGTAAATATTATGTATAAAAATATTAAAAACTTAAGTTACATAAAAAAATTAATTACTTGAATTATGAAGAAGATTATAAATATTTATATCTAAAAGGGGAAAAAGTATCACACTCGTATCATCATAAAGGGAGATTCTACCCCATTCGGAATTTTGTTTGAATTCATACTCCTTTCAGTAAAAGGTCATTACCGAAATTGTAATATGCTGAAGTAATAAGATACGTTTTTCAGCCATTCTCGAGAAAAACAGCTTTAAAAAAATTACGCTTTATGGATGAGTCTTTCAATTTCTGGTTAGGTCAGGCGGTAGCGCTCCAAGTTCGTAAGCAGAAAGTCCGGGCTCGATTCCTACTGCCGGGCTTTTTTTGTATTTTTTTTTTTTTTACAATTGACTATTAAATTTATTCAAATGAAGCAAATGTATTCAATTCTAACCATTTTTTCTATATGGAAAAATTGTTTTCTTCAACCTTTGCCACTTATACTCCAAAGTTTTTTTTTATATAATAAAATATTCTAATTTTTCTTTATTCGATCGAAAATTTATCTTTTGGTAATTATTATTGTTATACGAAATGAAAATAGTATAAAAAAATTAATATTTATATATAAAGAAATAGTAAAATAACAGTTTTCCAGGATGTTGCAACATCGAAATATGGGCTTCGGAAGTGATAAAGATTGCTAAATCCAATTTCTTCGTATAAAAATAATTCTTAAAACTAAATTTATTAGTCAATTACAATATAAAAAAATTTGAATAAAAAAATTGGAAGGAAAATGCTGAATTGGACTTGCGGTCACAAGTTTTATCCGATTTAAAAGTTTTTATATAAATTCTATTTAAACGACAACCACAGAAAAATGTTTCAAGAAAAATCCTTATTTTCACCTAGAAAAAATGTTTTTTGTTAACTGAATATCAGACAAAATCGATACATTTGCAATCACAATATGTGAATAATCCATTTCATCAGTAACTTGAGTGTTATAACTACATTTTATAACCAATTACTTGAAAGTTCACTATAATTGCTGAAATTTATTACAAAAGTGTGATCTAGTAACAAAATATTGACTAAAATTAAAAAATGATACTGTCAGAAACAAATTTTTTAAATACAAACTCGAATTTAACATTTTGAAGTAGAAAAAAGTCTCTTTTGCGGGGTAAAATAATTTTGTTCTGAAAACAAATTTTTCTACATTTTGTTGTTCACAAAGAATTTCGTAAAAACAAAAAATAATAATTAGCCTCAAGGTATCACTGGGAAATGTATTCAGCTTTCATTGAAAACACGGAAAACACTGAGGGTACGAAATGTTACAGGTAATCGGTCAGGAAGGGTAAGCACGATGTGGATGCTCCAAACTGAGGTAAACTTGAGGTAAACTGAGGTGAATTTGTTGCTTACATAGAATTTTGCAAAAACCAAAAATAAACGACCTCGAGGGTTTACTGGGGAATTTATTCAGCTTCAATTAAAAAAACGTCTAAATCGGATAAAAATTGTGACCTGCAGACTGATTTGTCCGCAAAAATCCAATTGGAACCACTGTGCGAGAGTTGAAAAACTCTCGCATCGCGATCCATGTAACTCATGTGGATTTTTTCAAATCCCTTTTTCTCGAGAATGGCTGAAAAGCGCATATTATCAGTTTAGCATATTACAAGTTTGGTAGTGACCCATTTCTGAGAGGAGTATGAATCTAACCAAAATTCTGAAGGGTGTGGGTTCCCCCTTGTGAGTACATAAAAAAGATATTGCCTATACAAAAGACGCAATATGTACCTTGAAAATTACTTCCTATATTATAATATAGAGGACATACCATTGGCACTAAAGTATGGTTAAACAATAATCATTGTTACCTGGAGGCTGCAATTTTCTCAAGATAGAAATGAAATATTGATTTTGCATTCGCGCACAGCCGGCTCACTCGAACGTATCCGACTCCGGACATAACGACACAGACATGAGTAAAAAGAAAATGCCTTTTCTCTGAAATTAAACCGGATTCAGGGAAACGAAAAGAGTTGCAATGCTGTGGTTGGTGTCAGTCCCAATCTGCTGTTACCTCAGTAATCATTTTATCTTCGTTATATTCCTGATCGAAAACCATTTGAACCAGATCAATCGTTTGAGTCTTCGGAGATCTGCTTCACTCTATAAATCCGCCTCATCTCTTCCGTTTTCCTCGACGTGAGACTAATAACTCATCAGTGCCGCCTTAATTCCCTCTTCCGGTCCCTATTTCCATCATTCGAGATCAATTATTCAAGGGATTTATTAGGTAAAATTGAAAATTTATCAAAAAAAGTAATTCAATCTAGACTGTATAAACAAGGGTACCAAATTGAGTAGGGTTCTAAAATTTTCGACAAAACAAAATCAAGGAATGTTTCATTCAGTTCACTAGTATTCTAATTTAATTCTATCTATTCTGAGTGGATTGTACTGAATTCCAATTCAATTGAATTCAAGAAATTCAGTATCGATTCTAACAATTAAAATTGATTTTTAAGTATTTACAATTAAATTCTAGCAGCTCTGATTGAAGTAAAGCAATTAAGTTTGAATTCCAGCAATTTAGTATCGATTCTGTCAAGTAAAAAATGATTCATGATTATTTTCAATTGAATTCTAGCAATTCTGAAAGAGTTCTACTAAATTCCAATTTAATTATATGAGTAGAAATTTAAATCTAATTCCAGAAATTTAGTATCGATTTTATCTACTAAAATTAATTTATAATGTTTTTCAATTGAATTAGAGTAATCGTGAGTGAATTCTAGCAATTTAAATTCAATTCTAGCAATTCATAATAAAAATTAATTCCTAAATTTTTCCAATTAAATGCAAGTAATTCTGAAAGAATTTTAACAATATAAATTGAATTCCATAAATTCGATATCGATTCTACGAATTAAAATTAATTTTCAATTATTTGCATTTTAATTTTAGCAACTCTGAGTGAATTAGACGAATTTAGTTTGAATTCCAGTAATTTAATAATGATACTATCAATTAACACTGATTCCTAATTATTTGAAATTGAATTCTATCAACAATGTGCGACTTCTAGCAATTCGAATTCTGAGTGAATTTTCGTAAATTCCGATGGAAATAATTTCTTATTAATTCCACTTGAATCTCAGCAATAGTAAATTCTAAACGAATTCTGGAACAATTATAGCAATTTAAATAATTTTGCAGCAATTTGATCTCGGTATTATCAATTGAAATTGATTTTTAATCAGTTCCAATTGAATTCTAGCTATCCTGAGTGAATTTTAATCAATTAAAAATAAATTCTAACAACTTTGAGCGAATTCTAGCAACTTAAATTGGATTACAGCAATGTAGTATCGATACTATCAATTAAAATTGATTTTTGAAATTAATTTTAATTGAACTCTAAAAATTATGAGCGTATTCTAGCATTTTTAATTTAATTGTGGAAACCCAAATTAAAATAAATATTTCTAAGTTCATGCGAATAATTCACGTGAATTTGCCTGCATTCGAAATGTACTGTGAAAAATTTCAATTGTTCTAGATTTTAAGATTAAATTCCAGTAATCTCGAACAACAATGTTCCTAAATTTGCACTTTGAATTAATCAAAATCTTGGAAGCCATGAAAAATGAATACACTATATTTGTAGAAAAAATGATAGAAAACTTCGTGATTGCTTCTGATTAAAAAAACATTAAATTTCCATAAAATCTGACAAACTTTCCATCTTCTCGAAAATATTTTCTTTTTAGAACTCTACTCTTTAGTAGAAATAATTTATCATATCCGTAAGTCCTTTCCTATTTCATGAAAGCTTAAGGCGGCACTAATTAGGTACTGCATTACATGTATTATACATAATAAATAGCACAAGACTTCATCAAGGAAAGCGTAGTCTAGTCATTAATCGCCGCAATGCCTCCGTTTTATATTGTCAGACAATATGAAAAATTAACATCGAATATAATTGCACTGCACTTGCTCCGAAGACCCAGACTTTGTACTATAATAGAAAAGATTTAATGTCATGTACCAATAGTAAGCGACTAATATGTATGTCGATCATGTGCATAAATTAAGTCACCATGCGCTAAAAATAAGAAAATTAGGAAAGAGATTTCTTAATTTCGGACAGTTTAATAATCGAATTGTTGAATTCTTGATTAAAAAATAATATATTAATAATAAATCATCACAAGTAAATTATTACAATCAACGAAAATATATTAATTTTTCGGAAAAGACTAGTGATCGAATTCTTATTTGTGAAAGACAATCCTTAAACCAGTTCACGGTCACTTACAAGTTTATTAACTTGGGACAAATTAAAATTTTCTTCTGTAATCTAGCTCACTGTAAATAATATTTTTATTTGGTAAAATGCGATGTATTTAAAATAGATAAATGTTTACGAGGTTTACATAAAAAGAATTTTCATTTGTCCCAAATAACTTCAAATAAATCTAAAACTTGAATTATTATTTATAACAAATTATTTATAATGAGATATTCTCGAAGATTAAAAAGTGCTTTCTGTGGAAAATTTTTCCGGAGTGTAAAGATAATTCCCTGTTATTATACGAAATGCATATTATCTACATTTAAAATTTTCTCCTCTTTCCAGAGATGACTTTGATACAGCTATTTTACATAATCTTATGTAAACGACGAACTTTTGCTATCCAATCATAAATTCAAAATAATGAGATACCTACATAAAAGATAATCGAAAGAGTAATCAGAGAAAATGCCGAGTTTTCTTTAACTGAAAGACATTCAAGGATTCTTAGCCAATCAAAAAGTTACTTCTTCATTTCACAATCACAATCCGAACTTCTTCCCGACACTCTCGAATATTTAACGTTAAATTCGTTACTTTATATTTAATCCTAAATAAAAAAATGTTACGCTTTTCAAAGTTTTATAATGTTATTCGAACGAAATAAAATTTTAACTGAACTCTTTAGCTAGTAGAAACCTTCAACCACCTGACTTTGTTATCTTCATCATTCTAATTTACATTCAGCTTATTGGTGACAATTACAGTTTTTAAAAAATACCTCGTTTCCTCTGATTAAATAATTAATTAATTTCCTCTATTACAATATATTTTAATTAACTTTGTTCACACTGTTCATTTAGCCACGGCATATAATATAATCTGAATGAAATATGCATAACAGGAAATTCTCTCTGAATAAGATAAATTAATAAAATACCAGAATCTTTTATAATGAACAATGCGGAATTATACGATATCCATGTTAAAGTAATTTAATTTGATGTAATTATTTTTGTTCTATTTGTGAATAATTGTGACCATTCACGATTTAAAGATATCATAATCGAAGCAAGGGTATCGTCAACCTTAAGAAATGTAGTTAAAAAATTAACCACAGCCGACCACTTCAAAGAGAAGACTAAGAACTGTAACCCAATTATTGCTTGGAAGGTCTGGAAACTTTAAGCATTCACTTTTTTTCAAGTACTTCCATAACATTTTCATTTCAGCAAAGGAACTTATTAGCAAGGAAATTAATTAAAACTTGTATAAGTTTTGGAAATGTGCTATAGTCAGCTAAATAATTATAAATAATGTTATTGAGATCAAAAAGGCGTGGGATTTGAAAAATGCACACGATCGGCATTCAATTACGTAGCTAATAAAAAATTTTTAAGGAATAGAATAATCACGACCTTTACGTCTCTCATTAGGAACATCGATTAAAGATCGACCGATTATTGTTGTAAATAACTAATACCAAATTGGAAGAGTGTGGTCAGTCCTGTTTAGAAAGTCTGTATATGGTGTTCCTTGCCAGTCAATCTGAGATCAGAAACTTTTATTATCATTTGTAAAGTTGTATAATTAAGGAAGCTCTATAGTACCATTATGAAAGCAAATCGAAAAGCTTGAATTCTCCGGTTTAATTAATTTCTATAATTGAGTTCAGTCTTACGAACCACAAAATTCAGAATCTCATTGATGTTTATGTTAATTTAACAGGTTGAATCCTACAAGCGTTACTGGGATTTTGTTAATAATATGAGTCTCAGCTTTAAAATTAAAATCCGATCCGTGCTTTCAAAAACCTGAGTACTCGACGACTTCAAAGGTATATTTATATCGAAGTTATACAAAATTTACGTGATATAAATTGTCTTAAGAGTCGAGATCGTTCTTGATTAATTAGAAGTACATTAACTATGATGCGTGAAGTCAATTTCAATTTTTTTTTTACTGATTGGACTTTGGATTTGCTTGCATTATAGTAGTCCAAGCGGTACACTGAAGATATTGAAAATTTGAGAATGGGGTGCCAAATTGAAAACAAAAACATTCTAACAATTAAAAATTAATACTTTGATCATTATGATATTTAGCTTTTCTTTTTGTATTCTGTTGTAAAATTTCAGGGTGGCTATGTTAATAGAAAAAAAAATTCCCAGTCATTTCACGGATCGCAAAAATTTTCCACGGACATTAAAATTTTTAAACTCGAACACTAAGGGCTGAATATTTAATCTGAATTAATAAAAACTGAACTGCAAATTGAAATACTTCAAGTGGATTTCTTTTAAATTTTTATTTTTTAAAAGGAATGCTTCAAAAAAATTTGTATTCACAAACGTATTCAAATGCTCAATAATTTACACATCTAAAATGAAAGCTTTTAGCACTTTTCAATTGAAAAATTTTGAATTAAGGCAGGATTCTACTTTGAGCGCGCGAAAAAATGCTATTTTTGTACATTTTTTTTCAAAACATTGAGAAAAATATTGATGTAGGGTTTGTTATGCTTAATAAACTCTTAAAGTACATTTAAAAAATTTTTTAGTTTATTTTATGCGCTCTATATTCATTTAAATGGCACTTGCCTCAAAACGACGTTTTTACCGCTTGTTAAAAAAATCTCCGAAACTATACCGAATCGATTGGTCTGAAATTTTTACCACATATTCTATGCATATATATCAATCGGTGGTAGCAGATTTATATGCAAATTTTTATTTTTACTATTATTTTGTTGAAAAAAAAAGCAAAAAAATGAGATTTTTTTTTCGAATTGCCGTCATTTTGTTTTCTTTGCATGTCAATGAAAAAACTGCTACCACCGGTTGATGTATACGTATGGAATATGTGGTAAAAATTTCCGACCAATCGATTTGGTAGTTTCGGAGATTTTTTTAACAAGCGGTAAAAACGTGGTTTTGAGGCAAATGCCATTTAAATGTATATAGAGCGCATAAAATAAACTAAAAAAATGTTTAATGTATTTAAGAGTATATCCATTAAGTATAAAAAAAACCCCTACATCAATATCTTTCTTAATGTTTCAAACAAAAAATTTTCAAAAAACTTTTTCAACTTTTATAAATTTTACACTTCAAAGATTTCTGGCTAAATAACATAAATTCACGCTATCATTTTCAATACTTTCAATTAGAAAATTAATCAATAAATTTTAAAAATTACATCTTTTTAAGTAATTTTAAGCTAGAAGTCAAATTATTTTAAATTTCTAAACAAAAAAATAATAAAACATTTTAAAAGGGATCCTCGAATGTATCTTAACACGAAATTCTATTATATTGAAACCTTTCAAAATCCGTGAAAAGATTCAACATCTTTTTCGAAATCTGCCAAAATCTACATTTTATTTAAAATTTGTTAACATTTTTAATTATTTTTCAAATTTTTCACAAACTTCTGAACATCTTTTAAAATAATATCAATTTTTTCTAAGATCTTCCAATTACTCATTTTTAATAACCAGACAAATATTGCTACATATTAAAAAAATTGTTGTGTTTCTTAGTTAAAAAATCGGCAATAAAAAATCAGAAGTTTACATTTGTTTAACTTCTAAGGCTTTCGAACTGAAACAGTTCCATTTTTAACGTTAAATTTTGCAATTCAATTTTTAATACTCAAACTAGAGTTTAATTTAAAAATCATTAATTAATTCATATTTAGAGTTGATCAACTAAAAATTGTTTGCGTCCAAAAAATTTTATTTTAAAAGCTTTCAATTTATAATTATTTAAGACTGGATGATTTCAGAACTGAAAAAGTTAACAGTTGAACATTACATTTAAAAGGTTGAAATTGAACTTTCAAAGTTGTGATATTTTAAGTAACTGGATAGATTTTTGTTCAAAAAAATTTTCAAAATTTCGGGTCAGAAAATAAAATTACTGTAATTTCCTGGTCTCGAAAAATCCCTGGTCATTTCCCGGTTTTCCGGTCCAGAGGCCACTCTGAGAGCTGCCTGGAAAATTGAAAAAAAAAATGAAAAATTAACAAAAATTAACAAAAAGACGGCGGTTTTATTAAAAATGAAAAAATTTAATTGTATTGAAAAAATGCGCAAGATATGAAAAAAAATAGGGGCGATAGTTGTTCCCATCTAAATGCCCTAAAAAAATGTCATGTTGCATTTTTTGATATTTTGCACCATTTTAAAAATACATACTTGCACAGAATATATGATTTTTTTTGCCATTTTTCCAAAAAGTTACTATTTTTACTTTCTGACTCACACAATTTTTAAATCATAAGAAGAAATATACTCTTTATTCTTTTTTCACCTTATACCTACAAAAGTTCCGAAAATCATTTTTTGTATATAAAAAATATTAATGAATGTTTAAAATTTGTTTACAAGATCAAAAAATACAATTTTTGACAATTTCGTAGAGATGAAGTAAAAAAAAAAAGTTTATATCTATTGTTTCTAATACTGTTAAATTATCTGACATTTGTTTTCTTATAACGCGTATTTTTTGAAAAAATTAGAATTTTTTATTTTCAGCAAAATCGCGGCCATTTCGGTAATTTTTTAATTGAACTGAATTTTGAGTGAATTTTGAAAAAGTTGTAAACCCTTCAGTATAATAAAAAAGAAAAGTTGAATATCCTAATTAGTTTAAAAAAATAGAGCATTTCAAATAAAACTTTGCACCACTTTCTGCAAATAAAAAATTTCGAAGAAATGTTCGGCACCCCATTCAAAATTTTCTAGTTTCAAAATGACCCCTCATAACAAACATCATGTTTTTGTAACTTTTGACGGAAATTTTCCATGTACCACTTGGACTATAAGCAAGACCTGTTCCTACAATTCACAAAGTAAATTTTTATTTGTTAAAGCAGCTTTTAGATGCAACTTTGTTGTAACCAACCGATCAATATAACGGATATGCCGACGAAACGAGATTTTGAAAGGATACGTAATTTTGTTCTCATTCAGGAGACTTTGTATAAAGACATTGGTGAATACGCAACGTGCAAGCAAAAGCCAAAGGAGCATCGATATACGAACTCGTTTTTAATTTTTCTTTTCATCGAGAACGAAGTCGTATCATTTTTATGAAAAAAATTTTCTATTCCGTATACTGGCCGTTTTATTATGATTAAAAACTACGATGTAATTACTGATCTAATTAAGGTACTGTACTGAAGTATATGCACTAGACTATAATTGAGCATTCAGTCTATTGCATATACAGTCCACATAGACTACATGTAGGCTCTGTTAATACTATTAAGATTAAAGCGACGATATATATTATGATGGAATCTCGAATTAATTCTGAAAGAATTTATCGGTACTTACAACTTAAAAATTTCTGTATATGTCTACAATCATGTATTATAGACATAATGATTCAATTCAATAAAAATCTAAGAAATCACCATTCTTAAATGATTTCCCTTCAAAATTCTGAATTATGGAATAAGTAAATAAATAATTATATATTTGCAAAAATATCGCGCTTATTACATGTTTCTTAGTTTGATTGCCTAATTATCAAATTAAAATATATGCTTCAATTTAAAGTCCTACAGAAAATAATTATTAGTCATAAATTAAAATAGCTACATCGGCTTTCATCAAATTTGAGTTTGAATTTTAATCGGCTTTCAGTAATCTGTCACATTCATTTAAATATAAGATTTTGTTCCACCAGGAATTAGAAGCAAAAAAAAATTAATTAATGTATCATTTTATATCGTACGAGCAATAACATGTTCTTAGAAGACATTCTAGAATACTGAGTCTTACTGATGTCTTCCATTTTCGACACTGATTTTGAAGATATTTATATATTTTGAAATAATAAAATTTCAAATTATATTGTTTACAATTTTTTTTATTTCAATTTGGAAGATTTACAATTAAAAACTCTTCAAGTTTTAAAACGGACAAACAAAAATTCTTAAAATTTGATAATTTTGAAGACAAAAGTCAAGTTTTTAATTATAAATCTTCCAATCGTCAAAATTAAAGATTTTTTTAATCGTAAAACTTAAAACTTGCATAACTTTTTATTGTGAACTTTCAAAAGAATTTTGGACATTGTAAAAATGTTAAAAATTGTAAATCTTGAATTTTGAAAATTTGCAATTCAATGTTCTACAATTTTAAAGATATACAATTGAAAAAGCTTAAATAATCGAAATATATAAATAAAAATGGTTAAATTGAGATGATTTTGGAAATCAAAAGTTAATTTTTCAATTCGAAATCTTCTAAGTTGCATAAATTTCAAATCTAAATCATTAAAATTACAGAACATTAATTTGAAAATTGTAAAAATTAAAAACTCTTCAAGTATTTACAATTTAAAGTTCTAAAAATTAATGTGTTACAATTACAAACTCTTCAATTTTAAAGATGTATAAATGAAAGGTCTTAAATTTTGATGATTTTCAGATCAATAGTCCAGTTTTCAATTCGAAATCTTCCAAATTGAATAAATTTCAAAAAGAATTCATCAAAATTACAGATTTTTCCTTTTAAATTTTCAAAATTACAAACTCTTCAATTTTAAATCTTTACAATTCAAAGTTTTGCAATTTTAAAGAAAAAATTGAAAATTATTGAATTTTGAAAATATAGAATTACATATTTTATTTTCAAGATTTATATTTTAACGGTATGTAATTTCGAACAATTTTTTTGAAAGAGTTCAGTTTTTAAGACTTATAGTTGAAAATTCTTCAATTTTAAAGGTTTACAATTGACAACTCTTTAATTTTAAAGATGCATAAATCAGAATTCTTATATTTGGACGATTTATAAATCTTTAACATTAAAGAAATTTCGAATGTAAATCAGCAAAACTATAGAATTCTTAACTTTTAAATTGTCAAAATTGAAAACTCTTCAATTTTAAATATTTACAATTTTAATTTCTACCATATTAAAGAGGCAAAACTGAAAACTATTGGATTTTATGGATGTTTAAATAAAAATTCTCAAGTTTCGATGATTTTGAAAATCAAAAGTCAAGTTTTCAATTCAAAATCTTCCAAATTGATGAAACTTAGAATATTAATCATCAAAATTACGGAAATTTAAATTGTAAAACTTGAAACTTGCATAATTTTTAATATCGAATTTTCAAAATTAAAAACTGTACAATTTGAAATATTTACAATTGAAAATTCTCAAATCTTAAAAATTTGCAGTTTAAGACTCTTGAATTTTGAAGATATACATATAAATAAGAATTCTTTAATTGTGATGATTTTGAACACTAAAAGTTAAGAGTTTTCAATTCTAAATTTTCCAAATTAATGAAATTTCTAATGTCTATCATCAAAATCACAGATTTTTAATTGTAAAACTTGTATAGTTTTTAATTGTAAATTATCAAAATTAAAAACTCTTTAATTTTTGAATTTTACAATTTGAAGTGCTACAATTTTGAAGATTCACAATTGAAAATTCCGAGGAAAATTCTTTAATTTTAACAATTGCTACTTAAAACTCTTCAATTTTAAAAGAGTATAAATAAATGTTGATGTGATGATTATGAAGATCAAAAGTGAAACGCTTTTAATTCTAAATCTTCCATATTGATGAGATTTCAAATGTAAATCATTAAAATTACAAAATTTTCAATTGTAAAACTTGTTTAATTGTAAATTTTCAAAATTGAAAACTCTTAAATTTTAAAGATTTATAATTCAAAGTTCCACAATTGTGAAGAGTTACAAGTGAAAATTCTTGAATTTTCAAAATATAGACTTGCAAATTATTTAATTTTTATGATTTATATTTCAAAGATATGTAATTGAGAACATTTTTTTAAATATTTCAATTTCGAACACTCAAAATAAAAATTTATTCAATTTTATCTATTTGAGATTGCAAATGCAATCTCAATTTATTTTTAAGCAAAAAGATAAATTTTCAACTAAAATTATGAATACCTAGCTGGAATATTTGAATTTTAAACCAAGAAAATGAATTTTCTACCACAAAAACGATTTTTCAACAAAATACATGAATTTTCACCGAAAATGATCAATCTTTAACGGGAATAATTGATTTTTGAACCACAAAAAAGAATTTTCAACCAAGAAGATTATTTTTAATAAATAAGACGAATTTTCAATAAAATACATGAACTTGCAATTAAAAAGATAAATTGTCAATCAGCAATTGAATAGTTGAACTTTCACTTAAAAATTAATGTTTAACATTAAATTAAAAACAACAAGATTAATTTTCAATCCATAAGATTAATTTCTACTAAAAAAAGTGAAAATTTTCTAAAAAATAATAAAATAATAATGGAATAAAAAAAATAGTAAAAAAGATAATTTTTCAACTAAATGGAATTCAACCAAAAAGATCGCATTTTCAACCAAATAGATGAATATAGTAATAGAGAGCTATACTTTTACAAATGAAGAATCATTTACATTCAATTCAATACTGTAATTTTTAAAAAGATAGGCAACCTCTTAAAAATTTCCCTGACTTTAAAAAAAATTCCCTGACATTTCCAGGTTTTTCCAGGTATATAAAAATTCCCTGACAATTCCAGGTTTTCCAGGTTTTCCAGTTAGGGTAGACACCCTGAATTATAAATAGAAAAAATGACAGCGTCGATTCCTTTTTTGGAAATTCTCATAATTTTTTACATATGTAACATATTATGTTTCCGTATGTAACAAAAGGAACATTAAATTACTAGAATCAGTGACTGGAAATGTACCAAATTACTATTTTCATGAAATAACTGTAGCCGTAATTAGTTCCTTTTTGAAGCGGCCCCCCCCCCCCTCTGTTTCTAATTTCAAATGATCCTAAAGTTAGATACAAATTATTTTTAAGGCGATCTAACATCTAATATGATGAGAATTTGATATTCCAATTCAACCTAAAGAATTTCCATTCAATCGCAACAACTTCAAGCAGAAGTAAACAGAATTTTACAATATCAAACTAACATATCCTAATAAACTATAAAACTGGGCGTAAGTAAGTGAATAAAATTGAAGATAATTATATATAATTTGTGCTACCGGTATTTCAAAATAGATTCGTAATGTTTATGTTAGAATATATAAGATTAAACATAACGCTTCTATTTTGCGACAACGACTGCACCCATTTATTCGTAACATATTAAATTTACTCATTTACATAATATAAAGAGACTTCCCTTATTAAATAACAGATTACACTTTAGACTGCGAAGAGGTGCGAAATGTCTATAAAATTTGAATCGTGAAAAACGTTACCTTTTTTACACTGAAAGTTATACCTATACCTAATTTTACATTTCGAAGCTGTATGAAAAAATTTCTTACACTTTCTAGGTAATAGTAACCCCTTTGCAGCCAGCGATTAACTTCAATCAGACTCAGTAGCAAAGAACTCGAGTAACTTTTATCACCCATTTTAAATGGAAGCAATCAAATATCAGGTGAGCTCGACTTTCTTACCCCCTGACTCCAGCAGAACGTAATCGATAATACAATATTTCTTATCGATACCCTACTGCAGCTGATGATAACAAAAAATATAATATACAATCAAATTATCAAAATAATGTTGGATACGTCGTTTTGCATACAAGATGCGCAATTTATGTCATGGCAAATGATTGGCAGAATCATTCTTCTCGAAGTGACGCTAAACATTTCTTGAGCTGCTCAGCGTGGGCCTGTTGAATAAATACATTTTATATCATTCAATCCTCTTAGAGACTTCACAGCCCCAAATGATCTCAAAACAGTGGAAATTGGGTGCTTTATCACGAAATTAGGTGAATAACAGACAAATAAATTCTTTTTAATAAAAGTAATGAAGGTGAAATATTAAATTCAATACGAAACGCTTTAAATATCTAAGATTTCAAGTCAAAATATAGTGCATTTTCAACAAAATAGTTTAATTTTCAACCAAAGAGTTGAGTCTTCAAGCTGAAAAGTCGATTTTTTTGGAAACCACTTGACTTTTAAACCCGAAAAGGTGAATTTTCAACAATAAACTAATTTTTAACCAAATAGTTTGACATTAAAGCAAAAGAGATAAATTTTCAACAAAATACATGAATTTTCAACCAAACAGTTGAATTTGCAGTTCCCAAAATTAATTTTCAACCAAAAAAAAAAAAAAAAATTTGTAATCAAAGAGACGAATTTTCAAAGAAAAAAGATAAATTCTCAACGAAAAATATAACAGTTGATATTTGAAGGACAACGATGAATTTCCAACAAAATAGTTGACTCCTCAACTAAAACAGTTTAATTTTTAGCCAAACAGTTACACGTTTAACCAAAAAAGATGAAATTTCTATCAGAGATAAATCATCAATTTAAAAAAATCAATTTTGTACAAAGAAGTTCTACTTTCAACCAAAATTTGGTTGAAAGTAGAACTTAATAGATAAATTTTCAACCAGGAAAGATTCTAATTTTCAATCAAAAACAGTTGAATGCAACCAAAGAGTACGAATATGGCCGAATTTTCCGTTAAAAACATTAATTTTCAACCGAAAAATATTTTCTACTGAAAGAAATGAGTTTTAAACAAAAAATTGGAGTCTTCAAGCTAAAAAGCCGATTGTTTGAAAGAACAGTTGACTTTTAAATCCCCAAAAAATTTTCAAAAAAATAGCTGAACTTTCAAGTTAAAGAGACAAATTTTCAATAAAATAGTTCAATTTCTAACCAAATATTTGAATTTTCAAAAGACGAATTTTTTAGATAATAGTCGAATATTCAACAAAACAGTTGAATTTTGAACTAAGAGAGGAATTCTGAACTAAAACTATAATTAGTGAACTTTTCAATCAAAAAAGTTTAATTTTCAATTATAAAAAAATTACTTTACAACAAAACAGTTCAATTTTTGACCAAATAAGTAATGCAATTTTCAACCAAATATTACAATTTTATAGCAAAAGAGATGAACTGCAAACCAAAAATATAGTAGACTTTGCAATCAAAAATAAGTAGCTTTCATCCAAAAACGATAACTTTTTACCACAAAAAGTTGAAATTTCAATCAAATAGTAGACTTTTGACCAAAAGTGAACAATTCTAAACCAAAATATATTAGTAGATTCTTTGAATAAAAAGATTTAACTCTCAAAAAAAAAGTTGACTTTTCTACCGAAAGATGAATTTTCAATAAAAAAGACGAATTTTCTATCCAGAAAGACGAATATTCGAATTTTCGACTAAAAAAGATTACTGACAGTACAATAACACTATTTTTTTAAAAGTTTCAAGCCAAAAAGACAAATGTTTAAGGGCAGTTGAATTTCAAGCCAGGAAGTTAAATTTTCAACAAAAAAGTTTATCTTTAACCATAAAGATTACTTTTCTACGAAAAAAGATTAATTATTATTCCAAAAGGACGACTTGTCTATCAAAAAACATGAATTTTTTTTAGAAAACAATTTAATTTTCAGGCAGAAAAATTGAATTAAAAAAAAAGTTCATTTTCAACCAAAAAAAAATGACTTTTTGTAAATAAAAAAAAATTTCAAGCTAATAGTACAATTTTTAAACAAAAGAGATGAATTCTGAACAAAAAATGTATTAGGGGAAAGAGTGTGAAGTCTCCTCTTAAAAAAAAGTCTCAGTAATCAAAACGATTCATGTTTTACCTTTGCATGTTTGATTTCCAATTCGGTAAGCTCTATGAGATTCTTTTTAAAGGCAGCTACCCTTCTGGTCTTGAAGTCCGTTAATTCTACCGAAAAATGTATAGAAATTTTATTTTTTATTTATAATTTCCTAAAAATATTTCCTAGTATAAACTTCCCAAACTAGTAACTTACCTTCTTTTCCTTTTTCCGACATTTGTTCGAACTTTTCACAGGCTTCTGTTTGGGTTTGTTCCGCCTATTGGAAAAAAATTACTCTCTGAATTGACATTTTTTGTGATCATTCTAAACAAACATTCTTACATCAAAATGAAAGTTATTGCAGTAGATTTTTTAAAAATAACATGAATATGTACATGCAAAGTTCAAATAATGGCATGCTGAAAAATGTAACCCAGTTTTTGATACCAATGATTCTTGTGCCTGAGGAATACTTGATGCTGTCTGTATTAAATTACTAAAAATGTGTCTCGTTTTCAAAAGGCTTAACTTCAAGAAGAAGAATCATTAAAATAACGTTTTCAAATAATAACAATTACACGTATGGAAATATGACACACCTCTGCAACTTCCAGTGCCTTGAAGAGCAAGAAAAATTTAAGCGCTCGTTAGAGATTGTGTAACTTATAAATTACACACAATCTGTATTAATTCTAGTGCTTTTATATTTTCAAATTTAATATCTTATGTACTGCAAACTGTACGATTGATGACAAAGGAAATTACAGACTTCACAGTCCAAAATGCGCTCAAAACAGGGGAAGCAGGGAGATTATTCACGAAACTAGGGGAATAATAGAGGAATCAATTCCCTTTAAATAACATTAATGTAAGTACCATATTGCTCAGATTACAAGTCGAAACATATATTGCATTTTCAACCCAAAAAAGATCAATTTTCTACAAAACAGTTGAATTTTCAACCCAACATTTGCAGTTACAACGAAATAGTTGAACTTTCAAGCCAAAAAACGAAGGGTCTAGCCGGATAAGATAGTCAAATCTGCCTTGTAGGGAACCTCTATAACTAAATACATCCTCATATTCGGCATGTCTAGAAACCCCTTTTCCTAGATTTTCAGACCCCTAGATCCCCATGGGGCAACATGGGACACCATTGAGTGCTGGCGAGTTTTTTTGCAATATCTCGGTCAATTTTTGAGCTAGGAAAAATTAAAAAAAAGCAAATTGTAGGGGTTTTCAAGCCCTATAAACCTGTAAAGCCGAAAACATTTTTGTCGCGAAATTCAAATTTTTACAGCCGTTTGAAAACTTAAAAAAATTTTATATCGGAAACAAAGACCGACTCCTCGCTAAAAAAAAATTATGTTATGTATTTTTGGCTCAAAAATTCCTGTGATTTTTTTCAGATTTTTAAAAGTGGTGAAACGACCTCAAAAAAAAAATAAAAACTACTAAAAACCGCGTTTTTCGCCTCTAGCTCTTTCTACATAATTCCTGCGATGAAACCAATCACACCATCGTATTCTACGTACAAAAATACAAAGAAAACGTGTATTAATTTTTTGAAAATAATTTTTGGCAGCCCTTCAAAAATTCAGCAAATAAAAACGATGAGCCCGGCTCACATGCAGTGCAGACATTCCAGATTTTTACATCTTCCAATTGCAAGGGAAACCTAACGTAGAATACAATGGCACAATCAGTTTCATCATAAAAATTATCCAGAAAGCGTCAGAAGCGAAAAACTACAGAAAAGTTCGGTTTTTGGACACTTAACGCTTTATATTATATATAATAATATATATATAATATTATCATTAAGGTCTACCAACATTTATTTCCAAAAAAATAATACACGTTTTTGATGTATTTTTGTACGTGTAAATACGATGGCGTGGTTGGTTTCATCGTAGGAATTATGTAGAAAGAGCTAGAGGCGAAAGACCACTCAAAAACACCGTTTTTCGGCTCTAGTTCCTTCTAAACAGATCCTACGATGAAACCAACCACGCCATCGTATTTACACATACAAAAATACATCAAAAACGTGTATTATTTTTTTGGAAATAAATGTTGGTAGACCTTAATGATTGAGATTTTTAACGTCATTTTTGCAATAAGGAAATCTAAATGTATGAACTGTGTTACAGAGCCCTCCCAAATAGCCATACACCCCTGAGGGCCAGGTGACTGAGCGGGAGGCTCACTGATGGGAGGCTTATCGTTTTATTTATTGACACTGTGAGTCGGGTCGAATGATCTTACTTGCTCAATTTGTGAAGGTCTATTAAAATTAATTCAGCAAAAGAAATACATAATTCCTGATATATTTTTTCTAGTAGAATTCGATGGCGCAATCGGATTCATCGTAATATTTTTCTATAAAGCGTTAAGTGTCCAAAAACCGAACTTTTCTGTAGTTTTTCGCTTCTGACGCTTTCTGGATAATTTTTATGATGAAACTGATTGTGCCATTGTATTCTACGTTAGGTTTCCCTTGCAATTGGAAGATGTAAAAATCTGGAATGTCTGCACTGCATGTGAGCCGGGCTCATCGTTTTTATTTGCTGAATTTTTGAAGGGCTGCCAAAAATTATTTTCAAAAAATTAATACACGTTTTCTTTGTATTTTTGTACGTAGAATACGATGATGTGATTGGTTTCATCGCAGGAATTATGTAGAAAGAGCTAGAGGCGAAAAACGCGGTTTTTAGTAGTTTTTATTTTTTTTGAGGTCGTTCCACCACTTTTAAAAATCTGAAAAAAATCACAGGAATTTCTGAGCCAAAAATACATAACATAATTTTTTTTTAGCGAGGAGTCGGTCTTTGTTTCCGATATAAAAATTTTTTAAGTTTTCAAACGGCTGTAAAAATTTGAATTTCGCGCCAAAAAAATGTTCGGCTTTACAGGATTATAGGGCTTGAAAACCCCTACAATTTGCTTTTTTTTTAATTTTTCCTAGCTCAAAAATTGACCGAGATATTGCAAAAAAACTCGCCAGCACTCAATGGTGTCCCATGTTGCCCCATGGGGATCTAGGGGTCTGAAAATCTAGGAAAAGGGGTTTCTATACATGCCGAATATGAGGATGTATTTAGTTATAGAGGTTCCCTACAAGGCAGATTTGACTATCTTATCCGGCTAGACCCTTTCAACCAAAAAGTGGAATCCTTAACCAAATAGTTAAATTTCAACCTTTTATTCGTTATTATTTTTAATAATTAAAGTTTCAACAAAATAGTAGAATTTTTAACCAAATGAGATGCCTTCTAAGCCAAAAATATAATAGTAAACATTTCAATTGAAAAAGATGATTTTTTAACAAAACAGTTCAATTTTCGACTAAAATAGATTACTTTTTATGAAAATATGCAGTTGAATTTTCAACGATCTAAAGAAATTTTGCAAATCAATAGTAAAAATTTTAAACAAAATATATGAATTCTTAAACAAAAATATAATAGTAGACTTTTCAGTTAACAAGAATTAACTTTCAACCAAAAAAGTTGAATTTTCAATCAAATACCAGACATCTTAACCAAAAGGTATGAATTATATTAGTAGACTCTTTAAATGGAAAGATTTAACTTTGAACTAAAAAATATGGCTTTTCTATCAAAAGATGAATTTTAAATCCAAAAGGCGAACTTTCTATACAGAAAGACGAACATTCAAGAAAACAATTAAATTTTTGACCAAAAAAGGATTACTTTTGGATTATATAGTGGAATTTTCAAACCTAAAAGACGAATTTTTCAAAAGACAATCGAATTTTTAACCAAAAAAATTAATTTTGAACCAAAAATATAATAGTAGACTTTTCAATTTAAAATAATTAACTTTCAACCAAAAACGACTAACTTTTACCCAAAAAGTTGAAATTTCAATCAAAAAGTAGCCTTTTTAACCAAAAAAGATGAATTCTGAACAAAAAATATATTAGTAGACTCTTTCAAACTAAAGATCTAATTTTCTACAAAACAGTTGAATTTTCGAACCAAAAAATGACTTTGAAAAAATAGTGAAATTTGTTAACCAAATAGTACAATTTTTTACCAGAAGAGATGAATTCTCAACCAAAAAAATAATAGTGGACTTTTCAAACAAAGAAGAATACTAACAGTACAATAACACTATTTTTAAAAAACTTCAAGGCAAAAAGAACAATTTTTTAGAAGACAGTCGAATTTTCAAGCCAAAAAGTTGAATTTTCAACAAAAAAGTTTACTTTTAACCATAAAGATGACTTTTCCACGAAAAATATAGATTTTCTAACCCAAACCGTAAATTTTCGACCAAAAGAGATGAATTATGAACCAAAAATATAATAGTAGTAATAAAACAAAAATTATAATCTTTAATAAAGACAAATACTGAAGAAAACAGTTGAATTTTCGACCAAAAAAAAAATGTTTTAACCAAAAATACAGTATTAGACTTTTTAATTGAAAATACTTAATTTTCAATTTAAAAAGATAACTTTCAAACATATAAGTTGAATTTTCAACTAAATAGTACACTTTTTTACCAAAAGGGTTGGATTCAATCAAACAGTAGACTTTTTAACCGATAGTGATGAATTCTGAAAAAAATAAATATCTGTCAACCAACAAAAATTAATTTTCAATTCAAAAGGACGAGTTTTCTATCTAAAAACTCGAATGTTCAACAAAACAGCTGAATTTTCGACAAAGAGATTACTTTCTAACAAAATAGTTAAATTTTCAACAAAATAATGACATTTACAACCGAATAGTATAAGTTTTAACCAAAAGAGATGAATTCTTAATCAAAAATATAATAGTAGACTTTCCAATTTAAAAGAATTAACTTTCAATTAAAAATAATTGGCAAACAGTTGGCATTTATGTAAGTGAAAAATGAAAAAAGTTGAATTTTCTTGAAAACAGGGTAAAAAAGAAGAATTCTTTACAAACAAAAAAAAGAGGGAATAGGGGAAAGAGTGTGAAGTCTGAAATTAACTTCCAGCTTTATATTATTATGCTTGTGACTATATGTATGAAAAGCATTAAATCTTCTTCTAATGAATTAGATTAATGGAGATATTATTACTTCTTTAATGTATTAATTATGGAACACTTACGGCATGAACATCTTTATTTTTGGCACGAGCTTTCTCTAACGCTCTATTCGCTGTCTCGTAGGCGTGTAGAGCTTTTAATCTTCTAAACAGCAATCTTTTTGCTGCAGCTGAATCCCTCATGTAGTAACGCAACGTGTCTGATAATTTCAAGTCTTCATCAGAAGCGACGCGACCTTCCACTTTCTGAAAATAAATCAAAAACGTAAAAATAAAACAAATACATTATTATCGAGGGCTTGAAATCTCTTGAAATCGGGTGTACATGCCTTCCTGAAATCTATTTAAATAGCTGAAAATCTTTTGAAATCTCTTAAAACCTGTTGTATATTTTGTGACATTTTTGTTTAACATTATTAAAATCATTTGGCATTATTATTATGTTTAAATATTTCCAAAATGTATCTTTGCAGCATTAACCGCAATTTACTATTGACAAGTAAGAACTATTTATTCTCGGATTTAATCAATTATAAACTGAAAAGATATCTTATCCAGTGGAACAACGATTTCCTTCCTGCAAATTTAAACTGCAAAATACCATAATTATAATAAAGACCCGAAATATTTTAGAAAAAAAAATCATAAATTGAAGAATTTCGAGATATACAATTGAATTTTTAGTCTCGCGCAATTTATAATTAAAATACCTCAAATAATAACAAAGAAAGTACTTTTGATAATAAATTAAAATTGACATCTGAACTTTAAATTAAAATTGTTCAAAATTGCAAAATCGGCTGTCCCGAAGAATATGTCACTAACGAAATTTTCCGTATACAGAGTGTATCAACTATATTTTACTTCGCTAGTATCGTATCTCTATGTATTTTCAAATGGAGATACGACACGCTAGCCAAGCCTAATACAGTTGATACGCTCTATTTTCGGAAAAATTGGTTAGTGACTTATTCTTCGGGACAGTCGAAGTGAAGTCTAATGATTTTTCTTTAAAATGACATATTATTGTTCAAATGCTCTAAATATTTGTTTAAAAACTAATGATATTTCATTAAAAATATTAATTCATATGATTCATATCAATTCAAACATCAAAACATAACTTAAAATTGTTCATACGTTGTAAACCTTCTTTAAAAGTTATACCGATTGCCAGGAAAAAACTCGAGCAAAACATAAAACTGTTTAAAAATTGTAATCTTTGTAAATTCAATAATTTTGTATTAAAAATATAGATTTCCGGTATAAAACGTCAACATAACCTAAAATTGTATGAAAACTGTAAATCGACCGATTTCCGGTGGAAAACGCTAAGATAACATATTATCGTTCAAAATGTTGTAAATATTTTTTCAAAGCTAATGATTTTTTATTACGAATATGAATTTTCGATGAAAATCCCTAAATTTGACACCTGAATTTTCATTTAAATCGCCGAATTCCCGTAAAAAATGTTAAGATAACCTGAAATTGTTCAAAAGTTATATATTGTCTTTAAAATCTATACTGATTTGCAGTGAAGAATTTTTTGTTGTATTCATTAAGAAAAATAAACAATATTACAAAGAAAAACAACAAAACAAACAAAAATATTACAATATTACAACAACAAAAACACAATATTATTCATTATTTACTCATTTTTTTTGTGAAAAGTCATTTTTCTTGGTTGAAAATTAACTTTTTTTTAAATTCAACTTTTCTGGCTGAAAATTCAATTATTTTCTAAAAAAATTCATGATTTTTGATAGAAAAGTCGTCCTTTTGGAATAAAAATTCATTTTTTTTTCGTATAACAGTAAAAAATTCTTCATAAGTCAAATCTAGCAAAACCTAAAATTGTTTTTAAAAATTTAATCTTTTTAAAAACAATAACTTTGTACTAAAAATCATATTATCGTTCAAATGTTGTAAATATTTTTTCAAAGCTAATGATTTTTTATTACGAATATGTATTTTCGTTGAAAAGCCCTAACTTTGACACCTAAATTTTCATTTAAATCGCCGAATTTCGTAAAAAATGTTAACATAACCTGAAATTGTTCGAAAGTTAAAAATTTTCGTCAAAATCTATACCATTTGCAGTGAAAACCTCTAGCTAAACCTAAAATTGTTTTTAAAATTGTAATATTTTTAAAATCAATGACTTTGTACTAAAAATATTGATTTCTGGTAAAAAAAGTCAACATAACCTAAAAGTGTACAAAAATTGTGAATCTACTCAGAAATCCTTTCATTTAAAAAAAAAATCTAATGCCAATTTTTGACGAAACACAGTAAAATACGATGATAAATTATTAAAAACTGTAAATCCTCTTTAAAATTTAAATATTTTTATTTAAAATAAACGATTCTTGATGAAATACGGTAACCTTTAACTTGTTCTAAAATTACAAATCTTTTATGAAATCTATACGGTTTGCCGGTGAAAACAGGCTAACATAACATAAATACATTTGTATAAAAAAATTTTATTCTTTTTTGAAATATAATCCATTTTTTTACTAAAAATACCAATTTCCGGTATAAAACGAGAATATACCTAAAACTGTTAAAAGATTGTGAATCTTTAAAATCTAATGTGGTATGTGAAAATTTAGAGTATACAATATTACATCAAAAATAAAGTCGTGAAAGTCTTTGAAAGAATTTACGCTTACAGCTACGGCGGAATCTAATGATTTTTTAATTAAAAATGTAAATTTCCCGTAAAAATATCTAACATTACCGAAAAACAAAGGTTGTTAAAAAATGTTGTATCTTTGAAATCTAATAATTTTGTATTGAACATACCAATGTCTGGTGAAAGGCATATAATATTAACTAAAATTTTTCGAAATTATAAATTTAATTTGAAATCTAATGATTCTTGTTTAAGAGAACCAATTTCCGACGTAAAACGCTAAATAACATAATATAAAATTTCCAGAAATTGTAAGCCTTCTTTCAAATTGACATAAATCAACTCTAAGTATTACAAAGACAAGCAGGTTTCAACAACAATGATTACGACATTTTCGGAACATTTCGCTACGTCACTATTTTCAGATAGGATGGTCTAAATAACTGCGAAATCTTTGAAAACTCCTAAACTCTACTGAAATATTTTTAATCTCTTGAAATCTTTTCAAACCTATTGAAATATCTAGAAATCTTTTAAAATCTGGTGTACACTCACAAGTCGAATGATCAACCCCTTGATTATTATTAATAATGTAATTAAATATCTGAAAAAATTGTAAATTAACCTTACCCTGATTTTTTCAAAGGCTTCGGCAACTTTTGTTAAAAACCTTTCCAATTTTCCAGCGTCTGAGGTAGCCAACTGAAGAAGATTGGTTGAAATTTTGATATACGAATCAGCGACATCTTTGTGTTTTACTGTTTGACGATCAGCGCGAGACGTCGCTTCTTTTAAATTATTATTATACTGATGCAGGAATGTCATTTCTTGATCGAAGAAGTCGTTCACATCCTTCACAGTTGCGGACAAGTAATACTCATCCGTTGTTTTGGAAAGTGACTTCACAAGACCTCCAAACATTTCCATCTTGTTTTTACCTGAAGTAAAAGTATTTGAATATTTAATATGCAACAGTATTTCAGTAACTTAGTTACTTTTAAGAAGTAACTTGTAACGTAAATTAGTTCCTATTTTTCTGTGACTTGTGACCTTCAGTTACTTTTGACATTCATCTTATTTTTAATGTTTCACATTGCCAACCGACTAGTTTTGAACAAGAACAGCTCTTAAAGTTAATAAAAACTTCAGTTTAATATTTTACCAAGTGTTCGTTAGGTTTTTGATTTATTAAAAAAATAATAACAATAAGGATGACAGTACAGAACTAGATAATCAGCAAAATCTGAATTTTTCAGGAGAGTGAAACCCCATTTCTGAATTAAGGCCAACAAACTTTTGATTAGCAAAAGTTATCCAGTTTCGAAACGGTAGATGTGGAAGTTCACAATCGCAAAGTTACGCTGACCACAAATGAAAATTGGCTTTCAGTAGCGAATAAAAATCGAATTTTTAATTTTGAACACATTTTGATATGGAAATGCTGAATGAAAATGAAGATTAGATCCAAAAAAATTAATCTGTTTGAGAGAATCTAGACTAAATGTCTCTATGTCACAGTATGACAAGCGTTCTTTTTTACTAAAAGGCCGATAAGAATAAGACATTTTTTCTATAAGCGATACTCGTTTGAAGAAATATAAATGCTGAAAGGAAGAAAAAAATTATTCCTACTTTAAAATGTTAACTGAAACTTTAATTTAAACATTTTTTTAGTACGAAAAGAAACTACTTGTCACGCCAAGCAGTATTTTCGCGACTACTTGAAAGAGTGAGAATGCGCAAGCGCGTCACGTAATTAAATTTGAAATTGCTCATTTTAATGATTAAGTGCTAATATTTATGGCAAAACAACAAATACGATAAAACAGTAAGTATACAATTTTACAGGTTATACGCGATATCAGGAGTTTTAGTCTCAAAGGCGGCACGTTTGAACTTATTGGAAGTGCAAAGGTTTTAAAGAATGTAATCATATATGTTTCCAGAATTATAATTTTAACTGGCGAATTGAAGGTCGACAGCACAGAACTAGATGACCAAAAAAATCAGAATTTTTCATTCTGTAAAATCAAAATCACCATATAAAGATAAAGCAGAAGGCCACTTCCGAGATGGCGAGATGCTGATTTCAGCCCAAAAAAATTTGATGAGAAACAGTTATTTATTTTCGAAAAAATAGATGCGTCCGCTGACAATTCAAGTAACACTGACCACAATATAGAAATGACTCGGCTGCGGATTGCGATAAAAAATGTAATCTTCAGTTTAAATGCAAAATAAAAACTTACTGCCAAGATACGGAGTTTCTGAATGAGAGTAAAAACGTTTTGATCTAAAAAAAAGTACATCAATTCCGAGTAAATCGTGCACGAATTTTGAGGTTCAAATTTAACAGGTTTTGAAAATCTATTTTTTTTTTTAAATAAAAACTTACTGCCGAGATATTGGGAAGCTGAATAAGAATAACAAATGTCTAGCCAAAAAAATTATTATATTCCGAGAAAATCAAATTTTATTGTGACGCTATCGCACTGAGATGGATGAGTATTCGGTGAAGAGACTATCAAAAGAATTTTTTTTAATAAACGATAATAATTTCAAAAAATATCGTGAAGGAAAGAAAAAAATTATTACTACGGAAAAATACTTTTTTTTATTGCTGTGTCAAAAAATGAGAATTCGAACAAATGGTGACACTTTATGTGATCTGAATAACTTTTGTGGCCAGGAGAATTTTCTTTTTTGATAAAATCGAATTTCTAAAAAAGTTTGTTCCGGTCTCAAAAATCGTTCCGCGCGCATAAAGCTGATAGGATATCTTTCTTATATACGCAGAAAGTAAGCAAAATGCGGGAGAAAATAAAAAGGTAGGGTTTTGCAGACAATCTTTATTATCTTTTTCTTAAAATTTGAAAACATGAAAAAAATAATTTTTGGAAAACACCACTTTTATTTTTTTTTTCAATGTTTTTTGGAAGTTACTGCTAACAGAAAGAAAGGCATCCTATCAGCTTTATATGGGCTGAATCATTTTTTAAGCCGAAAAAATTTTTTTAGTAAAAATATAATTTCTGAAATTTTCTCATAAACGATGCAAGATATCACAAAAAAACACGAAGTATTTATTATATAACTTTTTTTAAACTTGCAAATTTCCATCATAAAATTTTTTGTATCTGGCGTTGTTTATGAGAAAAAAAATGATTTAATAGCCAAAAATTTCCTGGTCACGAAAGTTATTTAGTACGCATAAAACTCAGAAAAAGTCTGCCTTAATAAAGTAAAAGTTCAACAAAAAATTGGCAAAAAACTAAGTGTCGGTTTTCAATCGCTACGGAAAACCGATTTTCAAAACCTATTAAATTTTATCCTCAAAATTCTTAGACGGTTTACTCGGAATTAGTGCATTTTTTTTAATCAAAACATTTTACCCTGATTCAGAAGCTCAATATCTCGGGAGTAATTTTTTTTTTATTTCAACTAAAGATTACATTTTTATCGCAATCCGCAGCCGAATTACTTCCATATTATGGTCAGTGTCAGTTTGAAATTGTCAGCTGACACATGTTCTATACTACCACCCTTCAATTCACCAGTTAAATTTTAGAAAAGTATGCTTTTGAGACTAAAACTCCTGCTTTTACACATGACCTGTAAAATTGTATACTTACTCTGACTATCGCACTTAATATAACAATCAAAGTACAAAATTTATTTCATCGAATTTCAGCAAAATTGCTGTGTTAATGTATTTAAAGTTGTTTTGCCATAAATATTAGCACGTAATTGTTCAAATAAGCAATTTAAACTTTAATTACGTGACGCACCTGCGCATTCCCAATATTTCAAGTAGTCGCGAAAATACTCCTTGGCGTGACAAGTTCCTTATCATGAGGGATAAACTATACTAGAAAATTAGATTAGCAAGCAAATCCTTTTAACGCAACGTGTATTTGATTTTTTAATCATTTTGTTTGCAATGAACCCATTTTCGGGAAAACGTTAGTTATCTAATCTTGTACTGCTACCCTTCAAATAATGCTATTAGTAAAACCCAAAATTCCGTTTCTACATGAAAAAGAGACTTTTGAAGGAATTTTAAGCCACTTTAGTTGGTAACTGTAACTTGTAACGAGTTTCTTTTTTTGAGGAACTTGTCCAAAGCTACAGTATTGTTAAGCAACTTTAATGCAAATTTATGAATAGTTCATTAATGATCTTACCTCTAACACAAAGATCTTGATCATATTCAAGAAATACTCTGAGATTGTGATCATTCCGAAAAACCGGATGATGTGCCAGTCTTGTTAAAAACATTTCGTGCATCGCCACTGTTTTCTTAAATGTGGCTAGATATTCTCTGTAAATATAAAATTTTTTATTGAATGTACATATGTCGTGCCTCTATGTTCCTAAGAGTTGAAAAAACATCGATAAAGTTTTTTTTTGTTCCCTCAACAGATTTTCACGAAAAAAAATGAATAGCATGGCCAAAAATTACATAAGCGAAAATCCTAAAACATAGGTATTTTACTCAAGATGACATAATTTACTTTATTTGCCTCTCAGAAAACAATGATAAAACGTAATAAATGAAATTCCTGGGATTTCCCGGTCCGATCAACACTCTAATGTCATCGGAAATCCCGGTACCGAAAATTCCCCAATAAATCAATTATAGAATTGAGAAAAATTATAAAACTGCTTACGCTTCTAATTCTTGTTTCATCTTGGAAAACTCTTCTTTTGTCATGCTTCCTTCACCCTCGCCGAGTTTTTGTAGTTTTTCTCGAGATGCATCGAAATCCGGTCTAGGTGGGCATGGTGGAATCTGACGAAAAATGTTTATAAAATTAACTTTTATAATTTTATAATATTATAGGGTCATATTCCATTTTATTTTGCCGAAGTTGGTTGCACCCCACTTTTTAAAAATTTGGATATTCAAACTATAATAACGATCCATGTTTTCGGAACTTATTTGTAACATCAATTTACTTTACTTTCTCTTTTCTTTAGAAATTTGGTTTTCGGTGTGCAAGGGTACAGAAAAATGTTATATTTACGTGAATTATTGAATTAAAAAACCAAATTCTACCATTTCAAATGTAATTAAGTGCAATCATATGTATTCGACAGTTATTAAACTTTTCTATAAAATAAATTGACCGTGCTGAGGGAAAAGTAAAGAGAAAAAATAATAACTGCTAAGCGTAACGAATGATTGGCACAACATTTATTATAATTAATTACCCAATACTTAATTTTGTTTCAAAAATTGTTGTCCACCGACAGTCAAATCTTTTTAAACAAAAATATGATCCGAAAGATGGTTTTCTTTCATATAATAAAATTTTTGTTTATCATTTGTATCTACTTTAAGACAGTAGTTTTTGTCTATCCAATTACAGAATAACATTAATAAGTACTTAAGCCAATCTGGTAAAAATTTTAATTGTGTGCGTATAACATTTTCATCATTTTTTTCTTTAATAAAAAGTGGAAGGTTCCAGACACATGCCCCAATAAGTTCCGATAACATTGATAATTATTACACTTAAGTATCAAAAAAAATTGTAATTAGGCTGCAACCTGTCTTCACAGTACCTATTCTCCTTAAAACAGGTGAAAAGGTAACCTTTTTTTTTTAATAGGTGACAAAAAAAAAAGTTCCATAACATGTAAATCAATGCTTATCAACATATTTCTATTTTTTGAACACGTCACATTATAATTATCAAATACGAAAAATGCCCACCGAATCATTTCAAAGGAAATAAAATTAAACGTATTTTACCGGAATGATAAAAAGAAAATTAGAACTTTTAATTTTTTTAACTCCAGAGGAAGTTTCGTTTTAACAAAGTTATGAGTATCTTAACTCCTAAAGCTAATGACGTAGATTAATATCAAAAAGTTGTAGACAGATTTTCTTAAATGATGAATGGTTTTAACTAATGCAGGTATTTAACTTTTTGTTCTTTATTCTAATTTCCTTTTTCTGCAGTGATATTTTGTCTCCAAAACACAACAATCCACATTTTTTTACAAAAACAACAATATCATTCCTTTTGAAAGGACCCAACAAATAGTATATTAACGCTTTTCTCTATCTCGCTTATTTAACTAATTTTTTACTCAAATGTGAAATAATACAGGAAAAAATTGTATTTTTGCAAAATAATACGATTTTATGATGTTAGCCCTTTGTTGATAAGAAATTTGCGTATGAATAATAAAAGAAAAACAATTTCAGACAAATTTATTTATCGTAGGCTTCACGAAAAAGTTAATTAATTTTTTTTCGGACTAAGCAAATATTTTTTTTAGTTGAAAATTCAATTATTTCGTTGATCATTTATCTTTTGGTTTGAAAATTCATCTCTTTTTCTAGAAACTTCACCATTTTTTGGTGAAAATGCAACTTGCTGTTTGAAAATTAATCTGTTACGGTTGAAAATTAACTTTTTTGTTGAAAATTCAACTGTTTTGTAGAAAATTCGTATTTTCGGCTAGAAAATTATACAATTTGGTAAAAAAAAATTATTTTTTTGTAGAAAAGGTATGTATGTATTTCGTTGAAAATTCAACTTTTTGGTAGAAAATCAATTTTTCGGTTAAAAATGCAACTGTGTAGCTGAACATTAATCTGTTTTAGATGAGGATTTAATTTTTTTTTTTTTGAAAATACGCTTTTGTTGATAAAATACACTTGTGTTTTTATTATACATTATACATGAACTAAAAATTATTCAAATAAAATTTGGACTAACATTGCAACCATTGTTCAAACTATTAGGTTGAAAATGCATGTACTTTGTTGAAAATTAATCTTCTATGTCGAAAATTCAACTATTTGTTAAAAAATTTAACTATTTAGTTAAAAATTCATCTGTTTTGTAAAAAGTTAATCTTCTTGATTAAAAATGCAACTGTTTCGTTGAAAATTAATCTGTTTTTATTGAGGATTCAACTATTTATCCGTACGTTGTGCTTCATGAGATGACGGATATATTATTTTAACCAACTAGCGAAGAAATTCAGAAATATTTGTCTAGAAAAAGGCAAGAGAGCGGCATCAGCGGACAATTATGAGAAAATAGTGTCTTAGGTGTCATTTTTCCAAAATAGTGTCATCGTTGAAAAAAATATAAAATAGTGTCAACAATGTGGTAAGTCCGAGGCCTGCTGTAATTTTCGTGAATTTAAAACGTCAAAGACTAGTTTAAAATAACAAAATCATTTTCTAATTACGTACGATATATCCTGCATATTCCTCGTTTTCCTCGAATCGATCGTGAAGCCAAACGAATTCTTCATGCTGTCTAACAACCAAAAACTCTTCCTTTTGAAACTCTGGAAGCGTTGTTTTTGTGTGAACTGTAAATTTGACTTTGTCCTTTTCACTGAGAGCATCCGAGATATCCACTTGCAACGATTTGTCAGACAAGTCCACGGTGTCGGCTGGATTTGCCTATCAAAATATCAAAATAATGTTTCAAAAAGGGTGAGGGGAATTCCAATGAGGGAACCTTAAGGGGAATTCTAATTTAATACAAACATGAAACCTGTTATTATGCAAATAAAAACTTAGTTTACACATTCATTAGAATTATCTAATCAAAATCTATTCTAATGATACAATTTTTATCTGTGCAATTTGCGTGACACATCAAAATAATTTATAATACTAGAAAACATACATGCGCGCAATTTTTTTTTTCGTCTCACAAAATTTGTAACTGAAATATAACATTACTATTAAAACAAACTTTTTGTTACTCATAATATCTATTATCGAGAATAATAGAAAGGGACATTTTTGATAATTGACGAAAATTTATATCTCAAGTTCGGAATTATAATATATAATATTTTTCTGCAATAAATAGACAATCAAACTGTTGCATTTTTGTTAGAACATACTAATTTTATACGAGAAACACTAACTTAATGTAACAAAAAATTGTTCTATTATTGCTATTATATTATTTTTGAAAAAATCGACTTTTTCAATTTCTTATGGATAGAAATGTTTATTCATTAAATTCTCATGTAAAAATATGTAAATATTACATTTTTAACACTTTCTGTTAATACGAAATTCGCTTTTTTCTTGAGTTTTCAACAGTTCAAAATGGAATTTTCAATTTTCATTACTTTTCAACAGTTTAACTTTCAAAGGTTAGATTAAAAATTTTTGAAAATTAAAGCAAGCTGAAAGTTGAATTTACACTAGTTAAAAATTAAATTTACAATTTTTTCCTCCATTTTTAATTTTCTCCTATTTTTGCTTGTTGAAAATTCAAATTTTTTCCGATGAAAAACACTAAACTAATCCAAAATTATTTAAAGATTCTAAATATTGTTCAAATTATAATTTTTGTTTAAAAATACCAATTTTTATTTTTTTAAACGCCCATGTAACTGAAATTTGCTAAGAGAATATGAATCGTCTTTGATATTTGAAGATTTTAAAATAAAAATGTGAATTTCTACCCAAAAACACTAACAGAATCCGAAATTGTTAAAAATTGCAAATTTTACATTTTAAACAAAAATCATTGAATTTAATTCGAATGATTTTTCTTTAAAAATACCGATTTCGGGTTAAATACACCAAAATAACCTAAAGTTGTTAAAAATTGTAACTATTCTTTGAAATCCAATTTTTTTAAATACCAATAATTACCGACGAGAAAAACACTAGCATAAGAATCAACTGTTCCAAAATTGTAAATCTTTTTTTGAAATTTATATTAAAAACCGCTAGCTTGATCTAAAACTGTACACAAAAATTTAATTTTTATTTTCAACTAATTATTTTTATTTAAAAATGCCAATTTCAGGTGAAACCTAAATTCTTTGAAAAATTGTAAATCTTCTTCGAAATATAATGATTTTTGTTTAAAATAACAAAATTCATGCGAAAAAAGTTAATATATAATTTAAAACTGTTTAAAAATTGTAAATATTTTTTTTTAATCTGTATTGATAACCACTAGCTTAATCTAGATTCCGACAAAAAAGCACTAACATAATTCAAAATAGTTAAGATTCTAAATCTTGTTCAAATTATAATGATTTTTGTTTGAAAGTACCACAATTTTTAATGTTAAACGCCAGTGTAACCTAAAGTTGTTAAAAAATTATGAAGCATAAAAATCTAATGATTTTTGTTTAAAAACGTAAATTGCAATGATTTGTCAAACAAATCCAAGGTATCGGCTGGATTTGTCTATTAATTATGTTTTTATTTTTTTATTCATTATATTTTATATTAATTATGTCTATTAATTAATATTTAAAAACGGGTGAGGCGGGGAATTCCATTGAGGGAACCTTGAGGGGAATTCCAATTTGATATGAACATGAAACCTGTTATTATTATATAAATAGAAACTTAGTTCACACATTTATTAGAATGCTTAGAATTATCCTAAGCAAGATATATTCTAATGTCATTTTTTATCTGTGCACTTTGAAAAAAAAAACACAACCTACAATTTTTTAGAAACTTGCAGTCCTCTAAACTTTATGATTTTAGATTAAAATTCTTTCTTAAAAATACTAATTTACTGCATAAAGCACTAACATAAAACATGTATATTTTCAATAAATTATTAGATAATTTGAAAGTGTTTATTTGAGCGTGTAAGAGTATTAAAGATCACAAATGTTTCTTAAGTCGCATAAGGTTTGTACTATTATCTTTTTTATCAAAATGGATTATTTTAGATCTAATTTTCAAAATGTCAAATTTATATAAAACAACTGCAAGTAATAAGAATCTAACCAGGTTTTTAATAACAATGCTAGCGAGATTTTCGAGGTATTTCGTTATACTACTTTTTTTGGATACATAAATAATTTTTTAATTAAACATTCAAATCAAATTAATGAGGTTCATCTTTTCAGAAATAATCTCCTATAATCTTTTTCTATTCATATTTTAATTAAAGACATCCGCTTGTGACAAGGTTGCATCCCCTTTTTAATTGTTTAAAAAAAGTGAGTCATAATAAGTAAACATTCACTGCATTGTTACTTTTCAAGGCTAATCATTTTCCGTTCAGTTACCAAGAGAATGCAACACGCAGCGACAATCAAAGATATTCTATATTCTTTGCCACGACTCACCATATTCATTTATCACAAACTTTAATCAAAAGAAAAGATACTGGTAAAAGTTGCTGTCAAAATCCGAACACATACCTTTTTTGACGGCCCATTGTTCAAAATATCGTTGGTCTCGCATATTCCCTCCTGTAACATTTTTGACAGTGCCAGCAATGTGGTAAAAAAGTAAAATATGAATTTTTGCAGCTCTTTCTAGTTTTTTCTAATGATTATTAAAAGGACCAAATAACCGGCTGCCAAATGATAACAGGTTCCACCTACCATCATGGCGTCGAATTGCCTCCGCTTGATACCGCACTGTGCTTGTCACGACAGTATGTGTCAAAATAGGGAAATGATTCCTAGACTCAGCACTGGTCACGTTTCGGTTTCAACTCAAATGTTCACCGTAAATCGTAGCCTTGGGAAATGGTTTTGATAACTCATTTCATTGAACTAAGGCATGGCATTCAATCGTCTACGTGTCTCCTATCACACGCCTGGCATCCTTGATCAACGATTCGTGGAATCAACACGCTATCAGCTGGAGACAGAACCACTGCGTCAAATTACTGCGCAGGCGCGCGAAAAGGATCCATTTTCAAAACCGATAGGCTAATTTTGAAACTGAAGATGTGAGAATGACAACTCGATAACAGGAATCACAGCGAGAAAGGAGCTCAGAAAAGGGGAAATATGTTAATTTTCTCACGAGGAAAGGGAAAATAGGGGAAAGATTTGACATTCATTTTTACATCTCGAAAATAATTAAATTTAAAATCATAGTCTTCAGTAAAACGAAGTAAAAATGCCAAAATTAATCGAATCGTTTGAGCTGAGGGATAACAAATTGTGTATCGACATCCTAAACAAGTAAAGAACAAAAATTTCGAAATCGGCTCATATCTTCTGTTCTCTTTTTTAAATTTACATTTTTAAATTATAGAAATTAAAAAAATAATTTTTCCTTATTTAAAATTTTTTGAAAATGTACTTAACATGTTTTTTAAATTTATTCAAACCTGAAATTTCTTCAGCTTGAACCAAAAACACATGTTATTATTTGGTATTCATGGGAAACATTTTTTTCGTGGTGTTTATAACGCTCCAAATCGCAAAAAGAAAAATGAAATCCCAAAAATCCTAAATCACGACAAAAGTTTTTTTCCGAAAAAGCAAAATAAAATATTTCTTCGGTTCAAGCTGAATGAATTTAATTAAAAAATGTTCAACTTTGAATACGTATTTAAAAAATACTACATATTTTGTAACTGTTCCAAGTTTGGATTAGATAACAACTTCCGTCTCCAGTTTTCACATTTTCAACACGCTTTAAAATGTTTTAGCTTCAAATTTTTTTTAAGAGTATTTATTTTTAATGGTTAATCACTTGAAACGAGCACCTTATTTATTAATAAATAATTTATTTAAGTGCTATAATTGTTTTCAATTACTGTTCAATAATGGGCACACTTACCAATTTCAGAGAATTTTCCGCGAAATTCAAATATCGTATATTTAAAGAGAAATCAAAAAGTATGAAATGGAAAATTAAGTTTATTTGTAGGCAAAACTTCGAGTTTCTTATCATTTTATAAAGCATTAAAAATGAACTTCAATGTTTATTTAAAATGTTATTCTTTAATTTATAAATTATCAAAATTCCTATTTCACAGTCTTCAGTCTTTTTCCTCGCTTTTTCACTTGATTGCAAACTGAATTAATAAAACCCAATAAGAAAATTTTACTATTTTTGGTTGAAAGTTCATACTTTTCGGTTAAAAAGTCTACTAATAAATTTTTGGTTAAGAATTCATCTTTTCTGGTTCAAAATTGAATGTCTTGTTGAAAATTCAATAGTTTCATTAACAAGACATACTTCGTGGATGAAAATTCAACAATTTGGTAGAAAATTTAATTCTTTAGTTTACAATTTTTTATTTTGTTGAAAATACGTCTTTTTTGGTAGAATATTAATTTTGGGGTTGAAAATGCAACTGTTTTGCCAAAAATTGAACCGTTTTAGTTGAGGATTCAAGTATTTTGTTGAAAATTCGTCTTTTTTTGTAGAATATCAATTTTTGGGTTAAAAATAAAATGTTTCGATTACATCCACTGTTAAAACTATTTAATTGATAAATTATCTTGGACATTCAACTATTTGGTTGAAAATGCATGTATTTTGTTAAAAAATCCTTTTTCTTGTTAAAAATTAATTTTTCTTAAATGAAAACATAAGCATTTTGTTTAAAATTGAAATGATGGGTTAAAAATGAGCTACTTTGTTGAAAATTCAACAGTTCGGTATAAAATTAAACTGTTTCGTAAAAATTCGTTTATTTTTTTGTTTGATTGAAAATTAAGTACCTTATATTAAAATTGAACTACTCCGTTGATTTTTTTAGTTAAAAAATTCAACTGTATGGTTGAAAAACTTTAGAAACGAAGACAATATAAACTAAAAATTAATCAAAAAAAATTTGGACTAACATCACATCCACTATTCTAACTATTTAGTTGATAAATTATGTATTTTGTTGAAAATTCGTCTTTTTTAGTAAAAAAAATTTGTCTTGGTTGAAAATTCAACTATTTGATTGAAAATTCATGTATTTTGTTTTAAATTATAATTTTTTTATTTTTCGGTATGATGTGATTCGTTAAGATGACGGACATATAATTTTATCCAATTAGCGAAGAAGTTCAAAAATCTTTGTTTTATATAATATTTATAATTCACTTCTTCTAAATTGAAATTAAATTTTTTTCCCAAAATTCCCATTCTATGTCAAAAATTCCCTGTTCCAAGTCAAAAAATAATTCTTTACGGAAACTCCCTGTCGTAAAGTAAAAATTATATTTTTTAACACAATTTTCTTATCTAAAATGAAAATTATTTTATTCTTTACGAAATTCACTGTGTAAAAGTGAAAATTCTCATCAGGAATTCCCTGAACCGATTGTCAAAATTATACTTCTATATTGAAATTTCCTTTCTCAAACTCAAAATTATAATTCTTTATTAAAATTACCTGTCCAAAACTCAAAATTATATTTCTTTTATAAAATTGTATGTCGCAACTTAGATTTATAATTCTTTTCGATAATTTCCTGTTCCAAGTCAGGATAACTGTAATTCTTTACGAGATTTTTTAAATATTTCTTTTATTTATACCCTCCACCAACTCAGTATTACAAATATTTTAGAAAATCCCCCGTCTCGAATTTGAAATTATAATTATTTACTGAAATCCCCTGTCCCAACTTAGAATAATAACTATTTTGAAAATTCACGGTTTCAACTCAGAATTTGAGTATTAAAATATATGAACCCAATTTTGATTTTCATATTAGTATATTCAAGAAAAAAATACCGGTCACTGAAACAAATTCCGGGTCATTTCCCGGGAAAAACAGTTTCAAGATTTTCAACTTTTTAATTTTTTAATTTTCAAACAATATTGAACGATTTAACTTTAACGCCAAATAATTTAGAATTCTTCCATTTTTTGAGATTTTCAACTTTTTAATTTTGAAATAATTCTTACTTCAAGATTGTTAAATTAAAATAATTTTCACAATTTTCTAATTCTTCGGGGTGTTCAAACGTCAAAGTTAAGATTGAAAAATTACTAAGTCTTTCATTTTTAAATTGCACAATATTGTAAGATTTAACTTTAAAGCAAAACAATTTGGAATTCTTGCAATTCTTAACATTATAAAACTTGTTAATTTCGTTAATTTTTAAATAATTCCTACTTCCAAATTGTTCCATTAAAACATTTTTCTGGTCACTGAATCACAATCCCGGCCAATTCCCGGTTAGGTTGTGACACCCTGCTACCGTAGAAAACTTTTTTCTTATCCTATAAAATTGTTTTGTTGACCCTTATCCCGTTGTCATTCGCATATCTTATTAATTCCACATAGGGTACTTCTTAATTTATAACAGAATTGATGCAGAACTGCGCTTTCAAAATTGAGAAAGAACTTGAACTTTTCTCCAAAAAGATTCTTCATAATAAAAATCTTTGAAATTAAAACTGAAAACTCTTATCGTTAACTAACAACGGTTAAATAAATTATAATTCAGTGTGCATTTCGCAAAAACTAATGTATATTGCTCAATATTAAAATTACATAAACTCAGCGATGAAAGACATTCTGATTAACATTAAGATCGAGATTCCTTGAATAAAATGGGTCAAAAATCTGATTTACGAAGAAATGCAGCCACATAATTATGTAATCTTGTAATCAAAACGTGATAAATCATGTGTTCGTGAGCTCTATGTTATACTAGATACTAAAGTTTATACAATTCATGATATATAAGTTTCTGCTGCAATGACGAATAACATTTTTTTTTTGTTATTCATTGACTAGTAACTAAATGATACTGACCATATCGCACTCTCATTACAGAAGTATAATGTTTCAATGAGCACTTAATTCCATAATTATAAATATTCAAAATAAAAATCATATCTAGTTTTTAATTCAAGACGATTTTCAATGATTAAACTATTTATTTCTACTGATTTGGAACTTCATACTTTTGTTGGCAAGTACGATACAAGATTCTTGCATTGCGCGTGTAAAACAGAAATGTACATCAACAACTTCACAAAACATACAAAACACAAATCACGTTTATTGACTCGTAAAAGATATTTAGTCGGAAAACAATTTATTTTTTTTAGATCCAGTCGCATGATATAAATACATTATAATTATAATTCATTTGAAATACAACCAGAATATTAGAAAACGGTTCGTTACGTAAGAGAAGATAGGAAAAGAAGTAACATTCTTAACCTTTTGATTCGAAATGAAGGAAGCCTAATACCACGAAGCTTAACCATATACCCAATGAAAATCCTTTCATTTAATTAATTTTATCTTTGCGTATATACGGTTACTTAGGCTTCCACACTGGATCGACTGGAATTCCTTTTTTATGTATATTTGTTATTTAGGTACAACAATAGTACATAGATATACATAATCTTGAGTTAATGAATCAATTTGAACTAATAATTCCTGCTCGAAAATCAGTCCAATCTGGCGTCGTGTTTTTCAAGCGAGAAAATCAAACTTCAGCACAATTATATACAAATGGAATATACATGAGTATATATAATATGTATAATATAAGTATGCTTTCTGCCTATCGCTAATCTTTTATTGAAAGTATCACTAACTGCGAGAAATCAAGTCTTAAAGTAGAGGTGTAAGTGAACCCAATCCACAATTTGAACAGTCTAAAATGATTATCTAAAAATTGCAAAATAGCAAATAATGCTGGCTCAGTAGCAGTTTACAGTTTTAAAAATTCGGCTAAGCTTACGATACCGCGTGAACTTTGTCGAATGCTGAAATCTTTGAAGTCATGAAGAAGCTAATTGTTTCGAGGAAAGTTAGCGTTTTTAATCGGTAATTATATAAATTTATAAATTAAGTCTTTATTTTATACGTGTATTGATGTACACATCGCTCTGGTCTGATACTCGTAATATCTACCTATGCAATAAGTGTAAACGTCTATTAAGTAATAAATACATCCTTCGTGGTTCGTTGCCTCAGGAACAGTACGAATCAAATTAAATGTACAAATTTAATTTACGCGGTCGGGGATAAAACGAAGAGCAGGAATGGGATGATCGATCAGTTCAAATTATTGAAGGATGAATCGGTGGACAAGCAATACCCAGCCCCTAGCAACAACCACCGCCTTGTGCATTACCTTGTCCGCCAGTTCCTGATAATCCACCAGGACTGGTTGGAGAATGTTGAGGCCCAATTTTGATTCCATTTGCCTACAAATAAATTTTCTTTTTTCAAATATTCCTTAGGATAAAATCATTTTAATCAATACTGAAAATGACTTTCTTCTTTTCGAAAAGGGGAAGAGGAATTATGAATTAGGGCGATTAAAAAAATTATTTTCGAATCTGAACACGCACACTAGCCTAAATTGTATCTTTTTAGCCGAGAAATTTTTCAAACAAAGAAATATTTAAAGTCGGATATGATTTAGAGGTCCCTTGATGGAGTTTTGTCTATTTTGTTCTTTTTATGCCCTCAATAACTTCAAAACGCATGCATTACATTTTTATACATATAAAATTATCCCTTTTCATAATACCGTCAACGTAACTAATTTAATAAACCTTTTTTAACTCATTTTGAAGAAAAATGTGAAAAAGTAAGATAAAATTATTATTTTCCTCACAAATGAGTTAAGAGATTGTCATTGAATTAAGACACAACTGAAGCTAGTATGCGTATTCAGATTCGAAAATCATTTTTGTTTGCATTTTAAAATTAATGATCCTATTATGCATTGCTCAAAACTTCACTAGTTCATTTTAACAGGGATCACAGAGGTTCAATAGTTCAATTTTAAATTAAAAAGGTTTTTTTCTTACCCTTTTTTTGCATTTTTTCAAATGTATTTTTCTCAGTAGATAAATTTTAATTCCTTATTCTCATCAATTTGTTTCTAATTTATGTACTTGAAATGAATCAAAATTCCTATTTATTTATCACAGGCTTCAAAGTCTTCCACCCAATTATTTTTGGTAGAGAATTCATCTTTTTTTTTACAACATTGATGATTTGGTTGAAAATTTATCTTTGTTGAAATATCAACTATTAAATTTTTCGTTGAGAATTCATCTTTTACGGTTGAAAATACAACTTCATATTTGGTTCAAAGTTAAACTACTTCGTTCAAAATTAATTTCTTTTGTTAAAGATTTATCACTTTAGTTTAAAATCCATCTTTCTGTTTACAAATGTAACTATTTCGTTGGAAAATTGTCTTTTTGAGTTGAAAATTCCACAATTTAGTTGAAAAATGTAGTGTTTCTTAATCGTATTTTTGACTGAATTCAACTGTTTTTTATTTAAAATTAAAATCTTGTTTTGTTAGAGTATCAACGATTACATTTTTCATTAAAAATTCATTTTTAAGTTGCAAATTCATCTCTTTAATTAAGAAATATAACTATTTCGTTAAAAACTCGTCTTTTTTGGATAAAAAATCAATTAGTTTGATAGAAAATTCAGATTTTTGAGTTGTAAATTCTATTTTTTTGCTAAAAAATTCGTCTTTTTCTCTGACAAATGCAACAATTTGACTAAAAAATTTAGTATTTTGCTGAGAAGTCGTCTTTTTGGATGAATTAAACTGTTTTCAACTTAAAATTGAAATCTTTTGTAGTTAACAATTATATTTCTCGTTGAGAATTCATCATTTTGAGTTGAAAATTCAACAGTTTTGTAAAAAAATTCGTCCTTTTGACAAGAAAATTAAAAAATCAATTATTTTGCTGAAAATTTGTCTTTTTAGGGGTTAATATTCAACTATTTTGGTAGAAAATTTAGATTTTATAGTTGAAAATTTAATTTTTTTGTAGAAATTTCGTATTTTGCTTTTGCGAACGCAACAATTTGATTAATAAATGAACTATTTTGTTGAAAAGGTGTCTTTTTTGGATGAATTAAACTGTTTTTTATTTTTAATAAAATTTTTTTTTAAACATCCACTATATATAAGTTGAACTACTTTGTTAAAAATTAATTTTTTTGTGAAAAATTCATCATTTTAATTGAAAATTCATCTCTTTGGTTATTCATATTTTATGGTTGAAAATTCAACTGTATTGTAGATAATGCGTCTTTTTGGCTTGAAAAATGTTTAATCTTTTTGTTAAAAATATCAACTATTACATTTTTCGTTTAGATTAATTTTTTTTATTCAACTCTTTGGTTAAAAGTTGAACTCATTTGTTAAAAATTCACTTTTTAGGTTACAGATTCATCATTTTAGTTAAAAATTCGTCTCTTTGTTTTCAAATTCGTCTTTTTTGTAGAAAATAAACCTTTTCGAATCAAAATTCATCCTTTTTTTAATTCAAATTGAATTTAATATAGTAGAGTATAGTAAATATTTGAAATTTATATCAACAAAAGGGATGTCTTTCAAAGCGCCTTGTTTTTTTAAGTCTTGAATTTCTGTTTAAGATTCTTAAAAAATGGCCCTTAACCTTGTAAAAATGGGGACGGACTGTGATCACTTTTCTTTTTTTTTTTTTTTTCGAAAAGGAAAATTTTGCATTGCCCAACATTTCACTGGTTCATTTTAGGGGGAAATTGTGTTTACCTCGTTGTTAATATCGAAGACGCCCTCTTGTATCTTCTCATAAATTTCTTTGGCCGTGTTAATGAAAGCTTCTTCTACATTTGCCGCAGTCTTAGCGCTAGTTTCCATAAAAACAAGACCGTGTTCTCGAGCGAAGGCCTCACCTTCTTCCCTTCGAACTTCTCTTCGTGAATCCAAATCGCTCTTATTACCAATTAACATTATGACCATATTAGAATTGGAATGTTGCCTCGCATCCTCCAGCCACGTTGTGAGGTGATTAAATGTCTCTCTGCGGGTAATATCGTAAACCAAAAGTGCTCCAGCTGCTCCACGGTAATATGATCGTGTAATAGAACGGAATGCTTCCTGGCCGGCCTAGAGCATCAATAATTTATGCAGAGATTAACAACAACATCGGATATTACGTAGAGACTTAGGGAATCAATAATTATCCTGTCTCAATGCAATATGACAAACAAAGAGAATTCCAACATGATATTCTGATTTAAATCGTTTCAATTTATGCAAATTTTCAAGTGTTTTAAATCCCTATTCTATTCTATTACCTATACTTGTACCTATTCTTAGAATAGTACCTATTCTTCTACTGAAGTACTAAAAGATTCTAGAAAAGTTAAAAAAATGCATATTCTTTTACTAGGACTCAAATCATTTTACCACGAGGACCGGTTTAATACAAGCTTTCAAGAAAATACTTCTAAATTAAAAATAAAAACATCATGTGTATCAGAAAAACGAGATACTTGGGATTTCTACACCAAAATCTAAAACAAGGCAAGACAAAGGTTAAACAATTATTCCGAATTATTTTTTCTATGTTCAAATCGTGGCAGAATCCAACGAAAAATCAGCCCAGTTTTGTCAAAACGCCGATTAAATTATATGGAAATTTAGTTTTAAAAAAAGCCCAAGAAAATTTTTTATTTACACTTTTTTCGCAGTGTAAGTGTATGCTGAAAAAATGAAATTACAGAAATTCATTGTACTATTAAATTTGTATTGCTATTTTATTCAATATTTGTTTCATTTTGTTATTGTTCTTAAACTGTTGAAAAAAATGTATCATATGAAATATTCGCTCTTCACATTAATGATTACTCAAAATGAAATATAACTTAGACTTTGAACGTTAGCAGTTTCATTGTTTCATTTTGTTGAATTTTCAAGTTGTAAATGAAATTTACAAATTTTTATGAATATTTTTGTTTTATTTTAATTTTTCAGTAAAATTTTTGAATTTTGCAGTATAAATAACAATTGAAAAATGATTAATTTACCAAAAATTCGAGTAACTTTAAGAGATATTTCGAAATTTTGAAAAGATTCAAACTTAATTTAAAACTTGAAAAGATTTCCAAAATTGTCAAATAAGAATCGGGAAGATTTTAATGCATTTTTATCACATTTGACGGTTTTCCAAACATTTCGAAAATAATTCAGAACTTGAAGATTTCCAAAATTTTTGTAACAAAAAGTAAAATTTTGAAGATTTTGAAATACAATTTTGAATACTTTTAAGGATTTTGAAAGGTTTCAAGATATTAAGAGTTTTTTTTAATTAAAAAAACTGATTTTGAAAAAAGGAAACAATTTTAAGAGAATATTTAAAAACATTTTTAAAAAATTGTGTTGTATAAATAACAATTGAAAAAATATCAACTTGTAACGAAATTTAGGAATTTATTGATTCATTCTGCAATTCAGATAATTAAAAATGATCATAAATTAATTAATTAATATAAATAATTTATCAAGCAAATTTTAGATTAATAAAATGTTAAAAGCTTCCATTTTATACGTGTAAATTATTGAGCGTTCGAATTTAACAAATTTTAAGCTTCAATTTTTGAAGTTTATAATTCAAAAAAGTTCCACTTTGAATGCTTCAACTTGCAGTTCAGTTTTGATTTGATTACTGAATGCTTCAACTTGCAGTTCAGTTTTGATTTGATTACTTTGAATGAAAAAAATCTCATCTTCAAAACTTCGAATTTTCTAATCTCAATGGCCGTGACAAATTTTTTGTGATCCGGGAGTAATCCGAGAAATTACGAAATTTGTTTCTTCCACTGTATCAGACCGCTGTAAAAAATATTTTTACGCAGAAAATAAAAATTTTGTATTTAAATTTATAACCACGTATTTCTCGGATGATTGAAATCATTGCAATTCATGCAAATTTTAAAAGTATCTACAAGGTCATAAATTATCTGTCTGCATTAAATCTTTTTCTGCGTTCACATTTTCTCCGTATTTAAAGTTATTCTTTAACTCTAATTTTAGTTTCATGGTTAAATCCAATACGAAAGGAAATATTCACGAGAGCGAGATAAGTATTGCTGTAATTGATAAGGAACAAAAATTTAAGCTATCAAAATTAGATAGACTATTATCGCATCTCCCGAATTATTTTAAATCACTTTTTTTCTGGAAATTCAAAAATTTGCCCATTAAAAAAGAATTCACATTTCGTGTTACACGTAATCTTGAAAACGTTAAACTTAGAACGTTTCATATAAGAATTTTTTTTATATGAAATGACAGTTAAAGTGATTGGATTATTCGTTTGTAAGATTAAAAAATGCCAGATCTAATAATAAATTCACGATGTCACTTCGCGATTATTCTCAGTGTTGAAACTTTCCCAATCTAATGTGGCTATCCTCCTTATATTCAACTTTCCGGTCCAAAATCTCTGACACAAGGCACACGGTTGCTTAAAATAAACGCAATCTTGTATTTTCGTCATAAAGAATAAAACCAGTATTAAAGTTTAGGCAGAATGAAAGAACAAGAAAATCGTGATTCCTAGAAAATGTTATTTTTTGATAAGACATTTTGAAAATGAGCTACTCAATTCCATAACAGGATGATCGTTTTAATCGAGAAAAACAATTACTGGTCATTCTCCGGTTTGCAAAAAATTTTCACAGTGATCGAAATTATAAAACTCGAACTATTATAGCCAAAATTTTTTATTTGTATTAATCACAGCTGAAATGCAAATTAAAGGATTGAAAGTAGAAGTCTTCTGATTTGTAAACTTTTAAAATTGAAGCTTAAAAAATGTTTAATTCAGAAAATTGTAATTCAAATGCTCAATAATTTACACGTATAAACTGGGCGATTTTTGACATTTTTCAAATGAACAATTTGAAACTAAATGCCGTGAAACTGTACAATTTTTAATTTGTTCAAATATTTCCGATTAGAAAAATAGAAATCCACGCTATTATTTTCGATGCTCTGAAGTATAAATTATTAAAGAATGAATCGATAAATTTGTAAATGTTTAAAATTATATTATTTCGAGCAATTTTAAGTTAGAAACATTAAAGATTTGACGATTACAATGTTTTAACTGAACACTTTTTAAATTAGAAGTTAAATTATTTTAACTTTAAGTCGTTTGTGATTAATAATTGTTCAATTGTTATTAATACATGAAAATTCAACACTTTCACTCACAAATTAAACATAATTAAAATGGAACAATTAAAATTCTCACGTTCAAAGTTTGCATTTAGCACTCTGAAATTTTAACGGTTCAATGCTTTCTATTTCCAACATTTCAGTTTCAAATTGTTTAGTTCTGAATGTTTACTTTATAATTGCTACTTGAAAACACGCGTACAAATGGGGCCTAAGGCCATGTGAGCGTAACCACAATTTTTTTTACATTTTTTTCAAAATCAATATACGTTTACACGAAACGCGATATCGAGTTGAAAACTTGGGAAAATAAATACAAAGCACTAAGAAACGTGGCTCTGATCCTAAATTTTTACAAGTATAAAGTAAAATTTTTTTACAACCAAATATTTTTTTGCTTTTTTCATAATTATAAAAAGTCAGGACCAGAGCCGCGTTTCTTAGAGCTTCATATTTAGTTTCCCAAATTTTCCACTCGATATCGCGTTTCGTGTGAACGTAAGTTGATTTTGGAAAAAATGTAAAAAAAAATGAGGTTACGCTTACATGGCCTTAACTAACATTTGAATAAGTCGCCTATGTTCAAGTGACTTTTTCAAATGTTAATTAGGCTACTTTTTCACGCGCGGCTTCAATTTTAAATGAGCATTTTCAATATAATATAAATGAACAACATTTAAAATAATGTTAAATATTACAAAGTTTTTGTTATATCTTAATTTAAACATTCTTTTTTTAATTAAAAAATTTTACATATTTTTTTAACCGGAACAATATTTGAATAGGATTTGAAATTGAATAAAAGCATCTTGATAATCAATTATTTTTCAATTGTGAATACTCGAACTACAGTTCAGTTTAAAAAATCATTAACTTATATTTTACAGTTCACCAATTAAAAACGTGTTTTTATCAATAATTTTCAATTTCAAGCGCTTTTAATTTTGAATTGTTCAAGCCTTCAAAATTCCATTTAAAATTCTGTAACTTGAAAATGTGCTCTTAAAAATAAAGACCTAAGATGGAAATTTTCAAAAGTACAAAATTTTAAAATTACGCATTGTGAACTGAATGATTTCATAATTGAAAACGTTAACATTAAAAAAATTTGAAGAAAAAATTCCCGGTCAAAAAATAAATTCGCTGTTATTCCCGGTTTTCCGGTACCGCGGTCACCTTGAATAATGATAAAATTAATAAAAATGATGTATGATGTAATTACAGTATCCCATATCTGCAACTTGATCTGTTTTCCGTCGATGGTGATCATACGAGCACCAAATTCAACACCTATTGTTAAATCATGGACTGGCTGAAATCGCTTGTCTGTAAATTGTAGAAGAAGACAAGATTTTCCAACTCCTAAACAGAAAACAATAATACTTATTATTATACCATTAGGCTATACTGACGGGGATCAAGGAGTTCATATGAGAAAAGTGAGAAAAGTGAGACAGGGAAGTGTGCGAGGCGGTATAAGGGGGTACACATTTTTTTAATTTATCTAGAATTCCCCTGTTGCTTATTTAAAAAAAAAAAACGATCATTTTGCAACACTGTTCCGACCCAAGACGCTGATCAATCTCTCTAGCAATCACCCCAGTCGAAGAGCTTTACAAAGTCACCATGTGTCTTTCGAAACAGAAAATAAAATGTCATTTTCTTATCCAGTTAATAGTGAAATAAAAGAAATCAAAATGGATGCTATTTAAAATAGAGGTACATCTCTTTATAAATTACAAAATTGCGGAACTAATTTAATCTGTGAAAGACTTCAGACATATTTTTGAATCATGAATTAAAAGCGTACAAATTTAATCATTTTAGTTTTAAAAAATGAAATTTTTATAATATCTTCGATTATTAAGAATAACAGGGATCACAGCGTAAAAAGAGCTCAAAAAGGGAAAATAGGGTAATTTTTCACGAAAATGGGGGGAAATTAGGCATTTATTTTTAAATTTAGAAAAGAAGAAATAATCTTTTTAATAAGAAATAATAGTTTTCAAATAATGCTAAATGATTTTGTTATGATTTCTGACATTTAAAATTTTGTTTTCAAGATGGATAAACTTAGTTCGTTGAAAATCCATTCAGGTCGATATAAAGAAGCCCAAGAAAACATAAAGAAATTTTAATACACCATTTTATATGTATAAATCGTTCTCGTAACCAAAAATAGTTCCCCTTCCAAAAATGCCTTCAATAATAATTAAATCATGATACTTATAAGTTAAATTAAATATTTCTATCTAAGACTTGTTTTTCACCCTTGCTATTATTCATATTTTCAATTTAAATTTGAAACAACACTCTTCAATGCTTTTAAACTCAAATTAAAAATAGTTCAAAAATTTACACGAGCACTAAATGCACGCGGCGAAACACCTGTTCAGGTTCCTGAATTTTTATTTTACAATATAAAAAATCTAAAGCATTTAAAAATCCATAACAAAAATGTTTTCAATATTAAAAGTTCTCACATTTTTTAAAACGAAATCTCTTGAAATTCTATGGATCTTTTAAAATAACTTTACAAGACCTTTAAAATCTTTTGCAAGTTTTATATGTCTCTTGAATCCCTTGCAATACAATTAATTTTATTCCTTAAATTTCTCTAGAAATTATAATTGTAATATATAAATTAAAATTATATAATTATAGATATAAATTAAAATTATTAATTATATTTATCTTTTTTTAAAAACCCGTTAAAATAAAATGCACGCGTTTACGTCCCTAGTTTTTTATTTTCTAATATTAAGAGTTTAACCATTTTTTGAAAATAAATCTCTTAAAAATTTTTAGAATCTTTTTACCTATGTAACTTGGAATCTTCAAAATCCTTTAAAAAGTTTGTATGCTGGAATTGTTAATTTTCATTATAATCTAATTTAGTAATTGAAATGATTGAAATCCGTGAAAATCCATTGAAATAAAATTTATTTTATTGTCTAAAGTTCTCTACAAATTCGTTAAACCCCATTAAAATACGTTGAAATCTTTGGAAATTGTAAAAATCCATTAAAATATGTAGAAAACCCTAAATATTTCAGTCACATACTATTACATTTTATATAGCAATATTTTCTTAATTTTCAATTACAAATTTTTTATATTTGAAAACTGTACATGTATAATTGATGATTCAGAAAGTGTCGAATTTAAAACGTCTACAAATAGCGTAATTTTAAAAATCAAAATTCGCCAATTTCAAACATCTCAAATTCTCTAAGCACTAAACACAGTATCTTCTATATATTAAAATTTGGTTTGAATATAGGAAGTAAAACTAAAAGCCTTAACAATGAACATTGTCAAACTAAATCCTGAAGGCTAAACGAATTTTAAATTCAAAATTGTTTTAATTTTGACATTTTGAAAAAAATAAAATTCTTTTGTTTTACTTTTATTTTTAAAAAAAGCTTAGGTTTCTTTATTTTTTTAAGTAAGAGAAAGAGGTTTCTTCACATTTTCATAAATTTTTGCATTTAATAAAGATTATATGAAATGTGTATTTGAAGAAAAAATATTTAACATTCACTAAAAACTGCGCTTAAATTTTCCGTAATGTTAAAAGTTGGTTTTTGGTAGTTTTTGAAATTTGTTTAAATCCTAGAACTTATTAAATTTGTATTGATTCGAAAAATGTTATTAATATCAGTTGTAAATGTTGTAATTCTTGTAAAAATGTTGTTCCGATCAAACAATAATTGTTATAATGTCTAAGATAATGACAATCGTTATTTTAATTTAAACTGAAGAATCTGTAACAGGGTGTATAGTCAAATCCTGGACAAAAATTCCCTGACAATTCCAGGTTTTTTCCAGATACATATAATTTTTCATAGCATGTAGCCATTCAAATATTTCGCATATTTTAAAACAATCGATTCGGATATGTATACAGTTTTGCGAATTAATTGTAAATAATATTTTTTTTCAGTTTCTAGGAATTCAATTAATATTACAAGATATTCTTAAATATTTTAGCGCGATCGATTAAATAATACTAAAAACATAATTAACGATTTCTTGAATTTTTCTCTTAAAAGTCCATGAATTTGAATAATAATTCAGATAAATTTATATTTTATATACTTATACTTAAAATGCAGTGCATATTTTGGTACCTGAAAAAGATTAATTTTCAAACAAATAGCTGAATTTTGAACAAAAAAAGATCAGTTTTCAACAAAAATGAAAAAGTTAAATTTTCAGTAAAAAAAATTAATTTTCCAGAAAAAAAACAGACTTATTTAAAAAAACAAATTTAATTAAATTTTCAACTAAGTAGTTTTATTTTCAAGCAAAAAGATAAATTTTCAACTAAAATGATTAATTTTTATTAAATAAGACGAATTTTCAATAAAATACATGGATTTTCAATTGAAAAGATAAATTGTCAATCAACAATGGAATAGTTAAACTTTCACTTAAAAATTAATGTTTAACATTAAATTACAAACAACAAGATTAATTTTCAATCCATAAGATTAATTTCTACTAAAAAAGCGAACATTTTCTAAAAAATAATAAATAATAAAATAATAATAGAATGAAAACGTAATAAAAATAGTAAAAAAGATAATTTTTCAACTAAATATTGAATAGTAACATTTTCAATAACAAAAATAATGTTGAACAAGAAAAAAACAAACAAATTTTCAACAAAATAGTTCAAGTTGCAACAGGAATAGTTAAATTTTCAGTAAAAAAATTAATTTCCAGCCAAAGAAAAAACGAATTTTCAACAAAATAGCTCATTTTTCAACCAAGGAGATGAACTTTCAATTGAAATGATGAATCTTTAAAACAAAAAATTAATTTTTAACAAAAGGGTAAAACTCTCCACCAAGTAATTAAATCTTCTTTCGGAAAATATGAACTCGGAACGAAAATTGTGGCAGCTGATATTTCAAACAGAAAAGATTACAATTTTCAATAAAAAATAATGGAATTCAAACAAAAAGGTGAATATAGTAATAGAGCTATACTTTTACAAATGAAAAATCGTTTTTATTCAATTCAATACTGTTATTTTTAAAAAGGAAGGCAACCTCTTAAAAATTTCCCTGACTTTAAAAAAAATTCCCTGACATTTTCAGGTTTTTCCAGGTATATAAAAATTCCCTGACAATTCCAGGTTTTCCAGGTAGGGTAGACACCCTGTGTAATGTGGACAGATTAACGCATTTTATTATAGTTAATTTCAGAAATATTTAATTGGTATAGAATCGTGGAAAAAATATGTTACCTATAAAGTTTTTAATTTAAATCCTAATTAGTTTAGTTTGAAACTAGTCAAATTTAAAAAAGTAAAATTAATTATAATGTACATAATAAGTCTGTAAGTTGAAAAAAAAGCTTTCGCTATTCATTTTAGCACATTCTAGTTTTGAATAGAATAATTTTGTAGATATAAAACGAACAGCTGTATTTTCATATATCGTACATTTAAAGAGAAAAGGGAAGAAGGGAGAACCGCAGGGGAATAGGGGAAACACTGTGCACCCTGGAATACAGATTAAAGAGATTTGAACAATTTAAATCTGATTGAAATATTTTTATTTCTTTGAGGAAAAATTAATTATTATTAAACAGCCTTCGGAAGATCAGGATCTAAAGTTCAGTTTCCAAGAAGAAAATATTTACAGATTCTTTTTTTCTTTTACTGTTATTGATCTAATACAAAACAGCTTCAGTTTCAATCGGAATGAATAATATGAGCCAGAAAGGGCAATTATTGATCGAAACAAATTTCCAGTATCAACATATTTTTGGAGTAAACCTTATGTTCCATAAAACACATACTTTTAATGAAATAAGCAAATTTATCATAACCATTGTATACTTCCTGAATACAAACTGCGAATATGCGTTAATGGACATAATTATAAACAAAGAATAATGCTTAAAAAAAGAAAGCATATTACTCAAAATTAAAATTCTTGCTATCGTCGAAAAACAATGTAATTTATATGCTACTTCTTTAATTATTTTCACAAAAAATATTGTACATTCTCTGTTTACACGTCACGAATACTACTGATTTATTTCAGATTACTGTTGGGAAACAAAAGCGATTTTGAAGAAAACTCATCTGCCATTTACTGGCTTGTTTTTGGAGCAAGGCGGATTTTGATTATAAAGATTTGAATGCTTATCAATATTCAGAACATTTGGGACCTCAAAAAAGTAAAATTGGGAAGAATAAACGAAAAATTAAAATTGCAATGTTACGAGGGCAAAAAAATCATGAAGGGGAACGAAAACAATGAGAGCTGTCAGTGGCGACGTAATAGAATTGTTCAAGAACAAACGACTAATGTTCATTATTTCTATAAAAAACAAAACTTACCTGTGTCGCCGATAATGATGTACTTGAAAAGGTATGCATAAGACATATTGGCAATCTAAACAACTTGAAAAAGTCACAAAACGTAGACACGGAAGAAGCAGTTTTAGATTTTTTACAATCTTATCGCTTCTGCTTGGTCATGACGTCATTAAATCACTTCGGCTGTTCTCGGTATTTCCGATGTGCTGGCCAATAGAAAACGCCTAAATTATGAAGTTAGCGTCTGCTAGAATTTAGCGGCAACTTTCAAATTAAAATGTAGAGCATTACTGGCCTCGTACTCATTTGAGAAATTAAAAATAGTGTCAACTGTAGCATAAACTTGGAACTTCACCGTTTTAATCGAGGAAAAGAATTCTCGGTCGTTTGCCAATTAGCGAAAAATTTGCACGGTCTTCGAAATTAAAAATTTGAACTCTTAAAGCTAAACATTTTTTCATTTTTTAAACTGAACGCTTCTTAAACTAGAAGTTAAATTATTTTTATTTCAAGTCACTTGAAATGTATAATTATTCAATTTTTATTTATAGATTTAAATTTGTTTTAGTTTTGAAATCTTTTTAAATATTCTCTTGAAAATATTTTTTTTCCAAAATAAAAAATCATTTCAAATCTTGGCAGGAATCTTTCAAAATTCTTGCCGTCAGACCTGTCAAAATCCTTAAAAATATTCAAAATTTTATTTCGAAATCTTCACAAATCTAAATTTTGTATTACAGTTTTTTAAACCTTCAAATTTTAAAATATATGTTTGAAATGTTTTCGAAACTTCTAAATATCTTTTAAAATTATTAGAATTTTTTGTAATTAATTTAAAAATCCTGAAAAATGAAAAAAGTCCCTTAAACTCTTTCAGATTCTTATTTTACAATTTTGGAAGTCTTTGCAAATCTTTTCAAGTTTAAAATTAGGTTTGAATCTCTTTGGAATTTATAAATATCTCTTAAAGTTCTCGAATTTTTGGTAAATTAATAATGGTTTAATTGTTATTTATTCTTCAAAATTCAACAATTTAGTTTACAAATTAAAATTTTTTAAATAGAACATTCAAGACATTCTATTTCACACAATTTAGTTTCAAATTATTTAGTTTTGGATATTTGATTTATAAATTTCTCATTTCAAATGCTCAGTCAAATATTGTTAAATATTGAAAAAAGTTTCAATAATTTAGACTGAAACAGTATTTGAGAAGAAATTTTAAATTAATAAAGCGTTTAATATCGAAATATTTTGAATCTTCTCAAATCTTGCGAAATCATTTTAAATCCCTTAACGATATTTAAAACTCTTACAATTTTCTAGAATCCTAGGATATTCTTTGAAATTTCAAGAAATTCCTAGAAGTCTTTCAAAATGCACTATATTCATTAAAATCCTTCGAAATTTGAAAAATCCCTTGAATTTTGTGAAATCTCGTACAAAATCTTATTTAATATATTTTTAAAGTTTCTTTAAAAATATTTAAAGCTTTGAAGTCCTCTGAGATCCCAAAAAATCGCATATCTGTAGAAATCCCTTGAAATTTCTGAAAGTCCCTTCAAATTGAATTCCATTTCTTTTAATTTCTTAAGTTCACTAGAATTTTTTTTTTAATCCCCTTAAATCTTCAACATAGAATGACCTTGAATATCCTATAAAATCTGATAGGTCTGGTAAAATCCCTAAAAATCCTTTTAAGTACTTTGAAATCTCGTACATTTTCTTGAAATTTGTAATATTTCTTAAAATATCTTCCAAAATGTTAAAAACTATGAAATCTTGGAACCTTTTATAATACTCTAAAAGCTTGGAAACCCTATAAAATCTTTTAAAACCCTTTGGAATCTGCGGAAATCTTTGAAATCTCGTAAAGTTTCTAGAAATCTTTAGAAATGGTTTGAAATTATGGAAATTTTCAAACTTTTGAAATTTCAATTTTTTAGATGGCGGATATATTATTTCAACCAATTTAGTGAAGAAGTTTGAAAATATTTTTAAAGGCAAAGTGAAAAAATAATTGATTAGAAAAATAAAGTGTGGAGCATATGGAATTAAAAAAAATAATTTCAACTCTCATTGATTTCACTTCTAGCCTGAAGTTTTTTGAATTTAAAAATCAAGTTTACCTTGTTTCAGTTAGATGACATCTTTTCTGTTTTTTCGAAATATATCGTTTTTAATTGACACAAGTATTGTAAGTGTAAATAATATTTTTTGATTGGCATTAGGGTCGATAATATTCATTTGTTGCTTGTTCTGCAATTAACTAAAAAAAATATATTTTTAAATAGAATAAAAAGTCTTATTTTTATTCTATTTAAAAATGAATATATTTTTTAAAAATTAATTGCAGAACACAGAACAAATGAATATTATCCACCCTTATCCTTAATAATGTACAAATTTTACATCTGAAAAGAAAAATGATCACATAATTATAATAGATTCGCAACTTATGTTAATAATCAATAATTTCACAGTATAAAGGCAAAATATTAATATTTATTTTCATAATTCTCATTGCATTTCTTAACGAAGTTCGGGTTATAAAAATATATACCTATTTCATAGATTAGAAAAAAGTGACATTATTTAGAATTTTATTCTAATTTAATCTATATATTTAATTATTCCTATTAATATAATAAACAAATTTTAAATATCAGTACTTTCTTTTCAACACAACAAAAACATTTTGCTTCCCGCGAATCAATAAGTTTCATTAAAAGTGTCTACCAGCTCAACAGATGGCACTATTTACACGAAAAACATGTATTTACGTCGTATGAAAACAGAAATCAAAAATAAACACGATAGTAGCGGATACCCGCTTGTCTCGATAACATTTTCTGTCACATTAATCACCTAGAATTTTTAACACCAAAATTTTTTTTTTCTGGATTTAATTTACATGTAAATTTCAAAAACTAAGTTCACCCCTGTACTAAAATGTAAACAAAGTGCATATATCCCCTCCTGTGGAATTTCTATTATTAGTACTATATTAGTAGATGCTACTTTCTTGAAGACAGCCAGCAGAAAGTAAGGTAAAGTATTTTTTAAAGATTCGTAATTCAAAATATTAAAAATATTTTCACCAATTTAAACCAATCATTTGAAATCCCTATTTTTTTAAACAGGCAAGAAAAGGCAAGAATAATTTAAAATGCCGAAGTTTATAAGAGATAAAGAGAAGAGACTTCAGATCTTCTCCACAAAAAAATCCAGGTTGCTGAGTAGAGCTTATAAACTTTCAACATTGACAGGAACACAAGTGCTTGTGGTAATTCAAAGTGAAAATGGAGACGTATATAATTTTGCCACGAAAAAATTCCAGCCCGTGATAACGAGTGAAGAAGGGAAAGAATTGATCAGATCCTGTTTGAGTAGTCCTGATTCACATCATGAAACTTCAGAAAATGAAGGCACTGATGAGGAGAATCATTCCGTTTCTTCAAAATCTTCAAAATCGACTGCAAATACAGCTGGAGAAGATCCGGAAGACATTGACACTGAAGAAAAAAAAGTCGCAGAAAAGTCCAGTCTTTGGTCTCGATTCAAATCTCTATGGTTGTAAATTGTCTTTGTTTTTAAGTATTTTTTAATGCATGAGAATTAACGTTTCATTAACAGGGTGTCTATCCGACGGACGATTTTAAATTCCAGGTCAATTTTCAATTTTTCCCGGTCGGTTGCATAGAGTTCAAAATATTGAAATGATTTTTAAAGATTTTTAAACTTTTTAAAGATTTCTAATTTGGGACAGGGAATTTTGGAAACGAATTATAATTATGAATTTAAGCATGGATTTTTTTAATTCCCTTCTAGTTCAGAATTGAAATTATTTTCAAAAATTCGCGGTTCATATGAAAAATTTTCTGTTTCAAGTCAAATGACAATTCTTATGAAACTCACAATTAAATTTATTTCCGAAAATTCCCTTTTTTTAAATTTGGAAGTTTCAAATTCTGGCAATTTTTTATTTGCAAAAGAAGAAGAATGTTCAAAATCATACAAATTCTGATTTGGTACGAGAAATGTTCAAAATATGACAAATTCTGACTTGGTACAGGGAATGGTTTTGCAAATTCGCTTTTAATAAGTCAGAATTAAAATTATTTTCCAAGTCATAATTACATCTATTTCTGAAATTCTAATTTCAAATCAGAACTATATTTCAAAATCTGGACAATTTTTATTTGCAAAAAAATGTATAAATTTGAACAAATTCTGATTTGGAACAAGGAATTTTCAAATTCCCTATACTAAGTCACAATCAAATTAATTTCGAATATTCCCTGTTGCAAGTCAAAATTATATTTATTCACAAAATTTTCTGTTATTAATCTGAAATATTGTAACTCCTATTTCCCGAAATTTGGAAGAGGCAAGTTTTAAATTGAGGCGAATTCTAACTTGAAATAGGGATTTTTTTAAATTCCCTTCTTCTAAATCAGAATTATATTTCTTTACTGATATTGAACGTCGCAACTTGAATCATATATTTTTTTAAATTCCCTGTTTAAATTCAGGATAATTGTAATACTTTACATGCATTTTTTATAAATATTTCTTTTATTTATTCCCTGTTCGAACTCAGATTATAATTCTTTTAGAAAATTTCCAGCATCAAGTTACAATTAAATTCATTTTCATATCAACAAAAATTACTGCTATAATTCCGAAATATTGTAACTCTCATTTTTCAAACTTTGGAAGAGGGAAGTTTCAAATTGAGGCGAATTCTGACTTGGAACAGGGAATTTTTTTAACTGTCTTCTTCTGAATCAGAATTATATTTCTTTACTGAAATTCAACGTCGCAACTTATAATGAGAATTTTTTCGAAAATTCCCTGTTCCAATTCAGGATCATTGTAAATCTTCACGTGAATTTTTTTATATTTCTTTTATTTATTCCCTGTTCTAACACAGAAACATAATTCTTTTAGAAAATTTACGGTTCCAAGTCAGAATTGTAATTCTTTTGGAAAAATCCCTGTTCCAAGTGAAAATTATGATTTTTTACAAATTCCCTGTTCCAATTCAGAATCAAAGTAATAAAATAAATGAAAGAATTTTTAATTTGCATATTAGTACGTTCAAGTGAAAACTTGGTCACTGAATCAATTTTCAGGTCGTCTCCAGCTGAACTAAACTCCCGGTTTTCCCGATTTTTCAGTCAGGTAGACACCCTGATTATACACATATACCTTCAATTTCCATTACCTCAAACTTTTATTCCTATCATTTTGTAAATGCATAATATTCGTCCTGAAATTTCAGTCAATATCATTCTATTATTTACAACTTAATACAAAAATAGTGATTTGATAAGTACCTTCCTACTTAGATGATATTAATACAAAATTTCTGGGCGAAACTCTGCAGTCGAATTCTGCTTTTAATGAAGGAACCAAGTTTTTTTCGGAAAGAAACAAAAATCTGTCAAGCAAAACACAAGTTTCGACTAGTGGTGCTAGCATTAGTCGAAGCGACCCGAAAACTAAAACTCTATTCCATTCACTTAAAAATTGTAATATTTTCGGTTGTGTATAGTCAGAATCTTCAGGTTGTTTATCCGGTTCCAAATTTGCTATTGCAGCTTTGCAGTATCTGAAAAATTAAAATGTATTAATTTTGAATTAAATAATAACCGATACGAAATAGTTGGAAGTAACTTTTATACAAGATAATGAAAGAATAGAAGAATTTGTTACTCAACTGTTCAAAAGACATGCCATTTTTGACTTTTACACTATTTACTTGTATGCGCCGAAGCTCGGAGCTTTTTTGAACCAACATGTATTCTAAAGCTGCTCTGTACGTGTGCACCTGTAAAAGATGTCGCATTTTTATATTTTATCGAATGTGTATATGAATACTGTACTGAATAAAATAATCTATTTTACAAAATTAGATACATTTTTTGAATATAAAATAAAAAAATTAAAAAAATACAATCATTTCGATAACTTACAATCAAGTCGCTGAACCGCTCCTCTTTTAATTTATCACAGTGCTTTTCCATAGCATGACAAGAAACCTCGAGTGCATTAAAAGACAATTTACTATTTACTAGAGTTGCAACGTATTGACTCATTGGATACCCTTTCAACGCAAATTTGTCGTCACTAAAAGAAGATGAGTAATGAAAGTAATGTTTATGTTTAATTTAAATTTAAATCATAATCTACGAACCTACGTGTGAGTTTCATGTAACAACATCCCACAATGCAAATGAACTTTGCTTCCGCACAATTTGAGTATAATCTTAATAATGTGGTAGCTAAATCGCCACAAGGATGTAAACCAACTAAACCTAATTCTTTTGTTTTGGTTATTAAAGTTTGTTCATTTGCAAAGCATTTTGTTAAATAATTCACCACTTGTTCTCCAGAATCATTAGGACTCACAGTCATTGAAACGTGTTGTAATTTTCCATTACAATCAGGATTATACTTTCGCAAAGATGTGAGGAATTGTTCATCACACTTTCTGTAAAATGAATTGTTCCTTGCTTTTAATAATGTTCATTTTATAAAGATAAAGTGCTAATACAGAGTGGCCACTGAAACTTAAAAAATATTGCATGCTATTTCCCAGTTTTTCCGGTCAAAAATTACATTTTTCCCGACTGACTTTTAAGCGTTTGCAATGATTATTATTATTCAATACTAAATGCTTCATTATATACATTTTCAAAAGAATGTAATATTTTAGAATTCTAAAATAAAAGATATAATGTGTGTGGATTGAATTCTTTTAAGTGAAATTAATGTAGGTACCATATTCCTAAGATTTTGATTTAAAAAAAAATATTTCTTTTTCAACAAAGTAGGGAAATTAACAAAAATCAACAAAAGAATTGAGTTTTCCAGCAAAAATCAAATGTTTTAGAAAACATTTGACTATTAAACGCGCAAAGATGAATTTCTAACAAAAAAAAACATTTTCAGCCAAGAAAGATGAATTTATAACAAAATATTTCAGCTTGCAAGCCAATAAGACGAATATTTTAGAAGATTTTCAACCAAGAAAGATTTAAAATTGTCTACCAAATGATTAATTTTCAATCTAGAAGGATGAATTTTTTATCTAAAAATACGAATGTTCGATAAAATGGTTCAATTTTTAATAAGAAAATAACTTTTGGACGAAATAGTTGAATTTTCAAACAAATAATTAAAATTTTAACCAAATAGTCGAATTTCTAACCAAAAGTGATTAATTTGGAAGCAAAAATATAATAGTCGAATTTTCAATTAAGAAGAATTACCTTTCTATCATAAAATATGAATTTTCAACCAAAAAGACGAATATTCAACAAAACAGTTGAATTTTCGACAAAAAATATGACTTTTTAACAAAAAAGTTGAAATTTCAACAAAATAATGAAATTTGCAACCAAACAGGAGAATTTTTAACTAAAAGAGATTAATTGTGAACGCCAAAATATAATAGTAGACTTTTCAAATAAAAATAATCAGATGGCAACCAAAAAAGATGATTTTTTAAGAAAATAGTTGAATTTGCAACCAAATAGAATTTTTAACCAAGAGAGATAAATTCTGAACTGAACATGTGATAGAAAACTTTTCAATTAGGAGGAATTAAATTTGAACCATAAAAGACGAATTATTTTAAACTGAAAATTATGGATTTTCAAGCCCAAAAAGACTTATATGCAACAAATCAATTGAATTTTCGATAAATAAATATGACTTTAACAAAAAAGTGAAAATTTCAACAAAATAATTAAATTTGCAACCAAATAGTAGAAATTTTAAGCAAAAGAGATTAACTGAACCCAATATAATAGAATAATAATATAACAGTAGGCTTTTCAGATAAAAATAATTAAATTTTAACCAAAAAGATGTCTTTTATGAAAATAATTGAATTACCAACAAAATAATTACATTTTCCACCAAATAGTAGAATTTTTAACTAAAAGAGATTAATTGTGAATTGAAAATATAACAGTAGACTTTCCAAATAAAATAATTAACTTTCAACTACAAAATATGACTTTTTAAGAAAATAGTTAAATTTCAAACAAAATAATTAAATTTTCAACTAAATAGTAGAATTTTTAACCAAAAGAGATGAATTATGAACCAAAAATTACATAATATAGATTTTTCAATTAGGAAGAATTAACTTCCAATCGTAAAAGATTAATTTTCAACAACAAAAAATATAATAATTTTCTATCAATTGAGTAATTTTTAATCTAAAAGGACGAATTTTCTATTCAAAAAGATGAATGTTAAACAAAACACTTGAATTTTCGATAAAAAAGAGGAATTTTTAACAAAATAGTTGAATTTTCAATAAAACTTTCCACGAAATGGTAGATGGATTTTCAAGCCCAAGAAGACTTATATTCAACAAATCAATTGAATTTTCGATAAAAAATATGACTTCAACAAAAAAGTTGTATTTTCAACAAAATAATGAAATTTGCAACCAAACATTACAAATTTTAACCAAAAAAGATTAACTGAACCCAATATATAATAATATGCAAACTTGTAAAATAAAAATAATTAACTTTCAATCAAAAATGTGAGTTTTTGAAAACATAGTTGAATTTTCAACAAAATAATGAAATTTTCCGCCAAATATGAAAATTATTAACTAAAAAAGATAAAAATGGCGAACCAAGAGTATAACATTATGCTTTTCAGATAAAAATAATTTAATTTTAACCAAAAAGATGTCTTTTATGAAAATAGTTGAATTTCCAACAGAATAATTAAATTTTCAACCAAATAGTAGAATTTTTAACTAAAAGAGATTAATTGTGAATCGAAAATATAACAGTAGACTTTCCAAATAAAATGATTAACGTTCAACCACAAAATATGACTTTTTAAGAAAATAGTAAAATTTTAAACAAAATAATTAAATTTTCCACCAAATAGTAGAATTTTTAACCAAAAGAGATGATTTATGAACCAAAAATAAAATAATGTAGATTTTTAATTAGGAAGAATTAACTTCCAATCGTAAAAGATTAATTTTCTACAACAAAAAATCTTAATTTTCTATCAAATGAGTAATTTTTAATCTAAAAGGACGAATTTTCTATCCAAAAAGATGAATGTTTAACAAAACACTTGAATGTTCGATTAAAAAAGAGGAACTTTTAGCAAAATAGTTGAATTTTCAACAAAATTTTCCACGAAATGATAGATTCTACAACCAAAAGAGATGAATTCCTAACCCAAAAGCAATTTTCAATTTATTTATAAAATATTCCAAGTATCCCTAAATTATAGCCTGTTATATAAATTTAGGTTACCAATGTTATTACTATATTAAGTATGTGAAAAAGGCCATTTTCGTTCTCGAATATAAAAGAAGCTTTAGTACTTGCACGATCCATCAAAACAAGCTTTAAATTCTTAAATAAAATTAAAGTGTAAAAGGAAAATTAATTATTGAACGCAACATTAATTTTTAAATCTTGAATACAAAATGATCTTCGATAGCTTAACTGACATGGTTGGTAACACTGATCATCATTCCAGACACATTTTTTTTCAAAGAACTATACGATATTTCTTGCAAAATTAAAAATAAATCGGCAAAATGCCCGGTTTTCAAATAAAAAAAATTCCCGGCTGTTTCCAGGTGCTCAGAATTGCAAACCAAGTCCCGGTTTTTCGGCCAGTGACCACCCTGTAATAATTAATATTGATAAATAATAATAAAGTATAATTTCGTACTTTGCTTGTGCTATTAATAATGGATCCTGTTCTACACAAGTTACCGAAAATCCATATTTAAAAGCAAGTACACGAGCTAAATGACCCATTCCAGCACCGATATCAACAACGCAGTTGCAATTTGCTTCTAAGGCACAGTCTCCTAAAATCTAAAAGCATGAAAATTCACATCTTGCTAAAACGTTTTCATAAATACAGACTCCAAACTACCTTCATTTCACAGTTAAAGGGTAGAAATGCAAAAGGAGTCAAGTGCCATTTTTCACTTTTTTTCAGGAGACTAAAAACATGTTGTAAATTCAACGGGACCATTTAAGAACAAAATAATAAAGTACTTTCGAGATGCTTTTATGCTCTATCGAACTAAAAAATGTTTGCTCACGAAAAGCTATCCGGTTTCGAGAAATTGAATGAAACAGGACACGTTTCGAGGTTAGATTTTGGGTGCGTATCGACTTTTAACATCTTTCAACATTCATTGTGGAGTCAATTTGCAGTTTAAGAAAAAACTAAAAATTTAAATTCTAGCTATTGAATGGACTAATTGATTTCCAAGAAGTTTGTTTAAAAAAAATCATGCAGTTTCGCGAAATTTGAAAATCCAATTATGACTTCGAAATGGTGTAGAAACTGACATTTCAACTTCAAAATAATGACGATAGCAATAATAATTTTGCATATTTCCAAAAAATGAGGAATTGGGTTTCAGTTTATTCAGTTCTGAAAGGAAGGGACCCAATAGTAATTAAAAATAATTAGCCAGTGTCGAGAAAAATAAAATTTGGTTTTTTACTTTGTGGTTAGAAAAGCTTCTCGGACTGTGAACACAAGAACACAAATTTTGAAAAATGCCCCAAGAAAATCCTTTGGCAGGCTTGTGTAATAGAATTTATCTGATTTTTTGAGCTAATAAACCCGATTTCGAAAATTTGGCGCTTGACTCCTTTTGCATTTCTACCCTTCAGTTGTAATTTTTATATAAATAAATAATAACGCACCTGTGCCATTTTCTCTATTTCGTATCGCTTTTTTGTCTTCACGTGTTTTATGAAAAGATTATTGAATTTGGGGTCATTGACATATGAATTGGAATTAACTGAATCTAATTCTACTAGGGAATTAAAATCTTTTCCTTCACGACTTCTCTTCTTACGACATTTAATAGCATCCCCTTCATTATGATTCCTATTAATTACTAAACTACGAATAACTTCTCTGAGAGCCATTAAAGACAAAGGCCAAACTCGTTGACTGTAAAAAGATCAAATTAAAATTAAATAAATATTACTAGATTCAATATTTCTATTCTCATTTATATGAAAAAGAACGTACCAAGACTCTCCTAAAATCCATTTCCCCAACTCTTGAGGACTTACAACATCTAATGTATTTTGCCATTCTCCTGGCAATTTATTCCATAAATCTTCTAAAAAGAAGTCCTGAAAGTAAGCCAAGAAATGTGTTTCTACTTTTTGATCAAAATGTATATTTAATATGAACTAATACCAGTTCCACTAAAAAATTACGGGATGTCAACATAACCTAACAAAGCTGGAGGTGTGACATTTTATTGGATTTTATGGTAACAGATGTACCGGATATAATACATTAATACGAACCACTATGTAGGAATCCAATAGCCAGCCATAAATATCTAAAACACGATATATTTTTCCAAGATCAGACCGCACTTTGATACAAACGTCACAATTGCAATAATCGCACGTGGCATTTGTCTCATCCATAGTGTATAATAATAAATGTCCACGTGACAGCTGACAAGTGAAATATATTTCAAACACTTGTATGATTCACAGGTGGTGGAACCCTGGGGGACAGAGGGGGCAATGCCCCTCTCCAGAAATGCAGAAATCGACCAAGGAGGGGCAAAGTTTTGATTTGCCCCCCCCCCCCCCTGAAATCGAATCATAAAATTCATCGGATCGTCTCAATTTTTTCAAAAATCTACCTAAAATGTTTGTGAAATAATTGAAGTCTTTGTGAAATCTTTCAAATCTATCCGAAATATTTGCGAAATATTTGAAATCCTGTAAAATCTTTGAAATCTTTGGGAAATCAATGTAATCTTTCTGAAATATTTTGAAATATTTACGAAATATTTGAAATATTTGGTAATATTTGTGAAATTATTGAAATCTCATGGAATCATTGAAATATTTGTGCAATCTTTGAAATCCATCTACAATATTTGCGAAATATTTGAAACCTTTTGAAATTAATCTTTGTGAAATATTTTATATATGGGTGATTCTCCACATACAGGGCACTTTTGTGTCTCGGATCTCTAGTAACTAAAGTAAGTAGTGTTTCTTTATAAAACTTGGCTAACTTCTTCATTTTAGGATGATACAAGACCTCCGTAAAGAAAAATCAAGTCACGTCATCGTATGTCTTAGCAAAATGCTCCCAAATACTCAAAAAATGCCTTTTTGGGATGTCTCTACGTACATGGCGCCAAGTTTAGAGACGTGTATTTAATACATAGTGAATTATCTTTGAAATTATAATTGATAGTTCGAAAGTTTGACTCAAAAGCTATCAAATTCATAACAAATATTTTAATTTATTTGATATATCAGAAGAGAAAATTTAATTGTACACGTGTCTCCCTAAATGTTTCCGATGGTTACGGTAAACGAATCTCCCATACCTTTCATCAACTTTTGATCATTTTTAAAGTCTTATCTTCTCACAATATCTCGAACAAACGTCACACTACTCATTCGTCAAAACTTCATAACAAAAAAGTAAGAACTTTTTTTGCAAAGTGAAAGAATGTAACCTAAAATGTAGCGTATTTTTATTAGTATCGGATACCGTACCTGATAAGAACTTTCATATTTCGTAATAAATATCAATGAAAAGATGACAATTCCGTGTAGCAAATAATAAAGGAGTTTTTGTCAGGAGGATTTATTAATTACTTTTGTTTTCAAAGCGTAAAAAGTAATTTTGTATGGTTTTCGGTTACCGTAACATCGGATACCATAACCGGTTTTTCGCTGTCAGGGACGAAATGGAGCTAATCGAAGCCCTCTTCCAAATAATTTTATTAAAAATTAACGTCAATCGAGAATTAGTTGATAAATGTAAGAGAAATGTAAGAAAAATCTAATTTGAAAAAAAATTTCAAATTTGAAAAAAATATATAATTTTGGAAAAACTTTGAATTTTTTAAAGAAAACTATTCTTCCCTGCCATGTTACGTTTAATGTGTGAATATTTTACAGTATTGTTTTACTTTACATACCATCAGAGAAAATCACCCGCAAAATCAAAAATTGAAAACGTTTTTATGTGCTGCAGGTCCTTCAAGTAAGAATTAAGCGTGAATAATTTATAGGGCCCCTTTCTTAAAGGCCAATGAACCCAACCATTATGAAAAAAAAATTTTTGAAACATTTTTCCAAAAAAAGTTGCCCTTGCCAAAAGTTCCCTGTCTGTGGAGAATCACCCATATATGATATTTGTGAAATATTTGATAATATTTATACAATTATTGAAATCTTTGTGCACTTTTCAAAATCTATCTGAAATTTTTATGAAACTTTGTGAAATGTTTTAAACCTATCTGACATCTTTGCGAAATACGTATTGGAAATCATTGCGAAATATTTTTGAAATATTTGCTAATATTTTGAAAATTATTGCAATCATTAAATTCTTGGTGAAATCTTTTAAATCTATGGGAAACTATTAAAATCTTGGTGCACTCTTAAATCTTTGCGAAATGTGTGGAAATTTTAAAAAATATTTGATAATATTTGTGAAATCATTGAAGCCCTTGTAAAATATTTTAAATCTATCCAAAATCTTTGGGAAATCACCGAAATCTTTGGAAAATCACTGAAATATTTGTGAAATCTTTCTGATATCTTTAGAAATATTTGCGAAATATTTGAAATAATTTTGAAATATTTATTAATATTTGTGAAATTATTAAAATCTTTGTGAAATCTTTTAAATCTATCCGAAATCATTGCGAAATATTTGAAATCTTGTAGAATCTTTCAAATCTTTGGGAAATCAATGTAATCTTTCTGAAATATTGTGAAATATTTACGAAATATTTGAAATATTTGGTAATATTTGTGAAATTATTGAAATCTTTATGCAATCTTTGAAATCCATCTAAAATATTTGCAAAATCATTGAAATCTTTGTGCACTTTTTAAAATCTATAATCTGAAATTTTTATGAAACTTTGTGAAATGTTTTAAACCTGTATGAAATCTTTGCGAAATATGTATTGGAAATCATTGCGAAATATTTGATAATTTTTTTGAAACTATTGCAATCATTAAATTATTTGTGATATCTTTTAAATCTTTGGTAAACTATTGAAATCTTTGTGCACTCTTAAATCTTTGCGAAATATGTGGAATATTTTTTAAATATTTGTTAATATTTGTGAAATTATTGCATTTTTTGTGATATCATTGAAGCCTTTGTAAAATCTTTTAAATCTATCCAGAATCTTTGGGAGATCACGCAAATCTTTTGAAAATCATTGAAATCTTTGTGAAATCTTTCTGATATCTTTATAATTATTTGCGAAATATTTGAAGTATTTGAAATATTTTTGAAATATTTTTGAAATATTTATTAATATTTGTGAAATTATTAAAATGTTTGTGAAGTCCTTGGGAAATCTTTTAAACCTATCCGAAATCTTTGCGAATTATTTGAACTCTTTAAAATCCTTATGAAATCATTGAAATCTTTGCGAAATATTTTTGAAATATTTGTTAATATTTTTGTAATTATTAAAATTATTGAATTCTTTGTGAAATCTTTTTAGTGTACCCGAAATCTTTGAGGAATATCTGAAATCTTTTAGAAATCATTGAAATCTACGTGCACTCTTTGAAATCTATCTGAAATTTTTACGAAATAATTGAAATCTTTGTGAAATCTTTTTTGAAATCTTTGTGAAGTCTTTGGGAAATCTTTCAAATCTGTCCGAAATCTTTGCGAAAGATTTGAAGTCTTGTAAAATCTTTGAAATCTTTGGGAAATCAATGTAATCTATCTGAAATATTTGGAAATATTTACGAAATATTTGAAATATTTGGTAATATTTGTGAAATTATTGAAATCTTGGGGAATCATTGAAATCTTTATGCAATCTTTGAAATCCATCTACAATATTTGCGAAATCATTGAAATCTTTGTGCACTTTTTAAAATCTATCTGAAATTTTTATGAAACTTTGTGAATTGTTTGAAACCTATCTGAAATCTTTGCGAAATATGTATTGGAAAGCATTGCGAAATATTTTTGAAATTATTGCAATCAATAAATTCTTTGTGATATCTTTTAAATCTTCGGGAAACTATTGAAATCTTTGTGCACTCTTGAATCTTTGCGAAATATGTGAAATATTTTTAAAATATTTGATAATATTTGTGAAATCATTGAAGCCTTTGTAAAATATTTTAAATCTATCCAAAATCTTTGGGAAATCACCGAAATCTTTGGAAAATCATTGAAATATTTGTGAAATCTTTCTGATATCTTTAGAAATATTTGCGAAATTTTGAAATAAGTTTGAAATATTTATTAATATTTGTGAAATTAATAAAATCTTTGTGAAGTCTATGGGAAATCTTTTAAATCTATCCGAAATCTTTCCGAATTATTTGAAATGTTTAAAATCCTTATGAAATAATTGAAATCTTTCTGATATATTTGGAAATCTTTGCGAAATATTTTTGAAATATTTGGTAATATTTTTGTAATTATTGAAATCATTGAATTCTTTGTGAAATCTTTTTAATCTATCCGAAATCTTTGCGGAATATCTGAAATCTTTTAGAAATCATTGAAATCTACGTGCAGTCTTTGAAATCTATTTGAAATCTTTGAAATCTTTGGGAAATCAATGTAATCTTTCTGAAATATTTTGAAATATTCACGAAATATTTGAAATATTTGGTAATATTTGTGAAATTATTGAAATCTCATGGAATCATTGAAATATTTGTGCAATCTTTGAAATCCATCTACAATATTTGCGAAATATTTGAAACCTTTGTGAAACCTTTGGGAATTAATTTTTGTGAAATTTTTGATAATATTTATACAATTATTGATATCTTTGTGAAGTATTTGCGAAATCATTGAAATCTTTGTGCGCTTTTTAAAATCTATCTGAAATTTTTATGAAACTTTGTGAAATGTTTTAAACCTACGTAAAATCTTTGCGAAATATGTATTGGAAATCATTGCGAAATATTTTTAAAATATTTGGTAATATTTTTGAAATTATTGCAGCAATCATTAAATTCTTTGTGAAATCGTTTAAATCTTTGAGAAAATATTGAAATCTTTGTGCACTCTTAAATCTTTGCGAAATAATTATGTGGAATATTTTTTAAATATTTGATAATATTTGTGAAATTATTGAAATTTTTGTGAAATCATTGAAGTCTTTGTAAAATCTTTTAAATCTATCCAAAATCTTTGGGAAATCACTGAAATCTTTGGAAAATCATTGAAATCTTTGTGAAATCTTTCTGATATCTTTAGAAATATTTGCGAAATATTTGAAATATTTATTAATATTTGTGAAATTATTAAAATCTTTGTAAAGCGGTTGGAAAATCTTTTAAATCCATCCGAAACATTTGCGAAATATTTGAAATCTTGTAAAATCTTTGAAACCTTGGGAAATCAATGTAATTTTTCTAAAATATTTTAAAATATTCACGAAATATTTGAAATATTTGGTAATATTTGTGAAATTATTAAAATCTCATGGAATCATTGAAATCTTTGTGCAATCTTTGAAATCCATTTACAATATTTGCGAAATATTTGAAACCTTTGTGAAACTTTTGGGAATTAATCTTTGTGAAATATTTGATGATATTTGTACAATTATTGATATCTTTGTGAAGTATTTGCGAAATCATTGAAATCTTTGTGCACTTTTTAAAATCTATCTGAAATTTTTATGAAACATCATCAATCATTTTTGAAATATTTGGTCATATTTTTGAAATTATTGCAATCATTAAATTCTTTGTGAAATCTTTTAATTTGAAATCTTTGGGAAAATATTGAAATATTTGTGCACTCTCAAATCTTTGCGAAATACGTGGAATATTTGTAAAATGTTTGATAATATTTGTGAAATCATTGAAATTTTCGTGAAATCATTGAAGCCTTTGTAAAATCTACTAAATCTATCCACAATCTTTGGGAAATCACGGAAATCTTTGGAAAATCATTGAAATCTTTGTGAAATCTTTCTGATATCGTTAGAAATATTTGCGAAATATTTGAAATATTTTTGAAGTCTTTGGGAAATTTTTTAAATCTATCCGAAATCTTTGCGAAATATTTTTGAAATATTTGGTAATATTTTTGTAATTAATGGTATTGAATTCATTGAATTCTTTGTGAAATCTTTTTAATCTATCCGAAATCTTTGCGGAATATCTGAAATCTTTTAGAAATCATTGAAATCTACGTGCACTCTTTGTGAAATCTTTTAAATCATTGGGAAAATATTGAAATCTTTGTGCACTCTTAAATATTTGCGAAATATGTGGAATATTTTTAAAATATTTGATAATATTTGTGAAATTTTTGTGAAATCATTGAAACCTTTGTAGAATCTCTTAAATCTATCCAGAATCTTTAGGATATCACGGAAATCTATCCGAAATCTTAGCGAAATATTTAAAATCTTTGGGAAATCAATGTAATCTTTCTGAAATATTTTGAAATATTTACGAAATATTTGAAATATTTGGTAATATTTGTGAAATTATTGAAATCTCATGGAATCATTGAAATCTTCGTGCAATCTTTGAAATCCATCTACAATATTTGCGAAATCAATGAAATCTTTGTGCACTTTTTAAAATCTATCTGAAATTTCTACGAAACTCTGTGAAATGTTTTAAACCTATCTGAAATCTTTGCGAAATATGTATTGGAAATCATTGCGAAATATTTTTGAAATATTTGGTAATATTTTTGAAATTATTGCAATCATTAAATTCTTTGTAAAATCTTTTAAATCTTTGGGAAACTATTGAAATCTTTGTGCACTCTTAAATCTTTGCGAAATATGTGAAATATTTTTAAAATATTTGATAATATTTGTGAAATCATTGAAGCCTTTGTAAAATATTTGTAATCTATCCAAAATCTTTGGGAAATCACCGAAATCTCTGGAAAATCATTGAAATCTTTGTGAAATCTTTCTGATATCTTTATAAATATTTGCGAAATATTTGAAATATTTTTGAAATATTTATTAATATTTGTGAAATTATTAAAATCTTTGTGAAATCTTTTTAATCTATTCGAAATCTTTCCGAATTATTTGAAATATAATGGTATTATAATATTATAATTATTATATATAATAATTGAAATCTTTCTGATATATTTGGAAATCTTTGCGAAATATTTTTGTAATTATTGAAATCATTGAACTCTTTGTGAAATCTTTTTACTCCATCCGAAATCTTTGCGGAATATCTGAAACCTTTTAGAAATCATTCAAATCTACGTGCACTCTTTGAAATCTATCTGAAATTTTTATAAAATAATTGAAATCTTTGTGAAGTCTCTGGGAAATCTTTTAAATCTATCTGAAATCTTTGCGAAATGTTTGAAATCCCTGAAATCCTTAGGAAATCATTGGGATCTTTACGAATTCTTTCGGATATATTTGAGAATTTTTTTAATCTTTGGGAAACAATTGAAATCTTTGTGCACTCTTGGAAATCTATCTAAAATCTTTGAGAAATATGTGGAATATTCTTAAAATATTTGATAATATTTGTGAAATTATTGAAATTTTTGTGCAATCATTGCAGTCTTTGTAAAATCTTTAAATATATCCGAAATCTTTGCGAAATATTGTAAATCTTTGGGAAGACACTAAAATCTTTGGAAAATCTTTATGCCACATCTTTGAAATCTTTCGGAAATCTTCGTGAAACAATTGAAGTATTCGAAATCTTTTTGAAATTTTGAAAATATTGGGAAAATCATTGAAATCTTCTAAATCTATCGGAAATATTTGCAAAGCCTTCGAAATCTTTGAAAAATCTTTGGGAAATTATTAAAATCTTTTTGCAATCTTTGAAATTTACCTGAAACCTTTTAAATCTTTGTGAAATCTTTGTAAATCTTTGTGAATCTTTGTGAAGCACTTGAAATATTTTCGAAATATTTGGTAATATTTGTGTAATTTGTGAAATCTTTGGAAAGTCATGGATTGAAATCTTTGTGAAATCTTTGGCGATATGAATTTTATACCGTTATTGGTTATTTATTATTATTCATTATCTACCATTTGTTTATTTATATATTTATTATTTATGTAGAATTTTTACATAGTATAATATTATTACACTATGTACACATTGTGCCATTTAATATTATAATATAATTATACAAACAATATTATAATTATATAAACAAAAAATGATATTTAGAGGTGGCGCAAGCCCCATGAAGTTTAACACGTATTTTCCATAAGAAAAAAAAATAAGTTTTTGTCCATTTTATTCAGAATCGTCAATATTCGCTGAAACGAGTTGAAACTCAACATTTCTCTTCACAATTAGCCCCAGAATACGATTAAAATATTATTTTTTAAATATTACCACCACAAGTTTGCTTTATAGGATCCCAAAAAAACCATAAGTGAAAAATGAGTTTTGCGAGATTTTAGCGCTAATTTTGATCTTTTTGCTGTTTTTTAAATGCAGATTGTTTCTAATACATAAAATCATACTTTGTACTAGTAATTAGATGTTGAAATAAATTTTGTAAAGAAATGATTGTTTTTAGCAATTTTCTCTTCGAATAGAGTTAGAAAGTCGCGGGTTTTTTCAACAAATTTTTACTTTTTGTCCAATTTTCAATTATAGTAAGGTAATTGGTTAATTTATTGATGTTGATTAATGTTAACACACATAACTGTTTAAAAGAATTATTCTTATTGCTAATAATATTCTATTCAAATAATGCTAAAAACTGTGATTTTTCCTGAAATTTCTAATTTTTTTTCCACTTTTAAGTGAGCTAATATTTAATTCAATTTAGTAAAAATAATTGTTTAAACAATTCATTATTTCTGTCAATAATACTTTCTTTCTTTGATGGCAGAAAGTTGCGATTTTTTCCGAAATTTTTAACTATTTGTTTATCTTCATATTAATATTTGAAATATTCTTCAAATTTTCTATATGGATCATATTAAATGTAAATTTTCCTTGAAGAAGCTACTGAGAGCCGTCTTGTTTGAATTAATATGAATAATTATTTTTTGTTCCTAACTTGCGTAATTATTGTTAACTCACCAAGTAAAAAGTTGAAAAATTCAGAAAAACGCAACTTTCTCGCAATTTTCTAAGGAAAGATAATTATGAACAATAATAAATTGTTTAAACAATCATGTTTGTCAACTTGTAATAATTATTACTTTACTAATTAAATTAAAAGTTGACAAGGAGTGGAAAATTTTAGAAAAAACCGCATCTAGCATTACTATAGGAGAAGATAGTTTTTAACATTAATAATTTTTTCAAACAATTATCTTTGTTGAATTTCAATAATTATTATCAAACCTTAAGTGAAAATTGGACAAAAAGAAGAATATTCCAGACAAAACCGCAACTTCCTAACATTATTCAAAAGTAATATTATTTACAATAAAAATAAATTGTTTAAACATTTAATTTTGTTAACTCTAATTATTTATTCACCTCACTCTAATTGCAAATTGGACAAAAAGTGAAAAATTTATGAAAAAACTGGGACTTTGTAACTTTATTCTAAAATAAAATGACTAAAACCAATAATTAATTGATTGAGCAATTTCTGTGAAAATCTAACTATTACCAATATAAAATAGTATTTCATGTATTAGAAACAATCTGAATTACAAAAAAACTTATGGGAAATACGCCTTAAACTTCATGTGGCTTGTGCCACCTCTAATTATCATTTTTTTTTTTTCAAAACAAAAAATTGGATTTATTTTTTTGTAGATTGGAACAAATTTCCGGGTGATATGCATATAAAGAAAAAAAAAAATTGATTAGCATTTCGAACTCGAAAGTTCATTGCCTCACTACCCGATTCGGGTAGTGTTTCTAGGTGGATGAATACTACCAGTGTAGGTCCACCACACCCACGACGGGCCAACACCACGCAGTATTCCCGAACGGTCACCCATCCAAGTACTAACCGCGCTCAACGCTGCTTATCTTCAGTGATCTTACCCTGCAATAGACTCTCCAATTTTTTTTTTTTAGAATTTTCATGTATATCGCCCGCAAATTTGTTTGAATCTACAGAGAAATAAATCCATTCTTTTGTTTTGAATAAAAATGATATTTAGAGGTGGTGCAAAAGTCCCATAAAACTTAACACGCATTTTCCTTAAGAAAAAAGTACGTTTCTGTACATTTTATTCAGAATCGTCAATATTAGATGAATCGAGTTGGAACTCAACATTTCTCTTCACAATTAGCCATAGAATACGAATAAAATATTACTTTTTAAATATCATCCCCATCAGTCTGTTTTATAGGAGCCCCAAAAAAATCAAATAAGTGAAAAAATTGGGTTTTACGAGTCTGTGACACTAATTATGTTTTTTTGCGGTTTTTAAATTAAAATTGTTTCTAATACATAAAATACTACCTTTTACTGATAATTAGATGTTTACGTAAATTGTATAAACAATTTATTATTGTTTTTAGCCATTTTCTCTTAGAATATAGAGTTAGAAAGACGCGGTTAAAAAAAAAATTAACTTTCTGCCCAATTTTCAGTTAGAGTGAGATAAATAATCAATTAAAAGTAACAAGATTATTTGTTTAAACGATGGATTCTCATTGTTAATAATATTCAATTTGAATAATGCTAGAAAGTTGCGTTATTTTTCTGTAATTTTTCAACTATTTGTCTATTTTCACTTCGAGTGAGTTAATAATTAATTGAAATTAGCAAAATAATTATTTAAACAATTTAATATCATTTATAACTATCTTCTTTTTTATTACTGCTAGATACAAGGGGTGACAACACGCGAAATCAGGTGTACACTTGTAATGAAATCTCCTGAAATATCTGAAATCTCCTGAAATACCTGAAGTCACTTGAAGTCACTTGAATTCAATGGAAGTCACTTGAAATCTCCTGAAATAGCTGAAGTCACTTGAATTCATGTGAAGTCACTTGAAATCACGTAAATGGATTTAGGGTCATACATATACTTCGTGGACAAAAATAATTTTTTAAACAAATGATAATTGTCTTTAACTACCATATTTTGAGCTATAATAATGCTAGATAGTTGCGGTTTTTTCTGAAATTTGTTGACTTTTTGTTCACTTTTTACTTAGTGAGATCATAATAAAGTTAATAAACATAATTATTTATACAATATATTATGGTTTATAACTACTGTCTCTTAGAGAAATGCTAAAAAATTATTCTCTCCATTATTTATTTATTATTTGTTCATAAATAAAAAGCCGTAGCAAAGTTAAAAATTTAAGAAGAACCTGTTTTCAAGCAATGATCTGAGAGCAGATAATATTGAACAATAATAAATTGTTAAATCCTTGATCAGTCTTCGATTAGAAAGTTCATTTAGATTAAAGGCGAAATTATTAGACGTTTCGATCCTAAATATAAAATTCGGAAAAACCGCGACTTTCTAACTACATTCTAAGAGAAAATTGCTAAAAGCAATAATAATTTATTAAAACAATGCATGTAAACATCTAATTATCAGTGAGAAGTAGTATTTTATGTATTAGAAGCAATTTGTTTTAAAAATCCCAAAAAATCATATTTAGCGCCAGCAACTCGCAAACCCCAATTTTCCACTTATGGGCTGTTTTTGGAACCCTATAAAACAAACATATGTGGGTGATATTCAAAAACTAATTATCTATTTGTATTCTATAGCTAATTGTGAAGAGCAACGTTGAGTTTCAACTCGATTCACCTAATATTGACGATTCTGAATAAAATGTACGAAACCGTATTTTCTTCTTCTGGGAAATATGTGTTAAACTTCATGTGACTGGCGGAAACTCCGAACGAAATTTTTTATTGAAGGTCAAAAAGAAATATACTTTTTCATGAATAATTTTATGCAAAATGAGCATGAAAAAAGATCCACAATTAAAAACGAGACATCAAACTACGTCACTATTCAGAAAATGTAATAATCTAAATCGATTGGTTCAGAATCACCCACAAATCTGCATATCATTTTTTTAACGCATTTTTTTTATTCGAACAAATTTGGGGACAATATGCATGAAAATTCGAAAAAACAATTTTCCATCGCATTTTTGGACCACCCTAACGTGGAGTCCCGTTTTCCTGAATCTGCGGATTTCTTTTTAGAAACACATAAAAAACTAAAAAAATGTTCACTCATTTTTGTTTGGACTTCTTACTTTGTATCATGAAGCTGATGTTTTTAAGAAAACCCGTATTCTCATACAATTCACAGCTCCTTTTGGCTCCGTAGCTTTTGAATGCCAAGAATATCCATATTTTCATAAAATATGAAACACGTGGACACAGGAGCCAGGGGGAGAGGGTTTGTCAAAAGTCCACGCTTGTCCACGAGGGGTGGGGGCGGGGGTGAAGATGAATTAAAAAATTGTTCACGTGGTATATGGACGGCCCCTTTGAAGTGACTTGAATTCTCCTGAAGTCATTTGAATTCTCCTGAATTCACTTGAAATCTCTCGGAATATCTGAAGCCATTTGAATTCACATGAAGTCACGTGAATTCATGTGAAGTCACTTGAAATCACCTGAATTCACTTGAAGTCACTTGAATTCTCCTGAAGTCACTTGGAATCTCCTGAAATATCTGAAGTCATTTGAATTCACATGAAGTCACGTGAAGCCACTTAAAGTCAAGTGAATTCCCATGAAGTCACTTGAAGTCACTTGAATTCTCCTGAAGCCACTTGAAATCTCCTGAAGTCAGTGAAATCTTCTGAAGTCATTGAAATATCCTGAAGTATCTTGAAGTTAGAAGTAGGTGTACACCCAATAATTCGAGTTGTCAAGTGAGGTATAATAATTAATTCAAGTTAAAAAACATACGTATTGAAACAATTGATTATTTATTGTTCATACCTATTTTCCCTTAGAGTAATGCTGGAAAGTATATTTTTTTGTGAAATATTTAGTTTTGCTTTCACTTTTTAGTTATGAACAAATGATAAATAAACCTCAACAAGAATCATTTTTTAAACAGTATTGTACTTTTTTAGCTGAATTATTTTTGCTCTATTTTCAATTTTAAAAAAATAATTTAAACAGAAAAACTATCTTATACAATAGACAAACCGAAGAATGGAATGATTAGGAGTAGGTGAAAGGACTGGATCTGTAAATAACTTGTAAAAGTTCAGTTTTAAATTAAAACAAGAATTTTATTGCTAAGCATGAAAGAAAAATTAGGAATAGTACATGCACATGGTTTAATATCATTCCCCATCATACCCTGGAGAAAACACGTCTCGTCGATGATAATATACATATGTATATAAAGATTAAATATATCTCAAACAAATAATAATTAATTGATTATACCATCTCACAGGACAAGATAGGCTTACTGCAGTCAGGAAATTGCTTCCGGTCTTCCGTTACCACTTGTAACAAAGAAAAGAATTAAAGCCAGAAACAAATTTTACAAATACATATCTGTTTTATTTCAGAAAAATATATTCATAGAAAAGAAAGAGATTTTGTTCGAAATATGATTCTCTCTAATGTTTATTTATTATTTGTTCATAACTAAAAAGGCAATGCGAAGTTAAACATTTCAGAAAAAATCGCAACTTACTAGCACTTATTTGAAAGAAGATATTTATAAACAATAATCAATTGTTCAAGCAACTGTTTTTGTTAACTTGCATTAATTATTACCTCAAGTAAAAAGTGGACAAAAAGTTTAAAAAATCAGAAAAAACCGCAACTATCTGGCATTAATATAGATGAAGATAGTTACAAACAATAATAATTTGTTTAAACAATTATTTTTGCTAAATGTAATTAATTATCAAGTCACTCCTAGTAAAAAATAGACAAATACTTAAAAATTGCAGTAAAAACCCAACTTTCTAACATTAAGCGGAGAGAATATTATGAACAATAATAATGAACTTTGAAAAATTATTTTTGTTAACTTGAGTTAATTATTACTTTACTCTAATTGAAAAATGGACAAACACTTTAAAATTTCAGAAACAAAAGCAACTATCTAGTATTAATATAGAAGAAGATAGCTGTAAACAATAATATTTTGTTTGAACAATCATTTTTGTTACACTGAATGAAATATTACCTCACTCCAAGTAAAAAGTGGAGAAAAAGTTGAAAGCGAATCTACAACAAAATAGCTCATTTTTCAATCAAAACGATGAGGTTTCAATTACATAACATGATGAATCTTTAAAAAAAAAATTAATTTTTAACGAAAGAGTTTAACTTTCAACCAAGTAATTAAATTTCTATATTCCGCGAAGATAAGTTCTGAAACAAAAATGTACTATAGTTGATATTTCAATCAAAAAATATTTTAATATTAAACCAAAAACAATTCAAATCAACCCAGAAAGACAACTTTTCAACATGAGATGAATTTTTAACCAAGAAAGCATTTTCAGTCAAATTAGAGCAAGAATTGCAAAAAACTGTGTAATTTTCAAAGAAATACATGAATTTTCAACCTGTTTCTTACACTTTCAACTAATAACGATCAATATTCAACCAAAAATAGAATCAATGTTATATTGCAATTTTAACCAAAATTAAGCATGCGCACGAAAAAATTCCCGCTGGCATTAAAAAAAGTTATGACATTTCCAGGAGAACATTATTTTCGATTTTTTTCTCACTTTCTATTGCATTGTCCTAAAATATCCTGAAATGATGAACCGACCATTTTTAAACACAAATTATAATCTTCTAGTCTGGATTGGAAATTAGTATGTGATTATATTCCAACAAGGTACTAAATAATATACTAAAGTAGCGGTTTTCAAAGATTATTACGGATGGCTCCTACAAAAAATAAAAAACAATATATGCAGGTAACAAAGCGAGTGTAAGAGTTAATGGGAAACTGAGTGACTGCTTCGATGTTATGCAAGGCACTAAACAAGGATGCGTTATGTCCTCATGGCTATTTATCATATTTATGGACTAGTGTCTAAGAATGGCCCTCTTCGACGAAGAAGGTGTAGATCTCGAGGCAGTGAGGGTACGTGGGTTAGCTTTCGCGGATGACAAGGTTGCTTATAGCAGAATCAATCGAAGACTTGCAAAGAATGTTGAGCAAACTAAATACAAGCGTGAAGAACATGGGCCTCAAAATTAACGTAAACAAAACAAAAATCATAGTGTTTGAAAGAAAAGGTGAGAAAACAATGTGCAACATTGTCCTAAATGATGAGAGATCAGAACAAGATGATAAGTACATATATCTAGGTAGCCTATTCACTAGTGATGGGAAGATAGATGGGAAGATAGATAGGCGCATAAACGAGGATCGGAAAGTTATCGGTAGAGCAAGGTCCATTCTCAGAAGTAAAAATATATCAGAAAAAAGTTAAAATGGTAATCCGCGGAAAGAATGGTTAGAATGTATTAATGAGACCTTAATCCGAAAAGACATGAGAAGCCATAGAAACAGGAGAACTTGCATGAGAAAATGCATGGACGTGAAGGAGGCTAGAGAAGTATGCCAGGACAGAAAAGCGTGGCGAAAAATAGTTTAAAAAAAGAATTTGAGTAGAGTGAATGGCGCCTAAAACAAAAGACCTTGGATACTAATGGGCTCGATTGGGGAACCTCACATAACAACCTTGTGAAGCTATTCACTTGGGGTGATCGCTAGAGAGATTGATCAGCAGCCTGGGTCGGAGCAGTATTGCGGAACGAACGTGTTATTTAAATAAATAACACGAAAATTCTATATCAATCTAAAAAATCTATACCTCCTTCCCCACATTAATATTTTCCAACCGAGCGAGTCACACCTACCCCGAAACGGAAATTGCTTAATGGTATAATAATAATAATAAATAAGTATAATTAGGAAAAAAAAATAAATTGATTAGCATTTCGAACTCGAAAGTTCATTGCCTCACTACCCGATTCGGGTAGTGTTTCTAGGTGGATAAATACTACCAGTGTGGGTCCACCACACCCACGACGGGTCATCATAATTAGGAAAAGCTGTTTAAAAGCTATAAGAAATTTTCTAATTTCGGAATATAGTTAAAACTCATTTCACTTTGCTTCTGTATAGTAAAAAATAGCTCTGCATAGAAAGGGGACAAGTCGTGGAGAAGAATATAGGAGAAAAAAGAAAGAGTATACTGAGTTGTGTGATCGAAAAAAAGAGGAGGAAAATAAAAGGTTTGAAGAAGAAGCGGAGAAGGCTAGAACAGAAGAAGAGGTTTGGAAGGTGGTAAATAAAGAGAGAAGAAGAAGGAAAAGAGTAAACCAGGATATTGAGATGATAGAATGGAAAAAATATTGTATGGAATTACCAGGAGGGGCAGGGAGGAAAGTCAGGAAGGGAGAAAAACATCATAGGAAACAAATGAGGAGGACATTACACGGGAGGAAATAGTCAACGCATTAAGGATGATGATTTGATGAAACATGGAAAGGCACCTGGTATAGATGATATTCCAAATGAAGTATGGAAATATGGGGGGACAGAATTAAAGGAATGGGAATGGATAACGTGCAATAGAGTATGGAGAGGAGAGGGGTGACCAGAGTTATGGAAAGAAGGAGTAATGATACCAATAGAGAAGAAAGGCAAAGGGGAGGAGGTTAAAGATTATAGAGGAGTGACACTAATACGAACACTGTATAAAGTATATGTGACTGTTTTATCGGAGAGGTTGAAAAAAGAAGTTTCGGAGAAAGTGATAGAGCCACCGAATCGGACAGGGTTAAGAAAAGGGATGGGGGTGATCGACAATATAACTATTTAGTAAATAAGAGGATTAAACGGGAGAAAGGGGCATTGATAGCAGTGTTCGTGGACTTAAAGGCGGTGTTTGACTCATTAGACCGAGGCGAGATAGAAAAAGTCATGGTGAAAAAGGGGATACGAGAGGGATTAATAAAGAGAGTTTCGGAAATTTTTCAGACTTGGAAGAAGAAATGAAGAGAAAAGGGTGGCGAGGAGTGCGGATAGGGAACGAAAATATATATACACTGGCATACGCAGACGATATAGTGTTGATGGGAGAGGATGAAGAAGGGATGGCGGGCTCGATTACAGGATTAGAGAAATACTTAGATGGGAAAAAGTTTAATATAAATGTAGAAAAGACAAAGATAATGAGGTTTACAAAAGGAGGGTTAGAAAGAAAGAAATGGACGGGGAGATGCAAGCAATGAGATGAAGCAAATGGAGATCATAGAGCTCATATAAGAGAAAGGATAAAAAAACAGCAGGGGTAATGAAACAGATATGGGGAATAGAAAAAAGAAGGTTTCAAAAAAATTGGTGAAGGAGAATGTGGTTATTTGGTACGCTGGTATGGCCGGTATCAGGTTACGAAGCAGAGATATGGGGATGGAAAGAAAGAAAAAAGTTTGAGAGATTACAAGAAAGGTATATGAGGTGGACGCTAGGGGTAGACTGGAGGACGCCGGGATATGTGGTGAAAGAAGAAGCGCAAAGGGATAAATTAAGTACTAGAGCGGGAAAGAGGGCATGGAATTTTGAGACGAAGCTATGGGAGGGAAAGGAAGGGGAGTTAGCGAGAAAGTGTTTGATGGAGGTAGAAGAAAGGAGAGGGAGGGCGATGGAATTAACGAGATGGGAGGAAGAAAGATGGACCAGAATAGCAAGATTTAGATTGGGAAACGAGGTAAGGGTAGGTATGCATTAGGAAAAGGAAGCGAATAGAAAGAGCAGAATCTGTGAATGGGAAGAGGAAACATAGGAGCATGTATGGGAAGGATGTTGGAGAGGAATGGAAGATGAAGGAAACTGGCAAGGGAATGTGGTAAAGATTGTTGGAGAGGATTGTTTGGAGGAAGAGTGTAGGAAGGAGTTAGAGTGTGCTCTAAGCAAATGTGACAGAATGAAAGAATGGAGGCGAAAAAATGGCATAATGGAGTTATGTATTAGCGCAAATGAATTAAGATGCATTTGCTCTCTCTCTCTCTCTCTATCTCCCTCCCTCCCTCTCTCGATGACTCGCGCTCACTCGTTCATACATTTTCAGTTCAAAAATATATATTATTTACTCATCTAGTCGAAAAAAGAAAGGTGAAAACTAAAGAGACAGAGAAAACATTTCTTGAAAGGAAAAAATGTTGTCTTGTTTCGAAAACTTTCAATTTTTTCCCAATTGGTGGGGCACTGGGACCATAGCCTCGTTGGCCTCGTACTAAATGCGGCCCTGAATAGACACCAAAAGTGCAAAAATAATTCTTGCGCATGCTTGTGATTTAGAAAATTTAAAATGCAAAAAATAATTGCTGCTTTCAGTTTTTCCTTCACAATAGAATGCTTTTTTTCAATCTCAGAAATTAAACTACAATAGTACAAAAGAAAACTGATTGTGAGGCTTAATACCTTTGTATGAAACCAAATCACATATATAATAACATCGGTCTTGTTACAAAGAATGAATCCCCTTCCTCGCCGTCAAAATACCCTTTTGGGAAAAATATCAGTATTTTATGGCTTCCGATACCCTGTGACTACAAAACTATTAAGGCAAACTCAGCCTTAATACCTTTGACAGTAATAAAGTCACGTATGAAATAACAATAACCTCTACCATCACCATCTCCTACTAATGAATAATAATGAATAATAATATAATAACATTAGCCTTCTGACTCAGAATAAATAACCTTTCTCACAGTCAAAATATTCAATTGGCGAAAATATAATTAGTTTGGGGCTTCCAGGACTCTGTGACTACAAAAATACTGAAGTGAACAGAGCTCTAATACCTTTGTCTGTGAGAAAGTCACGTATAAAATAATAACAGTCTTGTGACTGAAAATGTATTGTTTGTCACAAGACTATTATCACAAACCTCCACCTCAGCCATATCCATCACCTATTGATAAAAATATAATTATTTTTGGGCTTCGGGTACTTTGTGACCAGAAAAGTACTAAAGAAAACGTAACCCTGTAAAATCGTTCGATATCTTCCAAAATTCTAGAAAAATCTTCATCCTAAAATATTTCAAGCGTTTCGAAATCCCTTCAAATTAATAAAAATAATTAAAAAATTCCTTACAATCTTTTAAAAATCCTTGAAATCTTTTGAAATCCAAAAGTACAAAGTACAAAAGTACTAAAACAAACTGACCCTTAATACCTTTGCTATTATTGACGTGACGTATGAAATGATAATAGTCTTGTGACAAAAAATTCAGTCTTAGTCAGAAGACTGTTATTATAAACCTCCACCTCCGCCATCGCCGTCTCATATTGATAATAATATAATTATTATTGGGCTTCGTGTACACTGTGACTACAAAAGTACTAAGGCGAACAGAGCCTTAATACCTTTGTCTATAAGGAAATCTCATATATAATAACATTAGCCTTGTGACTAAGAATATATACATTGATTCATCGACGAAATATACAATTAGCGAAAATATAATTAGGTTGGGGCTTCCTGTACCCTGTGACTACAAAAGTACTAAGGCGAGCTGAGCCTTAATACCTGTGCTTGTATTAAAGTCACGAATAGAATAATAATAATCTTGTGAATAGGAATTCATTCTTAGTCACCAGACTATTATTATAAACCTCCACCTCCGTCATCGACATCTTCTATTGATGAAAATATAATAATTTCAAAATTTGAAAGTTTAAAAAATTTCTTTCCTCGGTCTTACGACCCAATAAATAAGAACATATAAAATGATTATGGTTGTTTAAAAAATCATTTTATTCTCTACGTTTCGGCTCTCACTGCGGGCCTTCATCAGAAAACTTTCCATTTCTGTCGTTAAAAATTATGTAGTGTCAAAAAGATACATTTTATAGTCAATCATTTCACGAATAAAAAGGTTCCGTAAGGTGAAAATTTAACTCTCATGTCGAAAATGTATTAGTTATTATCAAATTTTGAGCATCAAACAAATTTTTCTTCGAGAGGCTCCACGCCAATTAGATTACACTTTTAATAGAAAAAGGTTCCTAATAATGATTAGGACGATGACGATTTTGTTAATGCAATTTTCTCATACAATCATCCTTTCTACCTTTTTGTACACACACTTCTGTGACAAAAGTAGCGTCTTGAAATTTTATAGCATTATACATAAATCAATGTTGCCTATGCTATAACATTTTCACTTTATTTGACGGCTGTTATAGGATTCGGACATGTATATATATTACCCCATTACAGATATTATTACGACAATTAGAAAATTATGTACTACTACTACTCAAGTTTCTACTTTACCTGCGAAATAGTGTTATTTGTATATGAAATGAGGAAAAATCCATTTACATACACCAAGAACAATGATTGACGCTTTGACGCTTGTGACTTGTACGTGTACAAACTTTTCTTGATATTTTTATTGAAATTTATCAATAAATATCTTTTACTAACAAATTTTTCTATTCATGTTTTAGTTTAAATTTTTTTACATATGTATGTTTACTGCATGATTATTCAATTATAATAATTGCTTTCAGCGTCACATCACTGCATTTGAAAACTGTTTGCAATTAAGTCCCCTGTTTTTCTATTTTTTGTTATACAGTTTGAATTCTTCATATTGAATTTTTATATAACTAATTATTTATTGTCATGTATTACTATGTATTCCTTACAATATAATGTAACAATTTGAAGCAATTACTGAATTTCCAATCGTTTCATTAAATGGTTTTTGACGTTTATCATGGAAAGAGTGCATCGGAAACGAATGATTTTTTTTCTCAGAAAAATAGTACTTATAATTTACAACAAGAATGCTAGCATTAATTTTTCCTCTGCGGGTCATACCTTCTGAGTAATCAACCCTCAAAGTATAGGAGGTGAGTTTCACTTCGCGGGTGGCACGCTCCTTCCATAGCTCATATCTTGAAACAAGATGGGTTTTCGAGGAAAATGTATAAGACTCAAATTGTATAACGAAAAATTCTGTACAACTTTAAATATATACACTTTTATCCAGAAACGAGCCCATTTCGAAATATGAGCTACTGAAAGGACGTGCAACCCACGCTGCCACCTACTCTGAGGGTTGATTACTCAGTAAGTATGACCCGCAGACGAAAAATTCATATAATCATTCTTATTGTATTGCCAACGGCAATACCACGCTGAAAACACCAGTTCCCGTAAGATCACTGAAGTTAAGCAGCATTGGGCGCGGTTAGTACTTGGATGGGTGAACGTTCGGGGAATACTGCGTGGTGTTGGCCCGTCGTGGGTGTGGTGGACCAACACTGGTAGTATTTATCCACCTAGAAACACTACCCGAACCGGGTAGTGAGGCAATGAACTTTCGAGTTCGAAATGCTAATCAATTTTTTTTTATTGTAAATTGTAAGAACTATTTTTTTGTAAGAAAAAAACATTTTCTTTCCATGAATCGTTTCCAAAATAAACGTCAAAAACCATTTTTGGGGGTGTTTTACTCAATTTAAAGGTGGTTTCACCCTTCATTTCGAGTTTAACTCATTTTATGTTATCTAATAATTCCTTGAATAATATTTCAGAAATATGAGAGAGAACAATGTTTTCTATTTTTTTCCGTTCTTACGATCCATTTTTGAATAAACAAATTTTTTAAAACAGAATTCGAGTCAAAATTTCTTTTTATTGACGTTTCGGCCTCAACTGTTGGCCTCCTTCAGAAACAAAACATCTTAATGAATAATCGGAGTCAATCATAATATACGTCGAGGTGAATGACATTATTTTTTAAAAAATTGTGTAAAGTCAGAGCATTCTGCAGTTTTTTAAAAACATTGTAAAGTTCTTTAAAACAGTATTGGGATAAAGTTCAAGGAAATTTCCCAAATGTTAAAAAAGAGGTTCATATTTTATAAATTAAATTGCTGTGAAACAGCTGACAAACCCCGACCCCTTCCAGCGTCTCGTGAGGGCGGGAAGGCACCCCTTTGACTAGTCACAAAAATAATGTTGGTCAAATCCCTTTCCAATGTCTCAAGTGACAGCTGATGTGTATGAAACTCTCCTTTCTTGTCGACATAATAGCTCATGTCAGCATAAAAAAAATCTAAATACGGTGAGTTAAATAAGATCATTTCGATATCGTCACAGACCCATATTTGAGACATCGTAGTAACAAAAGTAACAATAATTTTAAACTGTTGCTTCGTGAAATCGCTTCATTTATCGTTCAATTAAAGATTCTCATAATTTTTTGCGGAAAAAATCGACGACGACATACCGGCTAAACGCCCACATTAATGGACGAATCAACTCAAGGATGGCTTGCTAGACTACTACGAAGCCAGCGTTATCGCTGTTCACGGAGGCTTTATGGCACGTATGCACACTCTGTGGAACCAGAAACACCCAGAGCTTCAGCACGTTTCGATTTAATCATTGCGAAATCAATGTGCCTTCCTCTGGAAAAATGGATATGTACGCGGAGCGCTTCCCCAACCGCTGCTTGATCAAGCTGCAGACAAAGATGAGGAAGCGACATTAAGAACAACCGCGGAAAGCAGGCACCTTCTGTGATATGATCGCGATTTCAGAACAAGGAGGAACATTAACATGTAAATTCCTGCTGAGCCTCAAAATCTAGCTGAAATGGATGACTCCCTTCGTGGAGCTATCTCGCAGGAGTCCCACCTCTGGACCATCGATTGTTCAGTTTATGGTGCTGCGAGAGCTTTGGCTGATTCAAATCGAAGGCTAAAACCGACGATGGATCAAAAGACCAAAAGACGCTTGCATCAACTGAACAAGAAGATTGGATGGGCAAGACAGAATGCGTCCCGTGTTCAATGTGTGATTGATTTAGAGGCACGAAGAACTTCTCCGCTGCTAGACCTGATAGTATCAAGAACTTCTGGTGGAAGAAGTTTACTTCTACACACCAAAATTTGTATAAAATCTTTACAGCTATCCTAAAGAACAGGATTGTTCGACGAATTAAGCCTGTGTGGCGAGAGATTTACGTAGAACGTGACTAGAAAAAAAGGTGTAGCAGGCTGACGAGAGAACCTGCTAATTGACAGGTGTGTCTGTAAAGACGCTGAATCCATCAGCACGTCCTGTAAATGGCTTGGAACGACTACCGGAAAGCATTCGATTCAAGCTCTTACAGACTTATCATCTGTCTATTGAAAAGCTTGAAGGTGCATCCACATATAGTGAGATGTATAGAGAGAGATTGATGTCCCTTTGGAAAACTAGATTTACTATCTCATCTGGAAATTATCGTATGACAACGAACTTTCCAGAATGGCGTTTTCAGAGCGATACCATGAACCCTTTGCTTCTTTGCATCACACTTCTGCCTCCATCTCTTGCACTACGAAATTCTCCTGGATACCTCTGTGGCGACACTAATCAGCGCGAGCATAAGGTCACTCATGTGTTTTATATGGATGACCTGAAGATCTATGCCACTGGTAAGAGCAATCTTCAAACTGCTAAAAATATCGGCAAGAATTACACAGGAGAAATTGGGATGGACTTTGGATTGGATGATGATGCTAAAATTCATCTGAAGAAAGGAAAGATAATTGGTGTTCCCAAGAACCCTGAGTTTGTGGATATAAGTGTTATTGGACACCTTAATACTGGAGAGACCTATACATATCTGGGCGTCTTCTATAATCTGTCGGCGTTGGACAAGGTATTTGCAACTATAACATGCTTTCCGTCCCGGTTCTACTCTACTCGTTTGGAGTGGTTCAATGGATGAAGAACGAGCTCACGGCCCTTAATATCACCACATGCATATGCATAAAAGCTTGCAAATCAACTCGTCAATTCCGCGATTATACATCTCACGCTGTCAAGGCGGACGCGGACTTCTGAATCTCCAATGTCTTCATAACCAAAAGCGACTCGACAAGAAAATGCACGGAAACTTTCACAGAAATGTAGAAAAACAGTCTTTTCCTCAGATCATCAGGGCTTAATTCAGGTATAGAGGATTTTATTGTCGCATGCCAGGACGGTCTCATTTCCAGCTCAGTATACCGTGACCCCATTTTTTGTCAAGCAGTTCCCAGCGGTAGGTTCAGAGCGTGGCATGCACACGCTGAGTACCTAGAACACATACTATCAGGGTGTCCCACCCACGCGAGAACGAAATATATCTACAGACTCTTACGGTGTTTGCCGCGACTCTGCCCTGCCGAGCGCTCCAAGCAGAGCCGCATTTAGGGTTGTGGGGCCCTATGGCCTCCTGCTAATTTCAATTCATTACGCATTTGTGGGGGCCCCTAAATGGTAGGGGCCCTGGTGCCAAGACCTCACCTTGCCCCGTGGTAAATGCGACCCTAGCTCCAAGGGAGATAGAGTCAATTGTCCAAAACGAGAAGTGCCAAATTTCCTGGGACTAAGATTTTTGAACAGCATTCTCCGTTGCACACTCGAGGCCTCACATCGTTCTCCGAGAGTTCGAGAAACGAACTGTATTCGTGATCGAATTCTCGACTCCGTCCGAATACAACATCACTGCCAAGGAGAAAGAAACGGAGGAGAGGTATCAAGACCTTAAAAGAGAGCTGCAACGACTGTACCCAAATATTCGGTACAAGTAATTGTCCTTGTGATAGGTGCTCTCGGAGGTGCGAAACTATCACTGGTTCGTAACCTTAAAGCCATACCCGCGTGCCAAAAATATGCCGAGGCACGTGCTTTCGAAAGATTTCACAAAGATTTGAAAATTTTTTCATAATTTCACAATGATTTCAGGTTTCAAAAGATTTTACGGAAATTTCAGGAAGCTTTCAATGATTTCACAGCAATTTCGAAAGGATTACAAAGATTCTAAACGATTCCAACAAATTTCATGAATTTCAAAAAATTCCACCAAAATTTCACAAAAACTTCAAAGATTCAACGAAAATTTCAAAGATTCTAAAACATTTCAATGATTTCGAAATATTTCACAAATATCTCAAAGACTTAAATGATTTCACAACGATTTCGGAAGATTTCAAAAAATTTTACAAAGATTTCAGAAAGATTGAAAAGAATTCACAGAGATTTAAGTGATTTCAGAAAGATTTCCAAACATTTCACAAATATTACGAAGATTCTAAAAGATTACAATTTTTGTAATATTTCAGGAGATTTAAAAGATTTCACAAAAATTTCAAAAAGATTAAGAAGATTTCGAAAAAGTACGAGGATTTCAAAACACATCACAAAAATTAGAATCTTTTCACAACAATTTTAGAAGGTTTCAAAAGATTTTATACAAATTTCAAAAGATTTTACGGAGATTCCAAAAAGATTTAAAAGATTTCACAAAGATTTCAAATATTACACAAAGGTTTCATGGATTTCAGAAAGATTTCAAAGCATTTCACATATATTTCAAAGATTTCAAAGATTCCAAAATATCTCAAAGATTTCAAGAAGTTTTAAAATATCTCGGAAGACCTGAAATATTTCGCAAAAATTGCAAAAAGATTTAGGTAACCGTGACGGTCCCAATAATCGTGAAACTTGGTTATAATTTGAATATATTGTTAAATAATAGGTTAAAAATAACATTTTATGATAAAACCCATATAATTTTTACAATTTTATTGTATAAAATGCAATTTTAATCAATTGTAACCAGATAAAAAGCAAGAAAATTGACGTCTCTCAGAAGATTTCAAAAGTTTTGATAAAGATCTGAGAAAGATTTCAAATGATTTCATAAAGATTTCAGAAACATAACAAAAATTTCAGAACATATTTAAAATATTTCGAAAACTTAAAAATATTACACAAAAATTTTAAGAAGATTACTAAGATTCCAAAAGATGTCGAAAAATGTCAAGGTTTTCTGAACATTTCACAAAGATTTCACGAAAAAATCAAAGATTTCAAAAGACATCACAAAAATTTCAAAACATTTCACAAATATTTGGCAGATTTCGAAGATTTTACAAAGATTTCAAAAGATTTTATAAAGATTTCACAAAGGTTCCAAAGATTACACAAATCTTTCACAAAGATTACAAAGATTTCAAACGCTTTTTAGAGATTTCAAGGAATTCAGAAGAAGTTCGCAAAGATTTCAAAAGATTTTATAAAGATTTCAAAATCTTCACAAAATATTTCAAGAATTCCAAAAAAATGTCAAGCATCTTAAAAGATTTCACAAATATTTCACGAAGGCTTGTAGGGGAGACACCCTTACAGTAGATAATGAATCTACAGCAGATAACCATTGATTTGAAATACTAATGTATTTAAAATAATTAATTTAATTTGATTATCAATTAAGATAATATACGTCCTGATGAATCAAAATAAGAATAATTTTTTAGGCATATTTGTGCTTTAAATTCACGATTATCTACTGCAGGCTCATTATCTACTGTTGGGTGGTCTCCCCTGCATCCTGATAATATTCTGTTTTGCATTTTTTTTTTTTATAAGGGGAACCTTTCTATAGTGGATAATCATTAAAGAATAGCGCAAATAAAAAAAAATCATTTATTTCATTTTATGAACACGTATATAGTGTCTTAACTATTCATTAAATAAAATCAATTATTTCGCACATATTAATATTTTTAATTAATAATTATTCACTGCAAGTCGCATTATCCACTGTAGGGAGATTTTCCCTGCCTATCTATATGTAAAATCATTTTAGAATGTAACAAAATTTTGATTCGCGTCTTTTTTTCTGTACTGAAAGTAAAATCTTGCGCAGTTCTTAATGAATTACCGGTTTGTTGTTCCCTTGAGATGCATATAATTGGATCGGACGATAACTTTGTTGGAATTACATAGCGTGCTCTGGTTAGTCACAAAAAGCATTAGAAGTATACCGATAGCGAAGATTGCATTATTTCTGTGTAGCCTGATTCTCATGAAAGTCTGGAGCATCTATAAGATTCTCTTTCAAGTACCAGGTGTAGATGTATGAAGTTCGTTAAACCTGCATGTGTATGTGCAAGAGAAGCACATGCTCGTGAGGTATAACGTAACTGTTGAAGAGTGAAAGTGCCGTGTAAAGTGGAACGTCAGGATTCAACTAAGTAGTTTATTAATAATAACTGAACCAAGGGAATCGCATCTCAATCAAGTTTTTCTAACATTTGTTGCAAAACAGATTTCTTGCAATAGTCTGTGTTTTTCTCAAAGATACATGAACATTAGGGTGGTCTAAAAATTTTTTTTTCGAATTTTTATGGGGACAACCTCCAAATTTGTTCGAATCCACCCAAAAATAAATCCATTTTTTTTGTTTTGAAAAAAAGTTATATTTAGGGGTGGCGCAAGCCCCATGAAGTTTAACATGTATTTCCCATAAGAAAAAAAGACGTTTTTGTAAATCTTATTCAGAATCCTCAATATTATCTCAATCGAATTGAAACTCAACATTTCTCTTCACAATTAGCCATAGAATACGAATAAAATATCACTCTTCAAATATCACCCCCATAAGTCTGTTTTATAGGGTCCCAAAGAAACCCCATAAGTGAAAAAATAGGTTTTACGAGTTTTTGGCGCTAATTATGATTTTTTTGCGGTTTTTTTAATGCGAAGTGTTTCTAATACATGAAATATGACTTTATACTGAAAATGAGATATTTCAATGAATTTTTTAAACAATTTATTATTGTTTTTAGCAATTTTCTCATAGAATGGAGTTAGAAAGACGCGGTTTTTTCACAAATTTTCCATTTTTTGTCGAATTTTAAATTAGAGGGAAACGAAGGTTCATCAATTTTAACAATATTGATTGTTTAAACAATTTATTATAATTATTAATAATATTATATTTGAATAATGCTAGAAAGATGCGGATTTTTCTTCAATTTCTGGCTTTTTGTCCAATATTTATCTGTAGTGAAGTAATAATAAATTCAAGTTAACAAAATAATTGTTTAAACAATTCATTGTAATTATTAATAAGATTATATTTGAATAATGCTGAAAAGATGCGGTTTTTTTTTTAAATGTCTGGTTTTTAGTCCACTTGTCATTCGGAGTGAAGTAGTAATGAATTAAAGTTAACAAAATAATTGTTTAAACAATTTATTATCATTGTTGATAATATTCTTTCCGCTTAATCGGTAGAATGTTGCGGTTTTTTTCTGAAATTTTCAACTGTTCGTTTATTTTTTATTAGGCGTGACATGATAATTAGATTTAGCAAAAATAATTGTGCAAACAAATTATTATTGTTCATGACTATCTTCATCTATATCGATTGCGCCTGATAGTTGCGGTTTTTGGCAATTTTTACCTTTCAGTCCTTTTTTCACTTAGTGAGGTAATAATTAATTAAACTTAACAGAAAAGTTGTTTAAATAATTTAATATTGTTTATGACTATCTTTTCTCAGATAAGTGCTAGAAAGTGGCGGTTTTTTCTAAAATCTTTCACTCTGCATCGCCTTTTTATTTATGAACAAGTAATAAGACAACCACAACAAAAATGATTTTCCGAAAGGTATTGTTGTTTTAAGTGAATTATTTTTGCTCTTTTCCAAATTGTTAAAAGAATTAATTTAAAGAAAAAAAGCTATTTTACACAAGAGGCAAAAACAAAGAATTTTAAATATCTGTTTTATTTCAGAAAAATATATATTCACGAAAAGGGAAGAGATTATTTAAAATATAGTTTTCTCTAATGTTTATTTATTAATTGTTAGTAATTAAGCAGGCGAAATAAAGTGAAAGATTTTAGAAAAAACCGCCACTTTCTAGCACTTATATAAGAAAAGATAGTTAAAAACAATATTAAATTGTTTGAACAACTTTTTTGTTAACTTTATTTCATCATTACCTCACTAAGTGAAAAAAGGACAGAAAGGTAAAAATTGCCCAAAGACTGCAACTATCAGGCGCAATCGATATAGATGAACATAGTCATAAACAATAATAATGTGTTTAAATAATTATTTTTGCTGAACCAATCAAGCAAATAGAATATTATTCAATCATTATCACTTCACTCCAAATGAAAATTGGACAAAAAGCCAGAAATTAAAAAAATAAAACGCATCTTTCTAGCCTTATTCAAATATAATATTATTAATAATTCTAATGAATTCTTTAAACAATTATTTTGTTAACTTAAATTCATTATTACTTCACTCCAAATGAAAATTGGACAAAAAGTCAGAAGCTTCAACAAAAGAACCGCATATTTCTAGCATTATTCAAATATAATATTATTAA
>CAKNXH010000210.1:217223-281987 GCA_932178445.1 Andricus quercusramuli | reverse complement strand
TTTTAACTAACTTATTGAACTTTCAAGCCAAAAAGACGAATTCTGTTAAAAAATTTGTTTTCTTAAAATAGTTAAGTTTCCCAATCAATTTTCAACAAAATAGTTGAATTTTCAACAATTGTTGACAAAAAATTTAATTTTCAATCGAATAGTTCAATTTTCTACCATATTCCTGAATTTTCAAACCAGATAGATGAATTTAGTACAAAAAATTTGATTTACCACCAAGAAGTATTTTTAATATAACAGTTGAATCCTCATCCCATACAGTTGAATGCTCAACCAAACAGTTGCAGTTTTAACAAAAAATAATAAATTCTTAACCAAGAAGTTTAATTTTCTATAAAACAAGAATAGAATTTTTAACGAGAAAGGGGGAAATTTCTTGAAAACAGAGGAAAAAAGAGGAATTCTTTCAAAAAAGGGAATAGGGGAAAGAGTATGAAGTCTGCTATCTATTTCACTGTCACTTTTTATGGAAAGACTAATTAGTGTATCTGTTCCTTTATTTTCTGCTTATTTACTCTTTTAATTATTACAATATCTTTATCGTAATCTTTCTGTTACTTGCATTTGCATTATATGGAACTAACTGCCATAAAGTAAAATAATTGCAACAAACTGGAAAATGCAATCGAGTCGTAATCTATGTATGAGAAAGTGGGAGATTTATACCTGAAAAATGTTTCATCTAAATCTAGAAGTCAGACTTCGTTCTAGATTAATCTATTAAATTTATTATGATTGATATATAAATGAAAAGTTGAAGAAAATCTAGAACTCTATCAAAACTCTAATCAATAAAGTCTAATTAAAATCAATGTGTCATTTTATAGAATTGTCAAATTTCTCCCGAGTTTCTCTTATTTGGTACGCGCACGAGTTCAATGGGAACAATAGTGAACAACAGGGCAATCAAATACTGTAAGTGGTGTGATGGAACAGTTTCTTTATAACACTTTTAGAATCATTTAATGAAGTATTCAATCACCATCTCCTAAATGGAAATACATATGTTCTCATTCCAAATTAAATTTTAATTAAAAATTAAAAAATTCAATTAAGTACCAATTTTTAGGATTCTCAGGGTGGATACTCAATCAAAAATTTGACCTACTGAATATTCAACCCGAAAAGACGAATTTTTAGCAAAAAGTTAAATTTTCAAGCTAAAAAGTTGAATTTTTTAGGAAGCAGTTGACTTTTCAACCCAGAGAGATGAATTTTCAACCGAAAAGTTAATTTTCAAATCCCGAAATGTTGAATTTAATTTTAAAAAGGTTCATTTTCAACTAAGAAGATTAATTTTCAACCTATTGAATTCAACCGAAAAGATGAATATTTATCCAAATAGTTTAATGTTCAAATAAAGAAGATAAGTTTGTATCCAAAAATGAAATAGTTAAAATTTCAGTTTGGAAAATTAATTTTCATTGACAAAAACGAATTTTCAGCTAGTTGAATTTAACTAAAAAGATGAATTTTCAACAAAATATACATGTCTTTTCAGCCTATTAGTTGAATTTTCAAATTATAAAGGAAAACTTTTGAACCAAGAATATAATCGTTAAATTTTCAGATGAAAATCTTAATTTTAAACACACAAAGGAATCATTTTCAACGAAAATGTTAAATTTTCAACTACAGAGGTGAATCTTTAAGAAAAAAATATTGTTAACAATGTAATTCAACTTTAAACCAAGCCAAAAATAAATTTTTAACCAAGTATTTGAATTTTCAACCAAAAAATTGAATTCGCAACGAAAAATGTATAATAGTTGATATTTCAGCCCAGAAGGATTTTACTTTAAATACAAAAATGATTGAATTCAATAAAAAAAAAATGATTCTTGAAGAAAATTTTTGAATCCGTAACCCAAACAGATTAATTTTCTACTATAAACAGCATTTTTAAACCAGCAGTTGAAATTTCTACCAAAATAGTTGAATGTTCAACCGAAAATGACGATTTAAAAAAAATCAGTTGAATTATTTACCAAAAAGATTACTTTTTAACAAAACAGTTGAGTTTTTAATAGAAGAATAAAGTTTTCAACCGAATATCATCATTTTTAACTATACGAAATGAGTTCTGAACTAAAAATATAACAGCCGACTTTTGAATCAAAAAGAAATAACATTTAATCCAAAACAGTTGGATTTTCTTATTGGGCTCTATTAATTCAGTTCGCATTTAAGCGAAAAAAAAAAGAAAATTGTGAAAACGGAAGTTTCTTGAAAACAGGGGAAAATAGAGGGATTCTATAAAAAAAAATGGAAAAAGAGGAAAATAGGGGAAAGAGTGTGAAGTCTGCTGCAGCAGACTTCACACGTCCGTAACGTCCGTAACTTCCCAGACCGCTGGACAATAAAAGTGAAAGTAAAATTTAAAACCTCTGGAAGCCAACCTCAAAGAAATTGCGAGAATTAAGTATCGTTAAAATAAACTAATTCGTGCCATAAACTCAAAAATGCTCCTCATTATTACTTCACCTAATTACTTCAGAAAAAATTACTTCTCGTTAATATGTCTAGGCCATCGTAAACTGTCGTAATATAGTTTAATGAAGTGGATCCAATTTGGAATGGAATTCGTGACCAGTTTTTTTCTACTAAAAGTGGTCCATAAGAAGCTGAAAAAAATGTAAATTGATTCTTTACTTCCTCTTTTGGAATTCCGTTTCCCAATGTAACTGCTTAGCACACTTTTGCTTGCTTTTGCATAGAAGGAGAGCCGTTATACAACTCCATGAAGTGCAAAAAGATGACTTTTGTTTTGTTCTCAAAATAAACCTCTCGTAAATGTCAAACAAGCGAATGCAAGTATACCTGCGTGAAAAGAGATTTTATAAAATCGGATCCTGGGTCTCACATTGGGACCTCTTACGCCAGCATAAGTGAAAGTTCTCAAGTAGGACGCGGGTCTTGAATCTTCAGCTGGACGTTCGCCAAATGCCCATCGCCAGATCTTCTGCCTACGGTCATCGAGTCAGGAACTTAATAAATATCGAAGGCTTCTTATCTTCGAGCGGCCGAATTCCTTTACTTTCCAACTAAAGACCTCGGGTCTTCGATATTGTAAGAAATCCTGTGGGCAGAAAAAAAATATTTTAGCTTCATTTGTTATAACTATCTGTATCAATAATCGATGGTGGGTGTTATGTCAATTATAGGCAGAGAAAGTTTTATTTTTTAAGCAATGCTTTCCAATCTTTTATTAAAGGCCATGCTTTTATGGCTTCGAAATCTTTCACTACTTTTGATATTATCAATATATTTTCTAATTAATAATAACAGGCCTCGGACTCACTTCAGAGATGAAAAATAGTGTAAAGAGAGGCAAAATAATGTCATACAATTTTTTAAGTTTTAAAATTATGTGTCGTTAGAAATAAAAAAGTGTGCAATTGAAAATTTACTTTATTTTGTAAGCAAAATTTCCAATTAACTAACCTTTTTTTAATCCTTTTCTAATCTAATTATAGTATTAAAAATGAACTTCAATGGTCATTTAAAATGTTATTATTTAGTCTATAAATGATCAAAATTCCTATTTATTTATCGCAGGATTCACAGTCTCTTCCCTATTCTCATCTTTTACTCGTTTTTCCACTTCATGCGTACTGAATTAATAGAAACCAGTAAGAAAATGTAACTACTCTTGGTTTGAAGTTCTTTTCGTTGGAAGAGTCTACTATGTATTAAATTTTTTGTTAGAAATTCATCCTTTTTGCTAACAATTTTTATTATATGGTTCAAAATTACATTATTTTTTTGAAAATTCAACAATTTAGTACAAAAGTCATGCAAAATATTTGAAAATTCAGCTATTTTGTAGGAAATGCGTCTTTTTGGCTTGAAAAATCAACAATTGGACTGCATTCTTTTTCTTCAATAAAATATTTTTTTGGTAGAAAATTCAACCGTTTTGCGGAACATTTATCTTTCTGGTTTGAAAATTCTCTCTCTCTGTAGAAACTTCACCTTTTTCTTTAAAAATGTATGTATTTTATTGAAAATTCAATTTCTTGTTGTAAAAATTAATTTTTTAAACTAAAAATGTAACTATTACATTTTTGATCAAAAATTTTTCATTTTTCAGTAGAAAATTCAAATATTTGTTTGAAAATTCATGTATTTTCTTGAAAGTTCTTCTTTTTTGAAAAAAAATTAATCTTCTTGGTTGAAAATTCATATATTTGGTTGAGGATTCGTCTTTCTTGGTAGAAAATGTACCTTCTTGGTTGAAAATTCATGTGCTTCGTGAAATATCATCTATTTAATTGAAAATTCATCCCTTTTGGTAGAAATTTCATATTTTTTAGTTAAAAATATAACTCTTTTGTTGTAAATTAATCTATTTTAGTAGACGATTCAAACAGGTTGTTGAAAACTTGTTTTTGTTGCTTAAATTCAACTGCTTTTTTATTTCAAATTGAAAACTTTTTTTGTTTAAATATCAAATATTACTTTTTTTGTTGAAAATGCCACTGATTGGTTGAAAATTAACTTTTTTTGTTGAAAATTCATATTCTCGGGTTTAACTGTCTTGTAGAACATTAGTATTTTTGGCTAGAAAATTCAACAATTTGCTAGAAAAATTAAATATTTGTTTGAAAATTGATGTATTTTGTTGGAAATTCGTCTTTTTTGTGTGAAAAATAATTCTTTTATCTAGTTAAAAATTAGTCTATTTTAGTTGAGAAATCAAGTATTTTGTTGAAGATTCGTTTTTTTTGGCTAAATCCAACTGTTTTTTATTTTTAATTAAAATCCTTTTTCGTTGAAATATAAACTATTACATATTTGTTGAACATTCAGTTTTCTTTTTGTTGAAAATTAATTTGTTATGCTGTAAATTCAACTCTTTTGTTGATAATTCAACTGATTTGATGTAAATAAACCTTTCGGTTAAAAATTTTTATTCTCAGGTTGAAGATTCAATTTTTTTATAGAAAAATTGTCTGTTTGGTGTGAAAATTCAACAATTTGGCATCAAACTCAACTATTCGGTACAAAATTAAACTGTTTTGCAGAAAATTATTTTTTTTATTGCAAAATAATCCTCCTCAATAAAAATTTAACCACTTCATTTTTTGTTGAAAATTGATCATTTTTAGTTCGAAAATACAACTTGAAAATATTTAGATCCGAAAAAAATATAAACTAAAAAGTAACAAAATAAATTTTGGACTAACATCACATCCATTGTTCAAACTATTTAGTTGAAAAATTATGTAATTTATTGAAGATTCATCTTTCCGCTAGGAAATTCAACCATCTGATTAAAAATGTATGTATTTTGTTTCAAATTCGTATTTTCTGGTAGAAAATTAATCTTCTTGGTAGAAATTTGGTGTGTTTTTGGGTAGAAAATTAATCTTTTTAGTTGAAAATTGAACTATTTTGTTGAAGGCTCATCCGTTTGGCTCGAAAATTTAACATTTTGGATAAAGTTCTTTTTCTTTATTGACTGAAAAATCTTTTTGGTTCAATTCAACTGTTTTTTATTTAAAATCAAAATATTTTCTTGGCTAAATGAAAAAATAAATAAATAATTGCATTAGCAGAGAATTTTGTGAACATAGTGTCTTTGGTTTAATTTTTTTTCGAAATATTAGCAAAAGTGTCATCGCTCAAAAAAAGTGTAAAATAGTGTCAATAGTGTGGTGAGTCCGAGGCCTATCAGGGTCGTGAAACCTCAGAGTTAAAATTACAAAATTGTTAAGACTTTCAGTTTCAAGATGTTTACTCGACGTATTTCAAATTCCCGGTCAATTTGAAAAATTTAAAGAGATTTTTATCATTTCAAATAATTTTTTAAGTTTTTAAGAGATTTCTAAACATTTAAAAAGATTTAAAAGATTCTGATTTCATACAGAGAATTTTGTAAACGAATTATAATTCAGAATTTTAACAGGGATTCTTTTTATTAGCCTTTTTCTAAACCAGAATTAAAATTACTTTCCAAAATTCCCGTTCCCTGTCAAAAATTCTCTGTTCCAATTCAAATAATAATAATTCTTTACGAAAATTCCCTGCTCTAAAGTCTAAATTATAATTTTATACGGAAATACCCTTTGTTTCAAGTCACAATCGGTCACAATTACATTTATTTTTTATGTAACAGTTTTTTATATATTATATTATATACATATTTATTTATATAGCAGGGATTTTTTTAATCTTCTTCTGAATCAGAATTCAAATTTTTTCTAAAAATTCCGTGTCCCAAAATTAAAATTCTAATACTTTACAGAAATTGCCTGTCCCAAAGACAAAATAGTAATTCTTCATGAAATCCCCTATTCCAAAGTCAAAATTATTCCTTATGGGAATGCCGTATCCCAATTTTCAAAATTATATTTCTTTACTGACATTCCTGGTCCCAAATTAAAAATTATAATTATTTACTGGTGTCCCCTGTCTCAACTTAGAATTATAATTCTTTTAGAAAATTCATTATTCCAACTCAGAATTAGAGTAATACAATATATGAGACCACTTTTAATTTTTATATTAGTACATTCCAGAAAGAAATACCGGTCACTGAAACAAATTCCGGGTCATTTCCCGGGAAAAAAAGTTTCAAGATTTTCAACTTTTTAAATTCTCAAACAATATTGAACGATTTAACTTTAACGCCAAATAATTTTGAATTCTTTCATTTTTCGAGATTTTCAACTTTTTAATTTTGAAATAATTCTTACTTCAAAATTGTTAAATTAAAATAATTTTCACAATTTTCTAATTCTTCAGGGTGTTCAAACGTCAAAGTTAAGATTAGAAAATTACTAAGTCTTTCATTTTTAAATTGCACAATATTGAAAGATTTAACTTTGAAGCAAAACAATTTGGAATTCTTGCAATTCTTAACATTATAAAATTGTTTAATTTCGTTAATTTTTTAATAATTCCTACTTCCAAATTGTTCCATTAAAAAATTTTTCACAATTTCTTAATTCTTGAGTACGTTCAAACATCGAAGATAAAATTGCAAAATTATTCAGGTTTTCATTTTGAAATTGTACAATATTGACCCATTGAACTTTAAATAAAACAATTCGGAATTCTTCTAATTTTCCAGATATACAACATGTTAATTAATAATTTTATAATAATTCCCACTTGAAATTATCAATATAATCAACTTTTATTTCAGAATTGTAGACTATAAAATTGTTTGCAGCTTTTAAATTGCAAAAAAGTTTCTTAAAATAGTAAAATAATCAGGTTAGTGAAGTAATCATTCAACCAAGAATCAATCAAATTTAAACGAAATTTCACCATTTCACGAAGCATTTATTTTACTATACATAACGCCTACGGTAGGAAGAACCAATTTAATTACACTCTTTATATAGGAAACTGGTCACGCATTAGAATTTAGGTGAATACGGTATTACGTGTCTATAATTATTGTACCCCTCATAACTATATTATAATCATAACACCTACATCAGAATTCTATTCTTCTGGACTGCCCACAGTATAAGTTACATAAAAATTATAAATATATAAAAAAATTTCCACTTTTTATTTTCAATTATTTTTTTAATTTGAAGCTTTAAATACTGTAGTTTTGTGAAACAAACAGGATATAACAGTAAAAAATAATCTGTGCCAAATTTTCACAATGTTGTGCTTGCCTCAATCTACTCATCCACCGATTTTATCTCTTACAATCTTAAGTCTTTTTTCTAATTTCACAAAATAAAAATTTCGCACTTAAACTTTAAATTAGATATAAAAGGAGAAAATCTTATAGTAAATACTATAGAGAATTATGGTACATCAGAGAATGCTTGCTTTTATAAAGAGAATTATCATATATTATAATAATTACAGCTATAATTTCCTTCATGATTGTCATAAAAAACATGTAATCTCGTCGAGAGAAGATAAATACTTAGATACCTATGCAAATAAAAACGTGAGAGGTAGTGGAAAAGTACTTTGGTTTTCTGGATTATCATGCAATTTTCTTAGTATACTGGAAGGATACGTCAGGATCAGTTGATTTCAAACTATGTACAATAAAGTTTCAGTAATAGAATATAAATGTGATGTGAAAAATTAATAATCAAAATCATTCAGCAAATTAACTCTATCCATTAAAATTTCTATTTCCGCTATTATTTCAATGATATATTTTACGGAAGCACAATCTTAATATCAAACTTTTTTTCTCGCACTTGGATAATTCGGATATGATAAAAACTTTCGATTCATTATTTATTTTCTCTTAGCAAATCAAAGCGTACCGAATTTTTGGTACGAATACCCGGATTTTTTCCGTACGAATACGGAGATCTAACAAAGGAATACGAATTCCAAAAAGAAATATTTCAAAGCCCCAAAATGTCAAGGAAGAAAAAAAAATGTAATAGAATTTATGAAAACTCGAACCAAAAAGACGAATTTTCTAAAAAACAGTTACATTTTCAACCTGAAAATATGGATTTACAACAAAAAGGTTCATTGTTAACCAAACAGTTGAATTTTCAACCAAAATTTCAGTTTTTACAAAAATGTTGAAATTTCAAACCAAAAAGACGAATTTTCTACAAAATAGTTGAATTTTAAACCTGAAAATATAATTTTCCATGCCAAAAACATAAATTTTCTGCAAAACAGTTGAATTTTCAACCTGGAAATATGAATTTACAATAAAAAAGTTCATTGTTAACCAAACAATTAAATTTTCAACCAAAGTTTCAATTTTTAACAAAACTGTAGAAATTACAAGCAAAAAGACGAATTTTCTACAAAACAGTTGAATTTTTAACCCGACAATTTTAATGCAAAAAATATAAAAACTTTCGGCAAAACTGTATTTTCGACCACAAATTTGAATTTTTAACAAAACAGTTGAATTTTCAAACTACAAATAAGAATGTTCAAACGAAAAAAACGAATTTTGTACAAAACAAAATTTTCAACCCAAAAATATGAATGTACAACAAAAAGTTCGTTTTGAACCTCAACTAAAATAGATTAATTTTTAATCAAACAGTTGAATTTTTAACCGTAAAAGATGAAAATTTTACCAAAAAAGATTAATTTTGAACATAAAAAAGCGAATATCCTACAATAGAATTAAATTTTCAACCAAAAAACATGAAATCTGAACCAAAAATATAATAGTAGACTTTTCAATTAAAAAGAATCAGCTTTCTACCAAAAAGATTCCTTTTTTACTATAAAATTTATTTTCAATACAAAAAGACGAATTTTCGGTCCAAAAAACGAATGTTTAACGAAACAGTTGAATTTTCGATCAGAAAAGGTGAATTTTTAACAAAATGTTTGAATTTTCAACCAAAAGAGATGCATTCTGAGCCCAAAATATAATAGTACACCTCTCCATTAAAATAATTTACTTTCAAACAAAAAAGATGACTTTTCTATCAACAGATGAATTTTCAATCTGTATGAATGAATTTTCTATTCAAAAAGACGAATGTTCAACAAAACAAAATATGAGTCCATAAGGCCGACTTTTCTAAGCAAAAGTTGTTGAATTTTCGACCAGAAAAATTAGTTTCCAACAAAATAATCAAATTTTTAACCAAACAATAAAATTTTAAGCCAAAAAGATGAATTCTGAAAAAATATGAAAGACTTTCCAACCAAAAAGACTTAATTTTCAAAAAAATAGTTGGATTTTCTCTTTGGGTATATTTTGATTTTCGGAAGTTTTTTGAAAACCGGGAAAAAAGAGAAAATAGGAAAATAGGAGGATAAGGGAAAGAATGTGAAATCGTTTAATACCTATCTGATGAAATAATTCATTCATTATATTTCTTGGTTGGCTAAGTAAATACTTGATCAAGTAGACTAAAAAAATATTAGTCGCCAGGGTAAATTTCTCTATTGCGACATTTTGGGTGTCAAGCCCACACAGTTAGGGTAATTAGCAGTTCAGAGAGAAGATAACCGGAAGGAATCATTTCAATTTCATTGGGCCGTGGAGGTCGCTAGAAACGCCAGACTCGGAGAAGAGTTCGAGACGATTAAAGAAAGTCGTCGTCCGCTCACCTTCCTGGTATCTTCGCACGCTTAATTTTTCAAGCCACGTTATATCCTGCACGCTATAATTCTCGTGTGGAAACCATCGCAAGGTGCATGGTATGTGTAAGTACTAAGTCAGAGAAAGGTGCCCCTCCATCATCACTGATATTAGAGAGGAGCTTCTCCTTCAAAGTGGTGGTGGAATCTGGTAGGGAGAAACCAAGTCCAAGTCCCAAACTCTTCTTACTTAGTTCCTATGTGAGGCCCAGTCAAGATTGTCTACGCACCGGTTCTCCCTATAATGTTACTTGGAACGAAATAACCCTGTGAGAGGTGAACACGCGGAGTCAGTGAAGTGTGCCCTGTAAATAAAGGAATTCCTCTTATCATCATGCGCTTCCTCAAACTGGTAATTATAAACAAAAAGTGCCGAAAAAAATTCAGCAATCAGTGGTCCCAAATTAACCCAGCTTCTCAAATCCATTTTTTGCAATAACAATCATTGTGGGATACTTCGTTCTTTTGAACTTTAATACAAATTTGTATTTTTAATTTTACTACTTTCTAGTACAACATTTTTTCTAATCTTCCGTCTCGAGTTTTACGTCACGACCGAAGACTTCAATTATCTTTGAAAAACTGCAAGACTTTCATACAATAGTGCTCGTGAAGATTTAGTGCGATATACTCAACGGCAATAAACTCACTAGGTAGAAAAGGTGCGAAGCGCTCGGGCGTTAATTTCGAGACTAAAATTTTCTCTTCCTTCCTAGTAAATTATGCGACGAAAGCATTCTCGAGTATTCGAGCAATTTGTGAGACGAAGAGCCAATAACGACGTTAGTAACTCGCCTTAACCATATCAGGAACTGGTTAACTGTCCATTCGGCGCTGTTAGGAATACCAATCAATCGACTTCTTGTGTTTCAGGATCTCTTCTCTCTTTATTGAACCGGGTCACTCGGTTAGCGATCTAACGAGCCGCATATATTAGACCCATCCTTGCGAATAAACAAAGCATCCCCGGATTTCGGTAACTTTCTCTCTTGATTTCAGGCGATACTGGTGGCTGTGGTCCTCCTTGCAGAGGCCAAGGACGAGACAAAAAACCGCGACAAGAGGCAGCAGATATCTTTCCACACTAGAAGAGGTGGACGACCACCCCCTTATGCGGTTCAGATGGAACCTATTGTTCAATATTCCCAGAGGGATCCACTCTACAACCCTTTGGTAATATCCAAGAGCGACGATGGTCTCTACGATGATGTTCCCCAGAGTTACTACCCTTCGGAACCTGAACCGATCATTGAAATTATCATCAAGGAGTCTAACGAGACCTTACCTACACCGGTTCCACCTCCACAAACTCAAAGACCTACCAAGGAACCGATACAAGTCTTCTATGTCAAGTACGAAAAGAAGAAAGGCTTTGGTGATAAACATCAATTAGTTTATGACGCACCAATTCCGGCCCTAACACCTGTCGAAGAACACGAAAAGATTGAAGATCCAGAGCCACACCCAGAAGAACCAGTGCAAGTCACTCCACCAACAACACCATCCTCGACGACCATAAGAGCTATCATTCGACCCGATAGTGAGCTTTATCACGCTCCAGGTAACACCGGACTTAAAGTTACATTCGGAACCGACCAAGTCCCACCCAACAACCAGCACAAACGAAGCGATCTTGAACCAACTCTTCATCGTAATGTTCCAACTCCACTTCCTCCTCCAGGGTCATCCAAAAAACCTCATGGACCCTACCAACCTCTTCATCCTATTCCCCAACGAGTGACTCCCGCTTTTCCCCAACAAAGGATTGTCAACTCCTTCCCCCCACAACAATTGCTGCAACAGAATCAACACTTGATTCCGAGTCAACCAATACCACCGAACCCACTATCACCGAACCAACAACTCCCACCAAACTTCCCCGCTCAGCAATTCCAAACCCAGATCAGAAACCCTCAAAGACCTCAAAGACTTCCAATCACTGTTCAAGGGCTTCCCGATCCCCAACAAAGGCAACCTTTCAGTAACATTCCACCACATCGTGTCAACCTGAATCAGCAAGGTTTCTCAAATCAACAACCATTTTCAAATCATGGAAACTTCAATCCAGAGCATCAACAGAATTACAAGCAGCAGCAGGAGGAGCTGAAACAGAAGTACTTTGAGCAGAGGAGACACCAGGAGTCACTGAAACAACGAGAACAGCAGAGACTCGCCGAACAACAGAGATTGTTGGAACAGCAAAAGATTGCAGAGCATCAAAGGCAGGAACAACTAAGACAAGAACAACAGAAGATTGAACAGCAAAAGTATTTAGACCAGCAGAAGTATATAGACCAGCAGAAGTATTTAGACCAGCAGAAGTATTTAGACCAGCAGAGACTGCAGGAACATCAGAGATTGCAGGAACAGAGGAGAAACGAACAGGAACAGAAATTGTTGCAGGAGCAGCAATACCGTCAGCAAATAAAGTATCAGCAGGTTCAGCATAATCCGCAGATTCAACAAAGTACACAGGTTCAATACAATTCACAAAATCTACAAAATACACAGGTTCAACACAATACACAAGTTCAGCACAATCCAATTCAACAACAACCCCAGAAACCATCCGGTGAGATTTTCAAAGCTGTCCCAAAGCTTGAACAGCACTACGCCATCAGGGAAAATCCTCTTCATCCTGGTCCTTTCCCTCCCAATCCTCAACAAGTGACACAATTCGAAGAGAGCCAAAGTCAATACGTGGTTCAAAAACCGAATCTTGTAGGAGATCCGAGAAATCAACAAGTGCAGCCGCAACAGCAAAACCAACAGCAAAACCAACAGCAAAACCAACAGCGAAACCAAAATCAACAGCAATATCAAAATCAACAGCAAAACCAACATCAAAATCAACATCAACAGCAAAATGAACATCAACAACAACAGCAACAGCAAAATCAACAACAACAGAAACAGAATCACAAACCTCTTCAGCAAACCCAACAATTTTTCACTCAAAATCTACAGACTGCACAACAGCAAAAAGTGCAATCCTCTCCCACTCAATCTATCTGGGGAAGACCTGTCTACCAACAAAGTTCAAACCAGAAGATCTTCGCCACCCCCGAGACGAAAACAGAGGACTATTACCCCTCATCGACAGCATCCCCTACAACTACCTCCACAACCGAACCATCAACAACCATCTCCCCAAAGAACGAAGCCAAGATAAAAGAAAACATAGCGAATCTTCCTGATGAGGTCCCCGAAGACATCAGACAGCAGCTTCTGAGTTCCGGCATTCTTGGCAATGCCGATATCCAGATACTCGACTACGACAAGGTCGGCGGCATCCCGATAGAGAATCTGCCGCCCGAGGCACTAGAAAATTTCTACAGTGCAGGTGGTGCTGCAGCTACTTCGGCTAGTGAACCTGTCCCTGCTATTGCTAAAAGACCGAAGACGGTGGAAGAACCGCTTCCAGAGAAGGTAACACCCACCAAGATCGAGCAGGCCACTTTAAAGCCAGGAGGTGTGGAAATGAAAGTAGTACGCTTTGATCCCAATACGGCGCAAGGTCAAAACATAGCCGATCAACACATTCGCGAAGACGCAACTCACTTGAATCCAGTAACCGTGGGAGCGAAGGACGATCCTCAATACAATCGGTATTTGCCCCTTAAAGTGAGCGGAGCTTCCTTTCCAATTCCGGACGTTCCGGAATTGAACGGTAAAAAAATCACCAGTGTGGTCGTGCTGGCTCCAGTGGATTACAATTTCAAGGATGGAGAAAGTGATGATGAATCGAGAAGGGGTAGGAAACTCAACGATGTTCAAGCTATCAAATTTCTGGCTGGCGATTCCCTGAAAGAGTTAGTGAAGAAACCGACAATGGAGAATTACAAAAAATGGCTGGACCATGAACGACAAACTGAACCCCAGAAGCAGTCGGTTGTTCTACTTGTCACGACGTAAGTATTTTCTAAATTTTGTTTTGACCAACCATTTGTGTAAACACTTGAAGATCTAAAAGAACACAGCATTAGGTGAAAACTAAATAATTTTTAAATTACAGGCCAGAGGAAAGTGTCCAGGGAGAAAAGGAAATATTTATGTACGATGTCAGTACCCAGACTGTGAGCAGATTATCTGGTGATTTGTCTTCAGCTTTCGTGGATGCAGCAGAAAGTAATTCCGACAGTCCTAACCCCATCGATGACTCCACGATATATTGAATTGAGAAATCATTCTAAGACATGCTATGGACAATTCAGTGGTGAAGAAATGGTTTTTGTGCCAATATCAAACGAAAGATCGGTATTTAGAGACATCGATTGCGAAATCGATAACTAAATTCAAACCAATGATCTTTATTAATATCATCGTTTACTTAAGCATCTCTTGTAGATACTTCATTTATGTATTATTATGTATTATTATGTATATACGTTTATAGCTTATATTTTTTTACGCGAAATAAACTGCAAGGTTTTTTATAGGTGTTGCTTCATCGTATTATTTCCTTTAAAAATCAGACATTAGAACCTTCTCAAAATTTGGTCAATGTTTTCTTTTTTTTTTCAGTCGCAACCGTCGAAACTGTTCACATTTGAGAACATTTTCGAAATTCAATATACATAGTTCAAAAATATAATGATAAAACTTTCAACCGAGTTTACCAAATTTTAAACAGGTTTAAAATTTATATCTAAAGATAATAAACATATTACAAAGCTGCAAACGCTAAATTTAATCGAATTGTTCGAGTCAAGGGAAAAAAATTTGTGGGTTGGCATCCGAAAAAAAGAGAATATTTTTTTTAGTCGTTTAGTATCTTCTGTTCTCTTCCTGGAATCGAAAATTCAAAATTATATCGGACCTGAAATTTCTTGAACTTGAACCAAACACCACGAAAAAAAATGTTTTCCATTAAAGCAAAATAATGACATGTTTCTTTGGTTGAAGCTGAAGAAATTTCCGGTTCGACATACTTAATTTTTTCTAAAAAAGTTTGCATTGAGCGCAATCCAAAAAACATTTTTTTGCAGATTTTCAACAAATTATAAATAAGGTAAAAAAAAAGTTTTTTTATTTATAATGTTTTATCGTTGCTTACTAGCAAATACTTTACATTCAACAAATTCCTCATATTTTTTTAATCAAAGAGATTTTTTTTATTTCAAAAGTTTTAAAATTTAAAATAAAAAAGTATAACAGAAGATACTAACCGATTACAACTTTTTTTCTTTTTCCGGATGTTAACTCATAAATTTTTTCACCTCAGCTCAAAAGATTTAATGAATTTTAGCACTTTCACCCTGCCCCATTACCTAGAGTTGCTATAGACTAATTTAGTCGCAGACTAATTTGGTATTAGAAATTTCTTGTACAATTATTTAATAACTATTGAATTTTTAACAATTCTCACTAATATTAAACTTTTTGTAATTTTCGAATATTATAATCATTTTATTTCTATTAGTAAAAAAATTAATTCTTATCAATTCGCAAATTGAAAATTCGCCGTAAAGTACTAAAATAATTATTAAGACTTTGAAGTAGTTTTGACTAAAAAAAATTTTTCAAAATTTTACGACTTCAACGTTTTCCAGAATTCAGTGATCACGGCGCGAAAGGAGCTCAAAAAAAGGAGAAATAGGGTAATTTTTAGGGGAAAGCTTCAACATTTACTTGTAAATGTAGAAAAAACGAAACAATCTTTTTGTAAGAAATTTTATAGTTTTAAATAATATTAAAAGATTTTTCAAATTATTTTTGCCATCAGAAAAATTATTTTTAAAAATAGGATATAAAAATAAGGATACATAGGATATAAGAAAAGAAGTAAAACACTACTCGTTTAAAACATAAAGTCTCATAATTAAGAATATTTTCTTTTCGAAAAGTTTTATCTTCAATAATTAAATCGTGCCACTCATAAATATAATTTAATATTTCTTTTCAAGATTTGTCATTCCGTCCTTACTACAGTTAATACATTTAAAAATAGTCCATATTTGAGCCTAAAAAAAATATAAATTTTGTATTGGTAAGATTTAAAAATAAAGTTTGAGACTGCTCAACAATCCTATCTGGATTTAAAATTCAAGTTGCTCAATTTTTAACGTTTGACTTTAAATTGTTCAAGTTAGAACATTTAACTTTGTAGTTGATCAAATTGGAATATTCCATTTTCGAATCATTTAACTTTGTACATTTTGATTAAAAAGTTTTCACCTTCACATACATTTTTTACAATTATTATATATTATAATTCTTATAATTGCACAATTAAAATTAATCATACTTATAATTATTATATTCTTTTATAATTACTATAGACATAATCTACTTCAAATCAGGCAGGTTCTACACTTGAAGTTGCAGAATCTCTCGGGGACGAAATATGTTGTTTTTTAGAGGAAATTAGACGATACGTATTTTTTCGATTTAACAGAAAAAAAAATTCCACGAAGATGTACAGACTTCAATATTGTGCTTTGTTTGTAAAAAAAAACATTTTTTTTCTTTAAACGTCGATCACTTTAGACCGTATCAATATATTTAGGACTTCTTTTCAGATTCTGGTAGCGTTTATCGTCTCCTTTCAAAATCCACCGGAAAATATAAAAAAGGTTCAAAATTATACTTTTTTCATAAAATCAACTTTTTTCATTTTTCCCGCAAACTACGATGGATGAGAAAAAATGTTAATATAGAAGTTTGCACATCCACAAAAGTTCTACAAAAAATACTCCTTGCTCCTATATGATATCTTGCATCGTTTACGAGAAGAATTGGAAAATTATATCTTTAAGAAAAAACTCTCCCGGCCTCAAAAATATTTTATCCAACATAAAACTTTCTTATATTTTCTTTCTTTTCTTTTATATTGTCTTTCTTATATTAGCAGAAACTTTGTTCAAGTATTGGAAAGAATAAAAAACGTGGGGTTATCCAGAAAATTTTTTGTTCTTCAAATTTTGAAAGCATGGAAAAATATTTTCTGTAAAACGTTACCTTTTTTATTCTTTCCAATCTTTTGAAAACGTTTTTACTAATATAAGGAAGGCATCTTATCAGCTTTAAGAGGGCTAAACCTTTTTGTTTTCCTAAAAATATAATTTTAGAATTCTTTGCGTAAACGATGCAAGATATCACAAAGGAGCAAGAGATGTTTTTTGTAGAACTTTTTTAAATATGCTAACTTTTATTTAAACATTTTTTCGTATATGCCGTTGTTTGTGGCAAAAATGGTAAGATTCGATTTAAAAAAATATCTTGCCGACAAAAGTTATTTAGCCCCCATAAAACTCACCGGATGTTTTCCTTATAGAAGGCCAAAATTAACAAAAAGTTGGCAGAAGATGAAAGGCTCGGCTTTTTGAGAAAATCGACTTTTAATATTTTCAGAAAAAACCCCGTCATTTTGTTACTTTTGAACCTTTTTTAAAATTTCCTGGTGGATTTCAAAAAAAGATGAGAAACGCTATCAGAATCGGAAAACCCGATAATTCTTTCAATTAGGTAGAAAGGTAGAGGTTTAGAGAAAAAATGTGGGTGTTTTTTAAAAACAAAGCACAAAATTCAAATATGCATAACTTCGTACAAGTTTCTTTTCGAAAATCGGAAAAATACGTATCGCCTAATTTCCTCTTAAAAAGCAACATATCTGAATCATTAAAATTTCAGAGGGCTGAATTTAATCTTTGAAATTTACAATTTTATTTACTGCAATTTGAAAATTTTTAATTTGTAAGTGAAAGTGCTGAGTTTTGATGTATAAATAGCATTTGAAAAATTATCAATATGAAACGACTTACAATTCAAATAATTTAACTTCTAATTTAAAAAGTGTTCAGTTTAATGCAAATGTTTCTGAAAATATGATTTAGAATTTTGTACTTTAACGGCATTTGATTTTAAATTGTTAACTTGAAAAGTATTGAAAGCTTCCAGTTTATACGTGTAAATTCTTGAGCATTTGAAGAAAAAATTTCTGAATTAAAAAGGTTTCAAGCTTCAAATTTGAAAATGAGTTCAACTTAAGTACATTAATTTGCAGTTTAGTTTTGATTACTTTGAATGAAAACAATTTCAGTCGTAAGAGTTCGAAATTTTTTTTTCAATGATAGTGAAAACTTTCAGAGAACTGAGAAATGACAGAGAATTTTTTTCCTCGGCTGAAACGGCTACCATATTTATAGAAAACTTCAAGAGATTACATAAAAATTCTTAGAAATTTCAAGTGATTTCGTAAGGTATCAGAAATTTAAAAGATTTCATGGAATTTTACCATATTTGAGGGATTCAAAAGATTTCAAAATAAAGTAAAAGATTGTATAAGATTTCAAACAATTGAAGAGTTTTCCAGGGAAAATAGGGTGGTTTCTCACGAAAAGGGGGAAAATAGGGGAAAGATTAAACATTTATTTTCATATGTTGAAAAGAACAAACAATCTTTTTGTAAGAAATGTTACATTTTTAAATATTTTTTAATGATTTTTCAATGATTTCTGCCATTAAAGATTTATTTTTTTTAAATTGGATATACATAGATCGCTGGAAATTCATCCAGAGTGATATAAAAAAGTGTGGGAAAATATAAAATTAGTTAAATACACAATTTTGATATGTTTAGCGTCGTTCTCATGAATATTTCTTTCCAAGAGTTGTAATTTCATCCTTACTATAATTAATACTTTCGAAGTAAATTTTAAACTACCCTTTTCAGTAGACCTTTTTCAGGTCGACATCCAAAACAAGTAGAGAAAAAATTTGAAATCGGTTAATATCTTCTGTTCTCTTTCTCAAATTTACAATTAATAATTTTTTTTATTACAAAAAATCTGCCTTATATTTAAAATTTCTTAAAAATATACAAAAAAATTTGTTTTTTGGATTGATTAGAATCTGAAATTGAGTCAGCTTGAACCAAAGAAACATGTTATTATTTTTTATTCCTGGAAAAATTTTTATTTCCTGGTGTTTATAACGCTCAAAAATTGCGAAAATGATATAAAATCCCAAAAATCCTAACTCACGACAACATTTTTTTTTTCCGAAAAAGCAAAATAAAAAAATGTTTCTTTGGTTCAAGCTGAATAAATTTCAGGTTCCACATACTCAACTTTTTTAAAAATGTGTGCATATGACTCAATAAAAAAAATGATTTTGCACATTTTCAAAAAAATGGTAACTAAGCAAGAAATTTATTTTTAAATTTCACAATTTTACATTTTCAACAAATAAGATAATTTTGGAACAAAATAGTTGAATTGTTGAATCAAGAACATCAGTATTTAACCAAAAATCGAATAGTTACATTTTCGTTTCAAAAAATTAATTTTCAAATCAAAAAACTGATTTTTCTCCCAAATTGTTGAATTATGAAGCCTGAAAAAAGAATGTTCTACAATGCAGTTGTTTTTTCAACACGAAAATATGAATTTCCATTTAAAAAGTTAATTTTCAACCAAACATTAAATTTTTTAGTTTAGAAACCTAGTTTTTAAGACACAAAAAAAATCTTTAACTAAAATGATGAATTTTTAACTAAAAATGAATTTTCAACAAAGTAGTTTGAAATTCGACCAATTAGTTGAATTCTCTAACAAACTATTGAATTTACCAGAGAAAATTCAAATTTTCTACAAAACAGTTGAATCTTTAATTCGAAAACACGACTTTTCAACAAGAGTTGAGTTTTAAACCAAACAAGATTTTTTAGTCAATAAAGGAAAAGAATTGTATTCAAAATGTCAAATTTTGAAGCAAGAAGATTATTTTTCTACAAAAAGGACAATTTTTTGACGAATTACATAAAGTTTTAACCAAATATTCGAATTTTCAAAATAAAAAAGATCAACTTTAAACCAAAAATGGAATTCCTACATTTTCATTTCAAGAAATTAATTTCCAAATGAAAGAAACAATTTCCTACAAAATTATTGAATTTTTGAGCAAAAAAAAACTGTCTACAATACATTTGAATTTTTAACTCAAAAATATAAGCTTTCAATACAAAAAATAATTTTCAATCAAAAATTGCATTTTTCAGTTTAAAAAAATGAATTTTTAACAAAGTAGTTTAATTTTCGACCAAAAAGACTGCTTTTCAACTAAGTAAATATATCTTCAACCAAATAGTTCAACTTTTTCAAGTTAAAAATTTTTTATTAAAATTTTTTATTTTGAACGAAATTTGAACTTGCAAACAAATATTTGGATTTCCGACTAAACAAGATCAACTTTCAAACACAAATGGAATAGTTCAATTGTGAGCTTAAAAGAATTAATTTTCAACGAAAAAAAAAGTTTCAACCATAGTTAAATTTTCGAGTAAAGATTTTAAAAAAATTAAAAATTGCTCAAGTTAGAGCATTTAAAATTACAGTAGATAAATTTGAAATATTCCATTTTTTAATTAGGTATTTAACTTTGTACATTTCAACTAAAATTGTTAATCTTCTAATACTTATTTGAAAAGTACTATATATATTGTAACTGTTCCAATTTTATATTGGATAATAACTTCTGTATCCAGTTTTCTCATTTTCAACTACCTTATTTATTCATAAATAATGTATTCAAGTGCTATAATTGCTTTAATTATTATTCAATAATGGGTACAATTTCAAATATCGTATATTTAAAAAGAAAAGAGGGAAAAGGGGAAGTTTTTTGAGAATAGGAGAAAAAAGGGGAATTTCAAGAAAAAAGGGGAAACCAAGAAAAAAAGGGGAAGACTGTGCACCCTGTGAATTTTAACGGAGTTCAACAATTTCAAGGGATTTCAAAATTTTCAGGGTACTTTAAAGGATTTTCAAGAAATATCGGTTTCAGTGGGTTTCAAAGATTAAATTATTTTTTATGGGATTACTAAGGATTTTACAAGAGTTGATGGATGTTATAAATTTGAAGGTATTTTAAAGGATTTTAAAGTGTTAACGGTACATATTTAAAAAATGTCAAGGAAAATAATGAGACTTAAAATTTTAAAGGGGTTTCAAAGAATGTCGTAGGATTTCACAAAATTTCAAAGGATTTTAAAAAGGTATCCGAAATATTTAAAAGATTGAAAGGGATTCCAACGGATTTCTAGAAAACTTTAGGGAATGAATGAAATGAAATTTTAAGGATTTCTAGGGATTTCAGAAGATTTCAGGGATAGCAACGGATTTCAAAAAAAATATGAAGATTTCAAGGGATTTCTACGGATTTTAAGGGACGTAAACAGATCAGAGAGTTTTCCTGGATTTTTGAGAGAACCTCAACATCAGATTTCAGGGTTTTCCGGAAGGATTTCAACAGATTTCAAAGCTTTTAGGGTATTTTAAAAGATTCAAAAGGATTTCAGAAGATTTGAAGTCATACTATTTTCCTACTATTTTTCAAAATGTATGCTACTATTGATACTAATTTGAGTTATAAAATGAGCCCGAGGCCTGCCATTTCAACCTTGACATTTTTTTCACAATAATAATTAAATTAAATTAAAATTTATTAATTCAATTGTACATAATCAGCAATTATTAATTAAATTGTATCAAATCAGAAAGGTTTCTCAAATCAACAACCATTTTCAAATCATGGAAACTTTAAATTTTAATTTTAAAAAACTTTGAATTGCATAAAATCAGCAAGGTTTCTCAAATCAAAAACCATTAACAATTATGATCTATTATGAAATTATAATATCTTTATGGTTGAAAATTAATTTCTTTAACTCAAAATTTAACTATTCTATTTCTTGTTAAAATTGATCTTTTCTAGATCAAAATTCAACAATTTGGATAATAAATTGTCATTGAAAAATCAACTTTTTTTCAAAGTTTATTTCTTTTATTGAAGATTCATCATTATAGGTGAAAATTTATCTTTTTGGTTGAAGATTAATTTCTTTGGCTGAAAATTTAACCTGAAAGAAAAATTTATAACGATCAGGGATTGTATCTTGTGAAAATCCCTAGGCATTTTTTAAATTATCAAAATCTATAAAAAGCACTCTAAAACATTTCAAATCCTTTGAAATCCCTTGAAACTTTTGAAATTGTCGAAATCTATAAAAAAAATACCCTAAAATATTTCAAACCCTTTCAAATCTTTTGAAATCACTTGAAACGTTTTGAATTTCTGACAACATCCCTTGGAATTTTTACAAATATCCTAAAATCTTCAATTATTAAATTTCCCATTTGAAAATTAAACTATTTGTTTGAAAATGTATGTACTTTGTGGAAATTTCGTCTTTTGTGTAGAAAATTAATCTTTATGGTTGAAAATTAATTTCTTTAACTCAAAATTTAACTGTTCTATTTCTTGTTAAAATTGATCTTTTCTAGATCAAAATTCAACAATTTGGATGATAAATTGTCATTGTTATTAAAAATTCAACTATTTCGTTGAAAATTCACGTACTTTGTTAAAAACTCGATCCTTTTTTCATATGTCTTTTTAGCCAATCAGCGAAAAAGTTTGAAAATATGTATGTTTGAAGGCAAAGTAAAAAAAAGTTGCATCGGTCAGCTGTTAATGAATATAGTAGCATTAGTGTCATTTTTTCAAAATAGTAGTAAGATAGTTGCATCGTTAAAAATAGTTTCAGAAGGTATCAATAGAGTCAAGAGTCCAAGGCTTGCAACAAATTTAAAAACTAAAATTCTTCAATAAAAAGAAGTTTCCTTGTAGAGTGTTCAAAGGATAACTTTCAAACAGGCGCCAAAGAATGAAAGGTCAGTGACATTTCCACCTTTGTTGCTCATGCGCTGAAGTCACGGATTTTGTAACCTCGTACATGTGTCAAAACAGTCGCTCTGCCACTGTCAAAAAGTGTGTGTTTTTTACAACTTCATTTTAATTTATTGTAAATAAACAAATTTTAATTTGTTATGACTTCTTTAATCTTTTACGGAAAAAAATAATCTACGATGCTACAGACTACAATTTAGGTATATTCCACGTCACGAATAATTTTAATTGACATATAAGTTATATTAATGTTATAAATAATTCATAAAATGAGGGTGACCAGACGTCCTGATTTTTTTTATCGCTGAACTGATTTTCTGTTTTTTGTGCTATGATATTTCAATTTTTTGGGCTAAAAATGCAACTCCTTGGTTCAAAACTAATTTTTTTTATCGAGGATTTTCAACTGGTTTGTTAAAAAACCTTCTTTAGTTGAATTGAACAGTTTTTAATTTCAAGTTAAAATATCAACTATCCATATTTTCATTGAATATTCTACTACTGAGTTGTAAGTGGAACTAATTTCTTAAAAATTCATTTTTTTGGCTCATAATTTTTAATTGGTTGAAAATTAACTTTTTACCTGAAAATTTATCTATTCCATTTTTTGTTGAAAATTTGTCTTTTTTAGTTGCAAATTCGTATTTTTTGGTAGAAAATTAATCTTCATGATTGAAAATACCTCTTTGTGATTGAGAATTCTTCTATTTGGTTCAAAATTCATTTTTCTTGTTGAAGGTTCATCATTATAGATGAAACTTCATTTATGTGGTTAAAAACTCGACTATTTTTTTGAAAATTCGTTTTTTGTTAATTAATTTTTTTAATTGAAAATTTAACTGCTCTGTGTTTGGTTGAAATTGTATTTTCTTTAATTGGAAATTCATCTTTTGTAATAGAATATCAAGTCTTTATGGTTGAAAATTAATTTCTTTAACTCAAAATTTAACTATTCTATTTCTTGTTAAAATTGATCTTTTCTAGATCAAAATTCAACTATTTGGATAATAAATTGTCATTGAAAAATCAACTTTTTTTTCAAAGTTGATTTCTTTTATTGAAGATTCATCATTTATAGGTGAAAATTTATCTTTTTGGTTGAAGATTAATTTCTTTGGCTGAAAATTTAACCTGAAAGAAAAATTTATAACGGTCAGGAATTGTATCTTCTTTAGTTGAAAATTCATCTTTTGTAATAGAATATTGGTGAAAAATTCACCTTTTTGTTTGACAATTCATTCCTTTGTTTTAAACTTGAACTATTTTAAATAATGTTCATTAAGGCCTATTCCGCTTCTTTCGGTGTTACAAATTTTTTTTATTGCAAAAAAATTTTGCCGACATGTTTCAACCTGAAATTTCAGGTCCTTTTCAAGGCATATTCTAATTATAGAAAGAAAAAAAACCCGCTGAAGACTATGTCGATTTTTTTAGTATCTTTGACATTTTTTTAGTTTAGCTCTCTTGTAAAATTGTGAAAATTTTAAAATGTAGTTTAATAATTATATAGTCTCAAGGAACTTTTTCTATGAGATTTTTAAGCATATACCGTAAATGATAGGTTTTTACAATTTTCACATTTAAAAATTTTAACAATTATACAAGAGAGCTAAACTAAAAAAATGTCAAAGATACTCAAAAACTCAACATAGTCTTCAGCGGTTTTTCTTTTCTTTCTATAATTAGAATATGCCTTGAAAAGGACCTAAAAATGCAACTGCTTGGTTCAAAACGAATTTTTTTTTATCGAGGATTTTCAACTGTTTTGTTAAAAAATCGTCTTCTTTAGTTGAATTGAACTGTTTTTAATTTCAAGTTAAAATATTGTTAGGTTGAAATATCAACTATCCATATTTTCATTGAATATTCTACTACTGAGTTGAAAGTGAAACTAATTTGTTAAAAATTCATTTTTTTGGCTCATCATTTTTAATTGGTTGAAAATGAACTTTTTGCCTGAAAATTTATCTATTCCATTTTTTCTTGAAAATTTGTCTTTTTTAGTTGCAAATTCGTATTTTTTGGTAGGAAATTAATCTTCATGATTAAAAATTCCTCTTTGTGATCGAGAATTCATCTATTTGGTTCAAAATTCATTCTTCTTTGTTGAAGATTCATCATTATAGATGAAACTTCATTTCTGTGGTTAAAAATTCAACTATTTTGTTGAAAATTCGTTTTTTTTTTAATTAATTTTTTTAATTGAAAATTTAACTGCTCTGTGCTTGGTTAACATTGTATCTTCGTTAGTTGAAAATTCATCTTTTGTAATAGAATATCAACCTTCTTGATGAAAAATTCACCTTTTTGTTGAAAAATCAACTTTTTTTTCAAAGTTTATTCCTGTTATTGAAGATTCATCATTATAGTTGAAAATTTATCTTTTTGGTTGAAGATTTCTTTGGCTGAAAATTTAACCTGAAAGAAAAATTTAAAACGGTCAGGGAAAAGTCAGGGAATTTCGAAATTAATATTTTTTTCCGATCAAGCCATCTGGTCACCCTACTTAAAATCTGTTGTAACTATTAAATATTTTTATACAGTAGTTAACATTTCAATTTAGATTAAATAATATAAATTATTTGAAAATTTGAATCAAATATTCTGACATGTATTTTCAGGGTGTCTACTGTCTAGCGATCAGGCCATTTAAAATTCCCGGGATTTTCCCGGTCAATTATTTTTCTCCCGATCAAGTTAAAGATGTCTTTTTGTGATTTTTGAAAGTAAACGTATACGTAGAAATTGGATTTTAACATAATATACATTAACAAAATTTATATAATAAAATAGATCATTTTTTATTCACACGTGGCAAACTTTATGTTACTTTATGTTACAAAAATTATCGATTTATCGATCAAATAATTAAATTCCCGGTTTTTCCCCCGGGAAGATAAAATTCACGGGATTTTGCCAATTTTCTGGTGCGCTAGACACCCTGATTTTTCGGGGTTTGTTACAAAAGTCTGATTTCAAAATTCCATGACTTTTCCAAACGTCTACTTTGAAGAAAAAATCCAGTCAACTACATTCAATTTGAAAACTTTCTACTGTCCGTGACCTAATTTACCAAAAATTTCTTGTCCAATGATTAATTAATACAAATGATTGAATTCTAAACAATTCTCATTAATATTAATATAAAATTTCTAAAGAGTCTGCACAGTGAGCCGCAATAACTTTCAGCCTGAGAGTTCTTACATTCGACTTTTCTTTACGGAATAATTTTTTATGATATGAAAATTCGAATTCAAGAACAATTTTTTTACATATTAGAAATTATTATTTAGGAATTGTTGTTTTGAATTAAAAACCGTGTAAAAAGTGTTATAGCCCGAATTCATTTCAAATCGGGCAGGCTGTGTATGACATTTTTTAAAGCGTTGTAGTATCTAAACCAATATTGATATTTAAATTTTTTTCTTGATTCTGATAGATCTTTTTGTTCAATCTTAAAATCGATCAGAAAATTGAGACAAAATTAAAAACTGACTGAATAGCGGCCCTTTTTCTGAAAAACTTTCAACCAAATTTTCTCTAAAAGGCCGTCGTTTTATTTTTTCTTAATTTTTGTCTAAGTTTGCATTAATATGGTGCATTATTGGATTTATTTTTATCAAAAATGAAAACAAATTTGTATATATTTTTTTATATTTATGTCTCTCCAAAGTTTTAAGTTTTCCTTTTCTTCTTATCAATTCGGAAATTAAAAATGAGTCAAAATGAGCAACCCTGTTTTTTTCAAACAAAAGTGAACCACAATCAAATTAATTTACTTTTTAAACTCTAAAACGTTTCTAATTTTTTAATTTTTAATTTTTTTAACAGCTAATGTTCCGAGTTTCACTGATATGGACAGAAAGGAGAAATTAGAAGAGGAACTTAGGGTAGCAGCTTGCCTGGGGGATTTAAATAGAGTAGAGGAACTTATAAACCTGGGTGTGGATATTAATTCACGTCACCCAAGGAACGGACGGTAAATATCAAAATATTCTAAAAATCGTTTTGAATATCACCTCAGGGCTCGGATGGACTAGAAAGCTTAAAAAAGTCGCATAAATGCATAAAATTACGAAGAAAGTCGCCTTGAATTACGAAGGTCCACGAAAAGTCGCATCACATTTTCAAAGATGATAAAAAAAAAACAGCACCAGACACTGAATGACTGAAATAATAACTTTATTTGTTTAGGAATATACAATACATAATTCTCATTGATTTTAAAATATTCTTTGCAACGTCCAAATCAATCCAAATAAACTTTGAAGTTGAAACAATTTTTTAACAATAGTCATTGGGATTGAAGGATTCTGAATCTGGGTTTAAAATATATCTTTCTGAACTGTTATACTTGTGAACGTGCATTATTTAAAAATGAGAGAAGTTTGTAATTGACATTAATTTTGAACTTTAGGAACATTCATTGTGAACATTTTAAACTTAAAATTACCCAACAAATAAGGCTTTAAAATTTTGAGAATATATCATTTGAACATGAAATTATTCATTTTTTAATCATTCGGACTTCACAGCCCAAAATGCTCCGGAAACAGTGGAAATGGGTGATTTGTTTACGAAAATTGGGAAATAGATTCTTTTAAACAAAATTAATATAGATGCAATTTTGAATTCAACACGAAGCGCTTTAAATTCATAAGATTTCACGTTGAAATATATTGTATTTTTTATCAATGCAGTTTAATTTTTAAGGAAACAGTTTCAATGAAAACGAAATATTTGGAAACTTTCAAGCAACAAAGATGAATTTTCAACTAAACGATCGAATTTTCGAACAATATTAAACTTGAACCAAATAGTAGAATTTTCAAGCCAAAAAGACGAATTAAAAAAAAAATTGAATTATCAACCAAATAGTTGAATTTTATAGAATAATTTATTCTTGAGCAAAAAGGCGAATTTTTCAGAAGAAAGTTAAATTTTTAACAAAAAAGATGACTTTTTTCTACCATAACAGATAAATTTTCTGTCCTTGAGGACGAATTTTACATGTAAAAAGATGAATTACAACAAAACAATTGAATTTTTACCAAAAAAGATGACTTTTTTTTACAAAATAATTGAATTTGTAATCAAGTAGATAAATTTCCAAATGAAAAATTAATTTTCAAGTAAATAGTTACAATTGCAATAAAATATTTGGGCCTTCAATAAAAATAAACAAATTTTCAAAAAAAAAAGATGAATTTTCAACCGAACGGTTTAATTTTCATGCCAAAAAGACGAATTTTTTAGACAGTTAAATTTTCAACCAAAAAAAGATGACTTTTTTACCATAAAAGAGGAATTTTCTATCCAAAAAGATGATTTTCAACAGAACACTTGAGTTTTTGACCAAAAAATATGTCATTTAAACAAATAATTGAATTTTCAACCTAATATTCAAATTTCCAAATAAAAGGGATTGAACCTCAACCAAAAACAGTTGCATATTCAACCAAATAGTTGATTTTTCAAACCAAAAAGAAGGATTTCTTAGAAGACAGTTGAATTATCAGCCTGAAAAATTTAGTTTTAAAAAATAGATCGTTTTAAACCAGAAAAGATCAATTTTTGACCAAACAGTTACAATTTTTACATCATTCGCTTGTTGCGAATTCATTTTTTTTAGTTAAAAATTCAGGGTATACTTCCGAACAGGTCACCCAAGAATATTGATTTGATGCTTGGCCTAGGGGTTCCTTCTAGAGTCTAGACCCTAGTTGAATATACGAAAAGGATCTTTGGCGCAGATCAATATAAATTACGTTATCAATATTTTTGACTTTTTTTTTTATTCATTTTTTTCAAAATCTCGAAAAATATTGATTTATGAAAACAAATGTTGTTCACAAAAGTTGTATATCTCGCCGAAACAAATATTTTTTTTATATTCATACTTGTTTTATAAAATTAATTTTTCGGGAAAAATTACAAAAATGCATTTTCAGATTTTTTGTTGGAAAAGGGGTCGGCATGAGTGGTGGAAGGCAATGTGGGCCATTTAAAATGCCCAAGATTAGGATGCGCGCCGACCCCTTTTCCCACGTCCCAAAAAAACACGCATCCTACTGGTGGTCTTGAATGTTTTTCAATTATAAAACTTTATTCTTTAAAACTTTTTTGAACAATAATATCGCAAGTTTTGAAATGTTTTTATGACAAAAAATCTGAAAATTCATTTTTGTCATTTTTCTCGAAAAATATTAATTTTAGAAAAAAAGTATGAATATAAAAAATATGTATTTCGTCGAGATCTACGACTTTTGTGAACATTCTTTTTCAAAATCAATATTTTTCTATATTTTGAAAAAAAAAACTAATTTCAAAAAAGTCAAAATTATTAATAATTATTATTATATTGATCTGCGCCAAAAATTCTTTTAGTGCATTCAACCAGGGTCTAAAAGAAACCATTAGGCCAAGTATGAAGTCAATATTATTGGTTGACCATTTCGGAAGTATAGTCAAAATTCATCTACTTGTTTCAAAATTAAACACTTTTGTTAAATCATTAATTTTGTTGTTTGGAGATTCATAATTTTAATTTAAAATTCATCTCTGGTTGAAAATGTAACTACTTTTTTGAAAAACAATCTATCTGTTTTATTTGTGAAAATTCAAATATTGGTTGAAAATTTATATTTCCCATTTAAAAATTAAACTATTTGTTTGAAAATGTATGTACTTTGTGGACATTTCGTCTTGTTTTGTAGAAAATTAATCTTTATGGTTGAAAATTAATTTCTTTAACTCAAAATTTAACTATTCCATTTGTTGTTAAAATTGATCTTTTCTAGATACAAATTCAACAATTTGGATGATAAATTGTCATTGTTATTAAAAATTCGACTATTTCGTTGAAAATTCACGTACTTTGTTAAAAAATCGATTCTTTTTTTTTGTAGAAAAATATCCTTTTTCTTTGCAAGTTAATCTTCTTGTATAAAAATTCTTCTTTTCGGTTAAAAATTCAAGTATTCCAGTTAAATATTGATCATTTTAGTTGAAAATTCATATTTCAAGTTGGAAATTAAAGTATTTGGTTGGAACTTAAACTATTTTGTTAAATTTAAAAAAAAATCTTTTTCAAATTCGTCTTTTTTGATAGAAATTAATCTTTTTGGTCGAAAATTCAATTATTCTAGTTAAAAATTCATCTTTCTGGTTTAAAAGTCAACTATTCCAGTTAAAGATTTATAATTTTATTCGAAAATTCATCACTTTTTTTGAAAATGTAACTATTTTTTAAAAGTTATTTTTGATGTTGAAAGTTAGTTTTTTCGTTGAAAGTAATTTTTTGTACTACAAATTTAATTTACTCTAATTAAAAATTCCATAGTTGTACTTGAAAATTAATCTGTTTTGATTACACATTAATTTTTTCAACTTAGAATTTATTTAACTTTCGGTTGACAATATATCTTTTTTTAGTAAAAATTAATTTTTTTTGTTAAAAAATTCAACTATATCAGTTAAATATTCATTGTTTTTATTAAAAACTCTTATTTTTGTTCAAAAATTAATTTTTTAACTAAAAATATTACTATTCCTAAGCTGACGAAACGTTACAAAACAAAATAGTGAATTTTATTGAAATTTACCCCCTATGATCGACAAAAGACACCTATTATTCAACTTAAATATGGAGGGTGATACTTACTTTTTTGAAAATTATTTTTTCATTTCAAAATTCAACTATTTGGTTTAAAATTTGTCTTCTTTAATTAAAATTCCAACTATTTCGTTAAAAATTTATGTATATTGTTGAAAAATTGTATTTTTTTGTAGAAACGTAATCGTTTTATTTGAAAATTAATCTTCTTGTTTAAAAATTAATCTTTTTTGTTGAAAAATTCAAGTGTTCCAGTTGAATATCCAGCATTTTAGTTCAAAATTAATCTTTTCGGTTTAAAAATTAATTATTCCAGTTGAAGGTTCATAATTTTATTTGAAAATTCATCAGTTTGGTTAAAAACTGAACTATTTTGTTGAAAATCCGTTTTTTTGTCTTGAAAATTAATTTTTCTAACTGAAAGTTTAACTATTCGATTTTTGGTAAAAAATTGAGATTTTTTAGTGGAAAATTTAAGTGTTTGTTTTAAAATTCATTTAATTTGCATTGTTTTACTCTGTTGTGTTAAAGGATGTTTCGAATGAACGTCATGAATTAAAATAATTCTTCGCGTTCTGCGGAAAATATGAATATGTTACTTTTAGATGACCGGGAATTTGAAATAGTCCGCCGAATCGCCACCCTGAAAATAATTCACTTTTTAACCAAAAATATTTGGAATTTCTTATTGGGTTCTATCAATTTAGTTCGCATTCAAGATAAAAAAAAACGATAAAAAGGGGAATAGGGGAAAGTGTAATTGAATTTCAAATTAATCTACTTTAAAAATTTTCGACTTAAAAATGTCGATTGGAAAAATTAAAACTTTAAATACGGATTCATCAAATTATAAATTATTCAATTTCAAACGCTATTAATTGAAACATTTCTAATGCTAATTGATACAATTTTTAATGTTTTCAATTAAAATTGTACAATTTTTCTAGTTTTGTATTTCAATTTGCTCAAAATTGAAACTAAGTACAGCGAACTTCTGAGAAAAACAAAAAAAGTCGATTAGTCGCATTTTTTTAAAAACGTTGAAAAAAGACAAAAAAAGTCGCACGATCCGAGCTCTGCACCTGAAAGTTCCTGCAATAATCTTAATATAATAAACAAACAAAATTTCTCATTTTTGTAATCCCTTTTAGAACTGCCTTAATTTTTGCTTGCCAAATGAGTCGTCAGGATGTTGTTACGCTTCTTCTGCAAAACGGAGCTGACCAAAATATAATCTCCGACCATGGAGAATCTCCAAAAACTGTTTGTAAAAATCCTCAAATCCTACAACAGCTAATGACTTCATCAGGAGGCCTTACGAGAATATCAAATCAGAAAGCTTACAATTCTTTACACCAAGGACCTCTTCTTGATTACAACATAGCACAAGTTCACTCGAAAGTAACGAATGCTTCTGAGGGATCTTTAAATTATTCTCCAGACCGTAAGTAATCTGCTTTAAACTTTCATCTTTATTTTTTTGCGCCTTTATCTTATAAACTTTCATAAGACTCCAGTCGATTTCTCCAGATACATTTTTTGTATTTTTTATTTTAACATTCAATTAAAGGCAGGAACATTTTAAATATTGCATCTTTTAAAATACCCAACAATATGTCAAATCATTTAAAATTCCTTGAAATTTTTGGAAGTTCTTGAAAATACTTTGGAATCTTTTAAACTACCCTATAATATTTTTAATTCTTTAAAAAAATTTGCAAGTTCTTGCAAATTTCTTGGAATTTTTAAAAATACCCGAAAATATTTCAAAACCTTCGAAATCCCTGGAAACTTGATAAATTATTGAAATCTATAAAAATACCCTAAGGTATTTCATTAAAATCTCTTCAAACATTTTAAATTACAATATTAAACATTAAATTACAACATTCCTGGGAATTTTTAGAAATATCCTCAAATCTTTGAAATAACTTCAAATTATTGAAACCAATTTCAAATTCCTTGGAACATTAAAAAAAATCCTAAAACCTTTGGATATACTATCCTAAAATATTTCAAATCTTTTAAAATCCCGTGTAAAGTTTATAACTTCCCCTTAATATTTCAAATCCTTTGCAAATTTTTAAAGCTTTTGAAAATGCTTTGAAATCTTTTTAAATAAATGAACATACTAAAAAACCTTTATTGAAGCTCGTGAAAATTTCATGGAATTTTCAAAAATACCCTAAAAATATTTCAAATCCTTTGAAATGCCTTGACACTTTTTAAATTATCAAAATCGATAAAAAGCACCCTAAAACATTTCAAGTCCTTTGAAATCCCTTAAAACATTTAAAATTTTCGAAATCTATAAAAAAATAACCTAAAATATTTCAAACCCTTTCATATCTTTTGAAATCACTTGAAACGTTTTGAATCTCCGACAAATTTCCTTGGAATTTTTACGAATATCCTCAAATCTTAAAATTATTGAAACCAATTTGAAATTCCTTGGAACGTTTCAAGATATCCTAAAATCTTTGGAAATACCCTGTAATATTTCAAATCCTTTGAAATTTTTTTAAACTCTTGAAAAAGAATTGGAATCTTCTAAAATACTGTAAATTGTTTCAAATCTTTTTAAATCCCTTGTAATTTTTGAAAGATATTGAAAATTTCTTGGAATTTTTAAAAATACCTTAAAATATTTAAAATACCTTGAAACTTTTTAAATCGTTTAAATCTATCGAAAATACCCGAAAATATTTCGAATCCCTTAAAAGCGTTTCAAACGTTTCAAATCTCTGACGAATTCCTGGGAATTTTTAAAAATATCCAAAAATCTTTCCAATCCTTTCAAATTATTGAAACCAATTGTAAATTCCTTGGAATGTTTTAAAATATCCTACAATTTTCTGAAGTACCCCAAAATATTTGAAATCCCTTGAAACTTCATAAATTATAGAAATCTATAAAAAAATACCCTAAACTATTTCATATCCTTTACAATCTTTTGAAATTTCTTGAAACGTTTTGAATGACAAGTCTTTGAAATTTCCAAAAATCTTTGGAAATACTCTAAAATATTTCAAATCTCTTTAAATCCCCCGGAATCTTTTATAATTGCATAAAATACTTCCAATCCTTTGAAATTTTTCAAAGCTCTTAAAAATGCCTTGGAATTTTTTAAAATATCCAAAAATACTTCAACTCCTTTATTAAAATTTTTTGAAACTTTTTAAATTATTGAAATCAATAAAAAAATACCCTAAAAAATTTCAAATCCTTTAAAATCTTTTGACATCCGTTAAATTCCTTGGAATTAAAAAAATCTTTGGAAATATCTTAATTTTTGTGAATAAATTCTTTGAAATCCATGCAAATATTATAAAATCCCGTGAAATTACCTAAAATCAGATATTTCATGAAATCCTGGAATGTGTATTAAAATATTATGAGCTTTTGAAATCTATAAAATCCCTTGGAATCATTTTAAATATCCTTAAACCTTGTAGATCCCATACAATCGGCACATGTAACTTTCAAAATTCTTTAAAATCCCATGCATTATTTGTACACTCTTTAAAATTATTTAAACCCTTAGAAATACTTGAAAATGATAAAATCTTTTGAAAATGCCAGCTTCCCGATTCGTAATGAAAAAATGCGACTATTTGTACCGAAATTTCGGTACACGAAGCCACGGCAATTATTGAAATATTAGGTTAAAAAGCCTAAAATCTTAAAAAAATTTGGTAATACCTTAAAATATTCAAAATCACATGAAATATCTGATTTCTTGTGAATACATTCTTTGAAATCCATTAAAATATTATAAAATCCCTTGAAATCTGATATCCTGAATGAAGTGTCTACACATACACAAAAAATTCGACTATTTTTACTGAAATTTTGGTATAAACAGCCCCATTTCCAGCTCTATTTGTACCGAAATTTCAGTATCCATAGGTACCTTATAGGTCTTAAAAAATTATTTAATATCTTTTGAAATTAGTTACAACCCCATTAAAAATTTGTTTAATCCCTAAAAATAATTCAAATACTTGAAAATCCCTTGCAAATTTTATCGGCTATTGGACATTCCATTATATTTTTAAAAATAATCTAAAACTTTTAAAATCTCTTCAAATTATTTCAATTTCTTGAAATAATTTAAAACACCCAAAAATATTCCAAAAGAATTAGGATAATTCAGAAATATGTATAGATCTGAATTCAATAGTGGTTAACCCATGGGTTAATTTACTGAAAGAAGTGACTAAATTGATCTTTCCATTTTTAAAAGTGATCTAAAACACGTAACTGTTTGGAAGCCCCGATTATTATGACTTCCAGGCTGCCCCTGACCTGTGGCCAGCCTGTATAATTGCTCATAAAACTCCAGTCAATTTCTCCAGATTTTGTTACTTATTTTGCAATTCAATAAAAAAACTAAAAATTGCCAATATCCTAACTTTTCCTATAATTACAGAACTGGTGTTAAAGGTGCGCCTTGCAAACGCACCAGATCCCGATTTCATTGAAATCGATCTACCAAAAGCTGCATTAACATACCAAGTACTCTTGCAAGTTTGCTGCCAAGAACTGGAAGTTGACGAATCTCGAGTAATAAAATTAAGAAAACTGCCAAACACGAAAATCAGAAGAGACAAGGATGTCGAAAGACTCGAAAATCTTCAGGAAATCGAGATAGTAACCGAAGCTTCAAGTGAAGTTCACTCTCAAAATTCAAACGGCACAGCAATACCTCTGACAGCAACAAATAATTACCTAAGTATATCGAAAAAGGATCAGACAATCTTATACTAAGGTTGTGAAAAACGAATTTTGCTCTCTAACAGTTCTCTCAGTTTTGTATGACAAATAACATTTATTTACAATTTTTTTAAAGGTAATTAGATCAAATTACCTTTAAAAGATCAACGAAGAAAATAAAGCCAATGCTTTATTATAGAATATTCGTTATGTACACTTAGTTCTCTTCGTCCTCGTCTTCCTCTTCACCTTTGACTTCTTCCTTAACCTCATCCTCGTCTTCATCCTCCGTCTCTGAGTCGATTTCGGTTTTTAGTGTTACTACACCATCCGGTGTTACAGTAACACTAGCCTCTTCAGATACAGTTGTAAGTTCCCCTTCATAGGTGCGATAAGCTTTGGGCCTCTTTGGTTGAATCACAGGTGCAACGACTTTGTTTTTATTTTCTGTAAAAAGAAGATATTATTACATGAAATATTTACCTTTAAGAGAAATACAAGGATCACAGCGGTTCAATAGTTCAATTTTAGGTACAAGAGGGGATTTTTTCCCCAAAAAAGTGATTTATGGACATTACGGTCCTGATGTGCGTGCATTTGTGACCTTTGAGCAATTCAAGCCTAGGACTCACATCAAAGATAAAAAATAACGTTAATAGTGTCACAAATTTCAAAAAAAAATAGTGTCATAAAATGTTTGTAAGTATTAAACCCAATAAGATAATCTAACCATTCTTGGTTGAATGTTCATTCTTTTCGGTTAAAAAGCTTACTATTAAATTTTTGGTAAAGAATTAATTTTTTTTGGTCAAAATTTTGATTATTTGGTTCAAAATTAAATTACTTCCTTGAAAATTCGTCTTTTTGACTTGAAAACACAACAATTTGATTGGATTTTTTTCCCAGTCTTGACTAACATATTTCTTTTTGGTTATAAATTCAACTATTTTGTTGAACATACATCTCTTTCTATAGAAATTTCGCATTTTTTTGGTTAAAAATTAATTTTTTTTCAGTTGAAAATTAGCTTTCATGTTTGAAAATTCAACTGATTCGTAGAAAACTCGTATTTTCGGCTGGAAAATTCAACAATTTGGAAGAAAACTGAGGCTATTTGGTTCCCAAATTTATGTATTTTGTTGAAAATTGTATGGTTGAAAGCAACTGTTTCGTTGAAAATTATTCTGTTTTAGTTAAGGATTCAAGTACATATTTTGTTGAAAATTTGTTTTTGCTGGTTAAATCTGTTTTTTATTTTAAATTTAAAGTTTTTTTTTTGTTGAAATATTAACTATTACATTCTACGTTGAAAATTCATCTTTTTAAAATGAATATTCAACTCCTTAGTTAAAACTTTCTTGAAAGTTAATTTTTTTTTGTTGTAGCTTCATAATTTTTAGTATAAAATTCGTCTTTTCGGATTGAAAATTCAACTATTTTGTTGAACATTCATCTTGTTAATTTGAAAATTCATCTCTTTCTGTAGAAATTAATTTTTTTTTCTTCAATTTATATGTTTCAGTTGAAAATTAACTTTCTTGTTGAGAATTCAACTGTTTTGTAGAAAATTCGTATTTCGGTTCGAATTTCAATTTTTTGGTTGAAAATTCTACTGTTAAATATGAATGTTTATTATTTTTAATTAAAATCTTTTCTGTTGAAATGTCAACTATTACACTTTTCGTTGAAAATTCATCTTTCTATGATTAAAATTGAACTCCTTGGTTGAAACTTGAACTACTTTTTTAGAAGTTAATTTTTTGGTTGAAAATTCAACCATTTTGTACCAAATTAGTTTTTTTTTTTAAATTGAAAATTATTTCGCTTGAATAAAAATGTACTACTCCATTTTGGGTTCAAAACTTATCTTTTTTAGTAAAATGTTTCAAATCTTTTTAAATCCTTTGTAATTTTTTAAAGATATTCAAAATTTCTTGGAATGTTTAAAAATACCTTACAATATTTCAAATCTTTTAAAATCTCTTGAAACTATTCAAATCATTGAAATCTATAAAAAATACCCGAAAATATTTCCAATCCCTTAAAAGCGTTTGAAACGTATTAAATCTCTGACAAATTCCTTGGAATTTTTAAGAATATCCAAAAATCTTTTAAATCCCTTCAAATTATTGAAACGAATTTCAAATGCCTTGGAACGTTTTCAAATATTTTAAATTTAAAGTTTTTTTGTTGAAATATTAACTATTACATTCTACGTTGAAAAATCATCTTCTTAAAATGAATATTCAACTCCTTAGTTAAAACTTTCTTGAAAGTTAATTTTTTTTGGTTGTAGCTTCATAATTTTAGTATAAAATTCGTCTTTTCGGATTGATAATTCAACCATTTTGTTGAACATTCATCCTCTTAATTTGAAAATTCATCTCTTTCTGTAGACATTTTTTTTTTTTAATCTGTTCCAGCTGAAAATTAACTTTCTTGTTGAGAATTCAACTGTTTGGTAGAAAATTCGTATTACGGTTCGAATTGCAATTTTTTAGTTGAAAATGCTACTGTTAAATATGAATGTTTATTATTTTTAATTAAAACCTTTTCTGTTGAAATGTCAACTATTACACTGTTCGTTGAAAATTCATCTTTTTAGAATGAAAATTGAACTACTTTTTTCAAAGTTAATTTTTTGGTTGAAAATTCAACCATTTTGTACAAAATTAGTTGTTTTTTTCAATTGAAAATTAATTCTCTTGAATAAAAATCTACTACTCCATTTTGGGTTAAAACTTATCTTTTTTAGTTCAAAAATTCAATTATTTAGTTTAAAAAATTTAGAAACGAAATAAATATAAACAAAAAATTAATTAATTAAAATCTGTACTAACATATCCATTGTTCAAACTATTTAGTTTAAAATTAATTTACTTTGTCAAAAATTCGAGTTTTCGGTAGAAAATCAATCTTCTTGGTCGAAAATTCAAACATTTGGTTAAAAATTGATGTATTTTTTGAGAATTTATCTTTTTTGGTAGAAAAATAATCACTTGTGTTGCAGATTCATCCTTTAGTTTAGCAATTAATCTGCTTTAAGAAAAAGTACCATTGACGGACAATTGCGAGAAAATAGTGTCTTTAGTGTAATTTTTTTCGAAATAGTAGCAAAATAGCGTCATTGCTATAAAAAATGGTGAATAGTGTGGTGAGTCAGAGGCCTGGCAATTGCTCGATGTGATCCACTGATGGTTCGTGAACCCTTCGACCTCTTTTCCAAGTCCTTCACTATGAAGGCAACGTCATCGTCTGAAGACACCAACGTGTGTGGAAGCAATCTTGAACATAAAATAAAAAATATTGCTTGTTATTATAATAAATTTTAAAATAGGTATAGATATTCTTTAAAGTTAATGGTTTTCTTCATACAGTATTTTGGAATCATCATTGTTCATGAGGATCAATTGGAGTTGTAATAAAATAATCATGTGAAAACCATGAGTCTAAGGATACTTCTACTGAGAAGATCGTACAAAAAATATGTACTTACAATCGTAATTGCTGCGTTGGTGTCTTCTGGATCTTCAGGCAGACGTGTGTGGGAGCAATCTTGAACATAAAATAAAACAGTTCTTGTTATTATAATTGTTTAAAAATAAGAGGATATGTTCTTCAAAGTTAATGGTTTTCTTCATACAGTATTTTGGAATCATTATTGTTCATGAGGATCAATTGGAGTTGTAATAAAATAATCATGTGAAAATCATCAGCCTAAAGACATTTCTACTGAAAAGATCGTACAAAAAATATGTACTTACAATCGTAATTGCTGCGTTAGTGTCTTCTGGATCTTCAGGCAGACGACTTGTGAGAAAATGGGTAAATTTTCCTTAGCGAGAAGAACTTCATTGTTGACTTCATCCTGTACTTGAGTGACAACTGTGCTTGAGGAACATTTTCCGTAGATTCCTCTTTAATAACTATCTCCTTTTTGGGTTATTCTAATAGCGGTTCAGTAGTTCAATTTTAGGTGCAAAGGGAGAGTTTTTTCGCAAAAAAAAAAAGGATTAAAAGGGAATTTAATTTACTATAAAAAACTTTTTATATCATATGCAGGCGTCGGACTCACTTCAAAAATCAAAAATAGTGTAAATAGTATCACAAATTTGAAAAAATATAGTATTGTTCGAAACGAAAGTCTGCAATTGGAAAAAGACCTTCAATTTTTAAGCAAAATTACCAATGTTCTAAACTAATATTTCGACCGAATAGGAAATTTTTATTTAAAAAATTTTTTTATTAAAATTTGTTTTTCTCTTTCTGCAGAAATTTCACCTTTTTGGTTAAAAATGTTGCTACCTGGTTATATTATATATTTCTTTTCAAATTCAACGGTTTTATAAGAACATTTGTGTTTTTGGCTCAAAAATTCAACAATTAGGTAGAAAATTGAACTATTTGTTAAAAAAATGTATGTATTTTCTTGAAAATCGTCTTTTTTGGAAGATCATCAAACTTTTTGGTTGTTTGGTTATAATTAATCTGTTTTAGTTAAAGGTTTTAAGTATTTTATTGTAAATTCGTTTTTTTCTGATTAAATCGAACTGTTTATTATTAGAGTGGAACTAGTTTCATAGAAGTTAATTGTGTTTGGTCGAAGATTCATAATTCTAGTTGAAAATTCGATTTTTTGTGCTAATAATTAATTTTTTTAATTGAAAATGCAAATAGTTTGTTGAAAATTCAACAAATTGGTCCAAGACTAATTTTTTTGTTGAAAATTCATATTCTCGGGCAGAAAATTTGTCCAACTATTTGATTAAAAATTCACAAAATGCAATATTTTTAATTGAAATATTAGGAAATTGAAACGTGTAAATTTGAATTTATTATCATTACCTATATTAACTTTATTAAAAAAAATGTATTCCTCTATTTTCGTGAAAAATTTAATTAAATCTACAAAATTAGCAAAGAAATCGTTGAGGAAATTTTTTAGATTAGTATCATTAAAAACAATTACTTTCAAAGCGTCTTGTTTTCTAATGTCTTAGATTGTTTATGATTCTTAAAAAATGAATCCAAACTTTCTGAAAAAAAGGGAAAATTGGGTCCAAATTCTCGATTTGAGGTGGTTTGGAGAATTTTTCAAATTTAAGGTGGGAAAGTGGGATTAGCTAAAAAAGGGAACGCACTGTGATTCCTGTAAATGAACTTAAAAGTAAGTTAACTTACTCATTGTAATGTAGATGGGAATCGCAAGGCTCTTTGGCGTTTTAATCAGCACAGACCGAATGTTCTCCCATTTACCAGGAAAATTTATAGCGAGACCATCACACGCAGCCTCGATATTTTCGACGATTTCCGCTTTTTTCATGGAAGTCGTTCCGATTTGACATATATGCGTATCTCCGTTAGATGCCAATTTCATAGTAGTTTTACTTAACGCGTAATCAATCTCGTGCTTTAAATCTTTGCTGCCCATTCTAATGGAAGTTGGCAGTTTTCGTTTTTTGGTGAAGAACTTTCCAAGCAGACGGGCTACATGTCCAGAAACTTTTCCATCCACCAAAAAGTGGTCGTAACTGTTCACGAGATTTCTTTTCAGCTCAAACTGATTGTACTCGTTCTTGAGCTGATTTATGGGTATTATGGTCTTAATTTGCGTGCATTTGTGATCTTTGAGCAATTGCTCAATGTGGTCCACTGATGGTTCGTGATCCCTTCGACGACCTCTTTTCAAGTCCTTTACGATTAAGGCAACGTCATCGTCAGGAGACACCAACGTGTGTGGAAGCAATCTTGAACATAAAATAAAACAGTTCTTGTTATTATAATTGTTTAAAAATAAGAGGAGATATTCTTTAAAGTTAGTGGTTTTCTTCATACAGTATTTTGGAATCATTATTGTTCATGAGGATCAATTGGAGTTGTAATAAAATAATCATGTGAAAACCATCAGTCTTAGATATTTCAACTGAAAAAATCGTCAGGGTGTCTACTCAAATCTTAGAAAAAAATTCCCTGGCAATACCAGGTTTTTGCCAGGTATTCTTTTTCATAGTACGAAGCCATTTAATTATTTCGCATTTCTTAAAATAATCGACTCGGAATACGTATATTATAAATAACGTTTTTTTTCAGTTTCTAGGCATTCAAATAATACGTTTAATTCAGAAAGCGTTGAAAAATTATATTGCAAGATATTCTTAAATATATTAGCACCACCGATTAATTAAATAATACTAAAAACATAATTAATAATTTCTTGAATTTGTCTCTAAAGTCCATGAATTTGAATAATAATTCAAACAAATTTTTATATTTTCTTCCTGTACTTGAAACTCAGCGCATATTTAAGTAAAATGAATGCAGGTATCATATTACATTCAATGTAAACCGCTTTAAATTGCTAACGTTTTAAGTAAAAATATTAAACTTTCTACAAGATAGATGAATTTTCAATCAAATAGTTGAATTTTTAACTAAAAAAGTTCCATTTTCAATCAAATAGTTGAATTTTTAACTGAAATAGTTCAATTTCCAACCAAATAAAATGTCTCTCAAAAAAACAACAAATTTTCAACTGAAATTATGAATGTTCAATTGGAATAGATGAATTGTAAACCAAAAGGACTAATTTTTAACAAAAGAGTATAAAGTAGTTTTATTTTCAACTAAAATGGTTAATATTTAACTGGAATACTTAAACTTTCAACTAAAAATATGAATTTAAAACAAAAAGATTAATTTTCTACCAAAAAATATGACTATGCAACAAAATATATGAATTTTCAACGAAATAGTTGAATTTTTAACTAAAAAAGATCAATTTTCAACCAAATACTTGAATTTTCAACTAAAAAATAGCAAATTTTTAACAAAAAATGAAAGTCAAATTTTCAGTTTAAAAAATTAATGTTCAAACAAACTCATGAATTTTCAACTAAAAGTGATGAATCTTCAACTGTAATAGTTGAACTTTAAACCAAAAAGATAAACTTCAAACTAAAATGAATTCACTGTAATAGTTGAATTTTCATCCAAAAATACGATTTTTCCACAATTTACACGAATTTCCAAAATAATGGCTACATTTTCAAACAAAGTGATGAATTTTATAATGAATTGATGTTTTAAGTAAATTTTTCAAGTTAAATTATGAATCTTTAACTATAAGAATTGAATTTTCGACGAAGATTAATTTATATCCAAAAATACCAATTTTTAATTAAAAAGTCATTTTTTAAACAAAAAATTGAATATTAGGATTTTTAGTTCAAAAAGTTGAGGTTCAGCCAAAAAGATGAATTTTTAACTAAAATGATGGAATATTCATGTCGAATAGTTACATTTTCAGTTAAAAAAGATAATTTTCAAACAAATGCAATTAATTTTTAATTAAAATGATGAATCTTCACCCAAAAATTATATAGTCAAATTTTTAGTTAACTAATTTTTATGTTCAACCAAAGAGATGAATTTTCAACCAGAATGATGAAACATTCAACTGGCATAGTGACATTTTCTGCTGGAAAAATAAGTTTGAAACTAAAAAAAACAACGAATTTTCAAAAAAATGGTTAGATTATACAAAGCTACTTTTACAAATACAGAATTATTGTTATTCAATTTTACACTGCAATTAAACAAAAAATTGAGTACGCTCTCAAAAAAATACCCTGACTTAAAAAAAATCCCTGACATTTCCAGATTTTCCAGGTAGAGTAGACACCCTGATCATATAAAAAATACTTACAATCGTAATTGCCGCGTTGGTGTTTTCGGGATCTTCAGGGAGACGACTTGTAAGAAAATAGGTGAATTTTCCTCAGCGAGAAGAACTTCATTGCTGACTTCATCCTGTGATAACTTAAGAATAGCTGCGACACTCTTTTTAACGTGCTCGAGTGACAACTGTGCTTTAGTACTACCTTCCGTCGATTCCTTCTTAATAAGATTTTCCTTTTTGGGCTTTTCTAACCTTTTTTCTTTCTTCACTTTTTGTGTAATTGCTTGAGTTTCTTTAACTTTCTGTTTTTTCGCCTTTTGTAAAATTGGCTCAGTCTCTTTACTTTTCTGTTTTTTCACCTTTTGTGGAACTTTATTAACCGTATTTTTCTCCTTCTTAATCTCTTGTGTGACTTCTTTCTCTTTCATTTTCTCCTTCTTTACCACTTTCGGTACTTCAGGAGTCTTTTTGCCCTTTGCCACTTTTTCGAGTGGCTTTGCAACCTTTTTGTATAATTTACTCGAGTCTCCGTTTTCAACATTTTTCAAGGTTTCTAGGAGAACTTCTTTCTTAGATTTAAGTTTATCTCCCTTCGTTTGGAGATTCTTTTTCTTTGTGGCGCGCGAAGGAGATTTTACGGATTCTGTAGGCTTTGAAAGCCTTTTAGTTTTAAGTTTATTTTTAGGAGCCTTTCCTTTCTTAATCCCAGAGCCCAAAGCGACGCGACTTGCCATCACGTCCATGGCTTTGGCGATTTTTTCCAAGATGTGAGACTGATTTTAATTGGTTACATTGGTAGGTGATTCCTAAACAGAGAAAGTTAGCAAGTTAATTTTCAACTTTTTTCACAAATAACTGGTAGTGAAACTCACAAAAATTTTGCCAACTGTAAATTTGATCTCTTTATGTTTTTAAAATGAGGTTAGATGATAACTTTAGATAATTAATACTTCATCGGTATACATTAATTTTTAGACCTAGAAACATACAGGTTTCGCAGCCCAAAATGCTCTCCAAACAGGGTAAATAGAGTGATTTTTCACGAAAATAGGGCAATAAATTCTTTTAAATAAAAATAATTTATAGCAACCATATTGACTTCTATATCAATATAAAACGCTGAAGAATTTCAAGTCAAAATTTATAGCGTTTTCAAGAAAATAGTTAAATTTTCAACGAAAAACTTCGAATGTTTTTAAAAAAAGTTGACTTTTAAAACCAGAAATATGAAATTTCATCTGAGAAAGATGATTTTTTCACCAAACAGTTGAATTTTCAGCCTACAAAGATGAATTTTCAAACAACAAAAATTAAACTTCAACCAAAAACAGTTGTATTTTGAACCAAATAGTTTAATCTTCAGCCGAAAGGTTGAATTTTTTTAGAAGATAGTTGAATTGTCAACAAAGAACTTTTCTACCAAAAAAGATGACTTCTCATTCCAAAGGGACGAATTCTCTATCCAGAAAGACGAATTTTCAACAAATAACAGTTGAATTTTCAATAAAAAACGGTCTTTAATAAAATAGATGAACTTTTAAACAAATAAGATGCATTTTCACTCCAAACGGGCGAATTTTCTATCCAAAAAGGTGATTTTCCGACAAAATAGTTGCATTTTTAACCAAATATTTGCATTTACAATCCAAGAAGACGATTTTTCTAGAAAACAGTTGAACTTTTAATCCAAAAGGACGAATTTCCTATTAAAACAGATAAACGTTCAACAAGGTTGAATTATCGATCAGACAAGATGACTTTGCATCCAAATAGTTGAATTTAAAAATAACAAATGTAAATGTTCAAACAAAGATGGAATAGCTAAATTTTCAGTTAGAACCATTATTCTTTAAGCATAAGAGACGAATTTTCAACAAAAAATGTAAAAGTTTACATTTCAACTAAAAAAATTAATTAAAAACAGTTTTTTGTAACACGAAATACGAATTTTCAACACAATGGTTGAAAGTTCAAAGAAAATATGAATTTTTAAATAAACAGGGACACTCTTAATCACAAAATATTACATTTTTACAAGAAAAAAAAATGAATTTTCAACCAAGAGAGGAAAAAAATGTCAACCAAACTGTTGAATTTTCAAGCCAAAAAGACAACTTTTCTACAAGACGGTTGAATTTTTAACCCGAGAATATGAATTTTTTGACAAAAACTTAATTTCCAACCAAAAGAAGACGAATTTTCATCAAAAACAGTTTAATGTCTGGGCAAAAAAAACATACAAAACAGTTGAATTTCCAACTGAAAACTATCAATTTTCATTCAAAAATTGAATAGTTCAATTTGCAGTTCACAAAATTGACTTTCAAACAAAGGAAAATTCGCAATAAAATAATTAAAGCTTCACTCAATGAATTAAATTTTTAAGAAACTATGCGTAGTTCAACTTTCAGCCAAGTAGTAGAATTTTCTATGAAAAAGTTACCTGAATATTGAACTTAAAACGATCAGCTTTTTACCTACAATGAAATAGTTAAATTTTCAGTTAGGAAAATTGATTTTTTAATCAAAAAACAAACTAATTTTTAAGAAAATTGTCAAATCTCCAAACACAATGATAGTTGAAATTTTGTCCAAAACAGATTTCTTTAAATAGTTGAATTTTGAATAAAACAATTAAATTCTCAACCGACTGGTAGAATTTTTAAGCAAAAGAAAAGAATGCCCCACCAAGAATATAATAGTAGACTTATCAATGAAAAAGAATAAACTTTCAACCAGAAATAGATGGACTTTCTAATTGTACTTTAAAAATGTAATTCGCACTTAAGCGAGAAAAAAACGAGAAAACTGGGAGTTTAATGAAAATGCTAATTGTGTGGAATCTGAAATCGTGAAACATACGTATTTTGAGGTTATAAGGCCTTTCATATCAAAATTTCGTTATCTTCAGTGTTCATATAAAACAGTAAACATTACTGATAAAATTACTGAAGCAACAAATAAGCCATATCATGCACAAAAAATATATTCAAAATAACTTTTGTAATTTACAATAATCACATTTTTTCTGTTTTAATGAACAAAAACTCTATTTAGCCGGTTCCTCAAAAATTATGTATACTGACTTTTACTACATTTCTAAAAACCATAAATCAGAGACAAATATTTAAGGCATAACGCAATACACAATTAAAATTATATTTACAATAAAATCTCAATTAATTAGAAAAGAGGACCTTAAAAACACGTGGTTTAAGCCATCTCTCACCTGAACTTAACCTATCAATATCATATCAGATAATCCACAAACAACGAAAACAAGAAAATATTTACACTTACGTTTTCTTCAGACTGGAAAATCAAACCAAAATTAACAGAAAGTTCAAGCGATCACGGATCGCAATAGAAAAACTGGATTTAATAAAATCTGATAACTCCAAGCGTCTCTTTCGAAGTGGAGGACATTTGCAGGAATCGTCAGTCAATGCTGCCAACCCTCATTTTCGTAAACCAATCATTTTCGAGCTCCATAGGAATCCTCCAATCCGAAAGAAAATGTCCGATTTCGGAACGCACGTCGCCATTTTGATTGATTCTTTTGAATGCGTTTTTGAACACGCAATCGCGAGCATGCGCAAGAAAGATGCGCGCGGCGCAGAGTGAAGACGCTTTACGATCGTGGTAATCGATTTGTCAGTTAGCTATGCAGTTTTTCGCGATTCTCGCAAAGATTTGCTCTTAAAAGAAGTAAATCTGGAGATCGCGAATTGTGCCAGCCTCGTGGTGCTGATTAGTTGACAGTTTCGGAAGGTGCCACGAGGGAGGGTGTCCGCCGCACGCAACAACCGCTCGGCGATACTAAACGGTTCGTGCTTCGTGGGCGAGTTCCATCGAATTTTGGCTCCACGGATATTTTCCAACTTCTCGACAGGTGAGTGAGAAATAAACTCTCCGAATGTGTAAAAAGATGGACGTTTCTCTCTTCTCTTTTGGCAGATATATTTTTCTGTCAGTTAACGGTCAGTCAACGCTGGTTGTCAAAAAATGACTTTTGTCTAGGGGTGTGTCACGGTGTTCAGCGGCAATACGATACACAATCTTTGTTGCGAGATAACACTGCCTGTACGTAATGAGACTTTTATCCAGAAAATACTTTTAATTGCAGTGACTTGTCATATCGATTTGAAGGGCGTAAGGGCAGCTTCTTCGGCTAAAAACAGCCGCCATTTGCACTCTTGTCGGCTTTGCTACGGTTATTCGAAAACTATTATGTTTGTAAAATTCGTAATAATGTTGACTCCAGCGGAAGTGAATTCTGGGCATTTTTCTAGAGGTGGCTTTGATAGTTGAAATTGGTTCGATTTTGGTATCTCTTTTCATTAAAAAAGTGTATTTTTTTCGGTTATGAAAGTTGTTATTTTCGGTTCGCTTTCCCGGAAATTGAGTGAGATTCAAACAAGTGAATCTCGATCTCCCATTTTAGGAACGTATTGTTATCGCGTTCTAAATTCCTTTCGAAATTAATCTAAGGTGATAAAAATTCTTTCTGGTTGACATGTAGCTTGTTGGATTTTTAACTTAAAAGTTAATAGAAAATTAGTTCTCATGTCATTTAGAAAATTTGTTAAGAAGTATTAATCTATTTTTTTTTAGAAAATGAAGGTGAGAGGATAGGTTTACCGATATTCGGTGAGCCTAGACACTTCGTTTTTTTTCGGGGCCAGAATGAAACGTAAATCAAATTTGTAGTAACATCACACCTCCGTATAATAATTTAGACAGCTAACGGGACGACAGTAATAGTATGTCCTTGTCTGAAAGATTACATGATTTCACGGCTATTTATAGGAAATAGTCGAGCATTTAAATTGGAAATTATTGCCTTTACAAAAGCAAATGACAGCTTCGAAAATTGTAGAGAAAAATGCCGGAAGAAGTTACCCATTTTTACAAAATGGATACTCTGACAAGTGACAAACAGATTTAATTCCCCTATTATTATAAAATTCTGTATGATGTAGAATCTGGAAATACTCTCAAACCGTGACACAATCCCATTTAAGATTACATTCCGAATTTTAAGGTTTTTAATATATTCTGTGGTTGACAAATTGTCACAATCGAGGTTCGATGGCCGATTTGATTGACCGAATTTAAATTAAGTCCTGAATTTTAAATTAGTTAAATTTGATCTTATATTAACTGTGATGATTTATTTCCAATTAATTCAACATGAAGTCCAATTTATTAGAGTGAACGAAACTGAATTTAAATAAATTTAACTGGAGTCAAAAATAATTTGAGTGACTTTCGGTGAAACCGACCAAAGTGACAATCCGGATACAACAATCAAAATAAATTATTATGCTTTTTTAACTTTCGGAAACATTAAAAACTGATCGTTCTCCCGTTATTTCAAATTCCCCCTCCTTCCCTATTTTTGAAGAAGTTCACCTTTTCTTGTTAAATATACGAAATAAAAAATTATCTTAAATTAGTAAATATACATAATTATAATAACAATTGCTCGTTTTACCTGTACCAAATTATTCTGTTTGAAACTAGATTCTAGAATATGCCATTGCGTGTAGTGAAGTTGAATTTTTGTTAACTTACATAATTATTTATTATAATTAATATAACTAAAAAATCAATTTTTTGTTACCACTATAATGTAGCTATAATAATAAACTGCATTTGTATAATATTAAAGCTCTGGAATAAATTACTTAAAAATAAATAGATAAAAAATATATCGTTACCCAAATGTATAACTAATTCTACCTGAAGGTTTCATGGTTTAATTATCAATTGTGGTATTTTTTTATATTATTTATTTAACATTTTTATATCGCTGTGTTTATAAAAAGATTTTTTCTCCATTTTGCAGGTATTTTTACATAGAAAAGTCTACTATTATATTTTTGGTTGAATCTCTTTTGGCTGAAAGTTCAATTATTTTGTTGAAAATTTAATTATTTGGTTAAAAAGTAATCTTTTTTGGTTGAAAATTACTTTATTTTAATTTGAAAGTCTGTTGTATTTTTAGACCAGAATTCGTCCCTTTTGTTTGCAAACTTAATGATTATCTTGAAAAATCGTCTACTTAGTTTGAAAGTTGCACTACTTTGTATACCATTTTTTTTTTTTAGTTGAAAATTGATTTAATCTCTTTTGGTAGACATTTAATTTTGGCGGAGAAGTCAACGTTTCGGTTGAAAAGTAATCTATTTTGGTTGAGTTTTCAGCTACTTTGTTGAAAATTGACTTTTTTATGCAAATTAATATTTTCGGTTTAAAAATCCTACTGTTTTGTGGAAATCCGTCTTTTTGGCTTGAAATGTTGACACTTTAGTAGATAATTCATATTTTAAGATTGAAAATTGAATGATTTGTCGTAAAATTGTATTTTTGGCTTGAAAATTCCACAATTTTATAGAAATCTAAACTAATTGGTTGAAAAATAACATTTTTGTGTTTAATTAATTTTTCTGGTTTAACAGTCAAACGTTTTCTAAAATTTTTTATTTTTTAGCTTGCAAACTGAATTTTTGTAGAAAATTCGTATTTTTTGCTTAAATTGTTAACAGTTTGGTAGAGAATTCAATTTTTTTGGTTAAAAATTAACTTTCTTGTTGACAATTCATATTTTTTGGTTCAAAGTTCAACTGTTATGAAGTCGTCTTTTTGGCTTGAAAGTTCAACACTTTTATCGAAATTTCAAGTATTTTTTTGAAAAAAACTTTTTTATATAAATCCATCTCTTCGGGTTATAGTTAAATGTTATCTGATAAATTTTTATCTTGAAAACTTAACTCTTGTTAAAAATTCGTCATTTTTTATTTAAAGTTCATCTTATTAGTTGAAATATCAACATTAAAATTTTTGTTGAAAATTAATCTTTTGTTTTTATTCAAAATTCAACTGCTTGGTTAAAAGTTGAACTTCTTGGTGATAAATTCATTTATTTTGTTAAAGATATTAGTTTTAATTGAAAACTCAACTATTTTGTTCCAAAGTCATGTTTTTCGTCGAAAATTGAAACATTTAATTTATGTTTAAATTTTACGTTTTACAAGCGTAATAAAATTGCTAAAATTGTTAACAATAAAACATTTATTGCAAGAGATAGAAGTCAAGTTTATTTATCGATCGTTACTTGAAATCGTATGAGAGAGCAAAAACCGGCAACTCTTGACGGTTCACGTGCGATTGGTTTAGGGCAAGATCGACAGACTAGTGGGGGTGACTAACCCCCAATGCCTCCTCCCCCCCTCCCGCCCCAGCACTCTCGTGTTCACGGACAGACAGTGAGCTCCAAACGGCGTCGTGACACCGGCTCGTCCGTGTCTATTTTCATTCCCGTTCATCGAAAATTGAAACGAAACTCGAATATTAAAATTACGAAACGCTCCCGCGTGACTTTACTTTGTGTGATAGTGGCCAAGAAAAATTGAAAGTGTTGCTCGATTTTTCGACGTTCCAGTTTAATAGTTTTTGTGTTGTGTCTTGTGAAAGGATTTTTTATTCCCATACCAGGGTTACTGGGATTCATTCCAGGAAGCGTTCACTACTCAATGTTTTCTTCCACACCTCTCTCGTACTTCCAAGTAACCGGATTGGTGAGTTTTTTTGTGGCATTCGATTTTCGATGTTGCAAAAAATATACTCATATTTATATCGACGATAATAAGAAAGATTTTTCGCAGTTTTATGGTTATTTAATGGTGTGTTGCCATAAGCGATTTTTTTTTAATGTTGAGTTGTACAATATTTTAAAATATTTTTGTTTGAAAGTCTGTTCCCACAACTTTTGTGTCATTTTTTTTCGCAAAAAGGGAAAACAAGAATGAAATCTTTTTATAAGAAATATTATATTTTTAAATAATGTTGAATAATTATTAATGACTCATGTTCTAGTCGCCTTTTTTTTCTTTAATCACTTTTAAGTCACTTATTTTGATCAATTAAATAAGAGGACCCTATGCTTTCTGCATTTTATTAAATTATTTTGAATTCACCCTGCATTTTCTGAAATTCCCGAAAAACCCACTGAATTAAATAGATGTTTTTTGGATTTTCAATTTTTTTCAACCGCTGTGAAGACCTTTGAATTCTTATGAATTTTATCATATTTAATTTATCTTAATTTCACATGAATATCATCGAATTCTCCTTAATTCTTCTAAATTCCCACTGATTTTACTAAACCAAATGGAATATTTTTGAAATGTTTGAATTAATTTGTCCTTTATCCGGAATTCTTATTAATTTGATTAATTCACCCTGAAATTGGTTGAATTCTTCTAAATTCACTCAATTCAATGAATTTTTGTTTCGTTTTTTTGCTAATTCCCTTGAATTTGTCACAATCTATTCCGAACTTAATGAATTTTATCGAATCTTTCTTGTTTCTTTTAAATTTGGATCGTTGTTGCTTTTTTTATTGATTTAAATTCTATTGCTCACTCCCATTTTACTTAATTCGATGAAATTTTTTTTATGTTTAAAATGTTGAGTCATATTCTTTCAAATTTGTATGAATTTCTTAAAAGTCTGTTGAATTGACTTGAATAATCTTTTTTCATCTCATTTGAATTCGTTTCGAATTTATCCTGACTTATTTTTAAAAAATTGAATTTTTTATAATTCTTCTAAATTCGCCCAATTCTACTTAATTAAATGTATTCTTTTTTTATTCACCTTGAAGTCCTTTGAACTTCACCTTGAATTCTTATTCAATTTATAAAATTCTTTTGAATTTCCTTATTTTCTAATAAATTCACTCCAAGTTTACTGATTCCGGTGGAATTTTTTGTATTTTTTCAGTTAACTACAAAAAAATGTATACACCTTGAATTTTGATGAATTTCATCGAATTCTTCTCCTTTAAATTAAATCTCTTTAATTTCACTTCAATTTCATCCAAAATTCATTGGTTCTGCTTTTATTCTTTGAATTAATCATGTACTCCTTGAAATTCGTCTGCAGTTCTTATAAATTTCATCGAATTATTTTGAATTTTTTTAAATAAAAAAGATCATTAATCACTTTTTGGGTTATAAATTAGTTTCAATCAGTACATATTTGAAATTCAAGTGGCTCAATTTTGAACATTTTACTTTAAATTGGTCAAGTTAGAACATTCAACTTTACAATTATTTTCATGTGTTATTTTTCATGTGATTAAGCATTTAATTTTAGTTATAAAAATTAATTAATTACATTTTGAATTTAAATGTAAAAAAGTTAAATTATTTCTAACAGGTAATTCTATAAGTTGAAAAAAACTTCACTAAACGCCGTCTCATTGTCTAGTTTTGAATAGAATAATTTTGTAGATGTGAAACAAAGAATGTTTCTCATACTTCTTACGTACATTTACTAATTTCAGAAAATTTTCCGCATAATTCAATATTGTAGTTTCAAATATCGTATTTTTAAATGAATAGGGGGAAGTTTCTCGTGAATAGGGAGAAAGGGGAAAAATCTGTGATACCTGGAATACTTAATTCCAGAATTCTCATCTGTTTAGCAACTGATTTAGTTTGAAATTTTTCGATTTAAAAAATTCCAACCCATTTGCGTGTCTATAGTCGCCGTAATTTGTAAATAAATCTTTGACATTTGCATTTCTGCGTATTGATTAAATCGAGGTCTCAAGACTTGTTTTAATATTGAATACAGTGGAATATCGCAGAGAACTATCGGTGCAGATACCAATGTTTCGTCCACAATTATGCTGCTTGTACCACTGTGGCGATGAGAATGATAATCTCTATGTTTAAACTGTGACATCACCAGGATGCGAGCCAGCGCTCTCAGCACGTCTGCTAGTCAGTCTCTTCCAAAACAAAAAAATATCACCTCCAGTCTTGCTGAATTCCACAATCTGCAGTTCTGCAATCTAGGTTGGAAATACGGGATGTGAAAATTTTAAATTTAATTGTGTTTCTGTTCGCATTATCTTTAAATAAAAGATATACGCGGAGAATAATGAGTCTGCTAAAGTTAACAGAATTTTCAGTAATTTTACACATTTACGGATACTTTCTGTAAAATTTACAGACTTTTTTCATTTAAGTTTAAGGTTTGAAGATTTCAATTAGACAGAAAAGTTAATTAAATGTTACAGAAAATATCTGTTAATTAGCTCTCAAATTATTACTTTTTTACTTTAGGTTAAAATGAGTGAGTTTTAAAAATCGTAATGCACAATTTGAAAACTAGTTATTTTTAACGACTTAGTTTCAAGGTACTAATTTAAGAATGCTTCAATTTTTAAGCTAATTTTGGAATTGTTTAATTTGTAACGCTTCAAGTTTGAATTTATTAATTTTGAAAACTTCCAATTATAAAGCATATAATTTTCAACCTTTTTATAATAATTAAACTTTGAAGGTTCACAATATTTAAAATTCTTAAATTATGAACGGTAAAAATGGCACTGATTTTTTTTTAACAGAAATAACGTGTTTTAGTAAAAGAATATATTCAATCACATTGAATATCAGTTTATATATTTAGAATCTTTAAAATGTCTATAATCTAAATTTAAAATTATATTCTTGAATGCTGTAATTTGAAATTTCTTAATTTTTTTAATTTTCAAATTTCACATTCAAATCTAAAAATCTAGAATTGTTTGATTTGGAACGTTTTCAGTGCAAATCGTTCAATATATTATTTTAAGTTTCAAACGTTTCTAATTCGAAATTGTTAATGATTGATTCCAAAATTTGGGAAACTTAATGGTTAAAAATGCATTTTTGAATTCTTTATGTTTTTAATGTTGGTAAATAAAAATCCAGGGACGTGAACGCACACGTTCTTTTCCTGCTGGTATTAATTATTCACTATTATAAAAAATTCTTGCCCCTGTTCATGCACCCACATTCGTTGACAGATCTTAATAGACCATCCAAAGGCGCGAGTTCTCCTCGCTTTATAAATGCAAACGCAATGAACGATAATGATGGGTGACCCTGTGAAAATAGATGGTTGGTGGAGTGTAAGCATATTCCATATTAAACACGTACCTATGCATTTACTTATGCACGAGTGCGTGTAATTGTACTATGTACACAAATGCATTTTTTCCACTTACATGAGTTCCTCGCTCGTCATTATGTAACATAACAAGTAGGGAAGTAGGTATCCCATGTGTACGTAACTGAATGTGCGTAACGATGTGAGTATATCGCACGAGGCTCTTATCTCTCTACCTCTCGAAATTCTGAATTTAATCAAGCCTCTTATTAGAGAGCCTCCTCATTATATCTGACGATCACTAAATTCCTCTGTATGCATGTCTATCTTCTTTCTGGTGACTCAGTTTCTTCCTTAATTGAATTCTCCGTCAAGGAATTAATTTAAATTAGGATATTGTTTTGTAATTAGAACAGTGCTCTCTAATTTCACCTTACAAACATCTTTCTCATCTTCAAGTAATACGAGGTCTGTCAGGGAAGTTTCCAACTTTGTGATGTACCAAGAGTAAAAGTTAATTCTGATTAGTGGCGATGATATCCCCTTTAAAATACTTAACTTTGGAAGCCACAACTTTCTTCCAGCGATCCTCCAACTTTCGGAAGCACTTTTTAAAGTCACATTTCGGGATAGCTAACAGCTGCTTCGTCACATTCCGTTTTATTTCCTGTAAGTCTTGAAATCGTTTTCCTTTTAGAGGATACTTGAATTTGGGAAACCGCCAGAAATCACAGGGAGCCAGTTCAAGACAGTATGGTAGCTGCCGAAGTTGTGTAAAGCCATGTTTCACCAGAAACTGCTGAATGAGCAGTTGTGGAACGAATTTTGCCGTTCGAAGCAATAGTTTTCGTAATACTGAGGTCTTCCTAGATTTTCCTCACTAATAAACGACGATTTCCATTAATTCATACTCACACTCGTTCCCTGTTTTGAGGTGTTTTGGACTTTGCGGGCCTTGCCAAAGCGAGGATCTCTTTCCACTGAAGTACGATCACTTTTAAGTCGCCTAAACCAATCTTTAATTTGAGTATTACTCATAGACTTATTACCCTACACTTTCGAATCATAATGATGTTTTCTGAACATGAATAGCCAAGTTTTCGGCGACATTTAATGCGCACCCTTCGTGCGGTGCGTTCCGTCATCCTGAAATGCGACGCGTACGTGGTTAGACGTTTACGCAACTGCATACACTGGTCGGCTCAAGATTCGCAGGTCCGTCTCACTTAGTATGGGAATCAAGGGATTTTCTCTTCTTCTAGATTTTTCTTCAAACAAGAAATTATTTGGTTTTATTTTGTAAGAAGAATTAAAGAACCTATGTTCATAATCTTAAATTGAATGTCTAATCGAGGAAAATCACCACTGTCTCTTTCTATAGGAATTTAACTCTGAAGAGTAAACATTCTCAATTCACAAAATGGTAGCGTTTCCTCGAAGAATACCTGACACTATAGTGACACAATCAAACTTTATCTTATACAAAACTACTTACGTTCGTAAAAACAAACAGAAACTGTTCAATAAAAATTTTTTTGTCATCGTAATTTTTTTTTATCGATGTCGATTTATAATAATTGTTTAGTTTTCTTGAGATGAGAATAAATTGTGGATCAGTGTTCTGTGATCCCTGATCCGTGCATCCCCACGTGACTCTCGAGGCTAAAGAACCTTTTGCGGATACGCCTTTGTAGAATTGCGTAAACCACAGCTCTTACTTAGCGGTTACCTGCGTAAAAGGGACGATGCATGAATACATACGATGTGTTTGTTGTTTTTACTCGGTGCATTCACCTCATGTATCAGTCAGTCAGACTAGATACCAATAGGTTGCTGCAGACTTGAAAGTTTCGTCTTCTTTTCACTATTTTTATTATCGATTTTTAAATTAAAAAATGTCAAAAATAAATTCTCTGGGACAAGTGTCTATGGTTTAGAAAATTGAAATGATATGCAAAGAAAAAAAAATTTGCTGAAGAATGTTTAAAACTTACGAAAAATAATTAAACTAATTGGCAATGTTTTTTGTAATTGAATTTTTTCTCACTGTCGCTTCTTATTAATTAAAAAAAAAAAATGATTGAAATTTCGTCAAATGTGTATGTCGTTGTTTCTAAGAAAAATGCGGAATTGCAATTTTTGAGAAAAAAATCCCTTGGCCAAAAAAGTAGTTTGGCGCGCATAAAACTGATAAAATTTCTTTGTTATTCGAGTACCAATTCAGCAAAAAAAATTTTGAGCAGAACAAGAGGTGCTATTTTTATTAATTTGTTTAATTTTCTTGCAGGTTTCAATCAGGCCAAAACTTATCAAGGTTTCAACAAAAAATTTATGTATTTTTTCAAACAATCCACCCTAAAATTTCAAATATTCATATCTTCACGAACATTGTATTTTCTAAAATGGTAAAATTCTTTTCTCATTTCATTTGAAAAACAACCTATTTTAAAGGCGAATTCGGTGACTTGCAGTTGCACTATGTGCATTTTTTTAGAAGGATTTGTTCCATAGAATAACACTATTCTATCCAGAGATCTGATTTTTGGCACAAGAACTACCTCAAAACAAATTATACTTCTAGTATTTTATTATCTGTAAAAATATTCAACGGACAGGAGGTTAAAATACTAGACTTTTATCGCTTAGGCCTGAATAGCGTCATTACTTTATCCTAGGCCAGACTATCGCGAACATAAATAATTGCAAACCACTCTTTCTTTTCTATTTTTTTTCTATGCTTATGTAAACTTCGGATTTGAACGAGAATTTTCATTTAAAAAAAGGTATCGAATTGGATGAGCTATGCACAGAAGAGTCTCGGTTAATAGTCGTGTGTGGCATCCGGTGATGAGCTCAAGTTTGAATTTAATTGTCACATGACGTCATCGCAATGACGCGAACTGAATGAATTAAATAAATTCTGTTGAACGTGTTCAGCTTTTATGTCAGTTCAGTACCGTGACATTCGATTCGGAATTTATTTTATCAGGTTTTATTTTCAAACTTATCTAATAATTCCTTACAATATTATCTGAATTAGTCACAGATGAATTTTTCTCTTTTTTTTAAGGACACAAAGTACTTTTTATAAGTACCTGACTCGAGAGTTAACGCACGTGATAACTATAAATAACGTACTTGATTAATGGAACGCGCCTGACCCACATTTTGCCCTTTGCGTACACTCTACTTAGTAAGCTTTTAAAAATATTCTGTAGAGAGAAAAGTTGTTTTTAAATATTGAAAATAAGCGAAATTGTCCGTTCCTAAGTTGAGAAATGCATTCTTTGAAAATATCTCGTACGATCATGAACTAAGTATTAGAACCAGACAGAGGCATGGAGTGAAATGAATACCGAGCATGCTTGAAATTCATTCGCTGAACTAAGCATTTTATCGTTGCACTTTAGCCTATCTTCTTTTATAAATGGTTGATTGAATTTACTTGGTGGACCAAGCTCGCGAAGTGGCAGTGAGCCGTTTGAATTATTTTCGTCTAATACAACCTTGGTTTCTGGACCTTCGCCAACTGTGATAATCGTGTGTAAATGGTTCCTCTGTGTTTCAATATGAAACCCGTCGGGTTTCAAAAACACGAGTTCAGAAATCTAAAATTTTCGATGTCTGAAATTATCTAATGGCAAACTTCAAACTCTTTGTCCTATTTCCGGCTTTCGCCTTTTTGAACGAATTCCACTCTTGTTCCCCTGTTTTCAAGTAACTTCCAGTTCTTCCCCTTTTTCTCTTTTTTTTCGCTTGAATGCGAACTGAATTAATAGAACCCAGTAAGGGAGCGTCAGCATATTACGTGACGCTATTTTTAGTTATTTTTGACTCACCCCTCCATCTTGTAACAATTTGTGACAATTCGGTTGAACATTCATCTTTCTTGATTAAAAATAAACTTTTTTGTTGAAAATTCAACTCTCATCTAAAAAAAAGTCGTGTTTTTGGCTTGAAAGTTCAACTAAGTGGTTGAAAATACACCTTTTTTTGGCTTAAGTTTAATATTTTTTGCTTATCAGTTTGATAATTTGGTTGAAAATTCATCTCTGTAGGTTGACAATTCATCTATTTGGTTCAAAATTCAACTTTTTTGTTGAAAATTTACTTGAGTTGAAAATTCAACTTGTTTCTTTAATATTTATCATTTGGATAGAAAATTCGTCTTTGGGATAAAAAACTAATCTAGTTTGGTAGAAATGTCACATTCTTTGTTGAAAATAAACTTTTTTGTCAAAAATTCCAATGTCTTATAAAAAAATCGTCTTTTTTCCTTAAAGTTCAACTATTTTGATAAAAATTAATGTTTGTAGGTCGAAAATTCAACCTTTTTGTTCAACATTCGTCTTTTTTTATAGAAAATTCGTCCTCGTGGATTGCAAGTTCATCTTTTTGTAGAAGTGTCAACTTTGGTTGAAAATTTAACTATACAATTCTTGTGGGAAATTGATCTTTTTGAGTTGGAAACTCAACTAGAATTTAATAGGAAATGTATGTATTGTGTTGAAAAATCGTCTTTTTGGTAGAAAAATCGTCTATTTTGCTTGAAAAATCAAATACTTGGTTGTAAACTGATATTTTTTTCTTTGAAAATTAAACTATTTGATTGAATATTTATGTACTCTGTTGAAAATTTGTTTTTCTGGTAGAAAATTCAATGGCTAGGTTGAAATATTTTGTCGAAATGTCATCTTTTTTGTTCCACTCAACTGTTTTTTATATAAAATTAAATTTTGTTTGTTTGAAAATTATCTCTTGTTAAAACTCCATCGTTTTGGATTTAAAAGTTAAGTGAATTCTAAAATATTGAACTTTTTAGCTTATGAACTCAACTATTCTGTTGAAAATGTATATTAGTTTAATTTAAAGAAAATCATCTGTTATTCCCCATTTTTGTGAAAAATTATCCCATTTTCCCCTGTTTTGAGATCATTTTGTACTGTAAAGTTTGAAGTTGGTTACAATTTCTTCTAATCCATTCACTGAATGAAAGGCTGAAGCCTAATGACTCTGTCATCATTCCTAGAAGATTAATTTTCACTTTCTGAATCTGAAGACATCCATTCATTCACCGATACCACTAATCGTTTTATTTTCACTTGGAAAACGCATTTAATTAACGTTATCTGTTCTATCATGACTCATCTGATCGACTCCTCGTCAGTTGATCAGTCGTTTTAATGCTTCTAATGAATGAAAATAGAAGTCGATGCCAAGGGTGAACGGCCCAGACTTCAATAAATAAATGACCTTTTTTAGAATGGCCTGAAAATAGAATTCACTTGCTTTATCGATCCCTCAAGGTAAGGCTCCATTTTAAGAAAGGCCAATGACTATCGATAAAGGAGGAAAATTTTCTTCATTTCCCAAAGGAACAGTTACTTTCCTCGAGTTCAGCAATCTTCCTCCACGTTTATTTTCTCGTTATTTTTATCAGACTTGCTAAATGTTCCAGTCCTTAATGCCCTGTAATTAAGAGTCCATTAACTTGAAGATAGTGTCCTCTTTCATCTGAGATTATAAGGCTTTACTGTCGTCTTAATGTGATCTTTATTTTGGAAACATTTCTTCCGAAAATCTCTGAAGTTTCTGATTTTCATTCTGCAAAATAGTTAGCTTGAAATAACAATCAACTAATCGTTTATCGCACGAAGTTAATTCTAGATTACAGTAATTACCTTTTGTAAACCCGGTGATACTAGTTTAATAATTAAATCAGGGGTTGGACTGTGGTCCATCTCCTTTTTTACATAATCCCCCTTTTCCCCTTAAATTTGAAGAATCTTCTTAAATATATCTAAAATCAGGAATTTTGAGCCAAATTTTTCCTTTTCTCCCGTTTTCATAAGTTCGATTCATTGTAGAAAATATGACTCTCTTTTAAAAAGAGATTCTTTTTTATTATACTTATTTCAAATATTTCCTAAACCAAAATTCTCTAAAAACTGGGAAAGAAAAGAGACATGTTATGAAAATAAGGGAATAAATTCTTTTAAAATAAATTAATGTTTATACTATATGAAATTCAATTGTAACGCTTCAAGTTGAATTCTCAACCAAAAAAATATAATTTTCTACAAAAAAAGAGGAATTTTTAACTGAAATAATGAATCTTCAACAAACAAAAATTTTAACCAAGTAGTTCAACTTTTATCCAAATAGTTGACGTTTTAATCAGAAACGATTCATTTGCAAGCAAAAATTTAATGCTTGACATTTTAACCAAAATGTATTTTAATTTTACATAAACAGCACTTTTATTCATAAAAAACGACTTTTCAACAAAATAGTTGCATTTGCAATCAAAGTGGTGAATTTTCAAATAAAGTGATTGATCTTTTACCAAAATCATCAGTTTTCAAGCCAAAAAGACGATTCTTCTACAAAACAGTTGAATTTCTACCAAAAAGGATGAACTTGTGACAAAATTGTTAATTTGTCAACAATGTAATTAAATTTTCAACCAGTTAATACAATTTTCAACAATGACAGATGGACTCTCAACCAAGTTGTTAAATTTTCTACAAGTATTTGAATTTCCAACTGAATAATATAATTCTTAACCAAAAAAGATGAATTCCGAACAAAATAATTGAACTTTGAACCAAAGAATTAAATTTTCAACCCAATAATATAATTGGTAACCAAAGAAGATGAATTCTCAACCATAAATATAATAGTTGACACTCAACTATACAGAATTAACTTCCAACCAAAAATATATGGATTTTCTTATTGGACTCTATTAATTCAGTTCACATGTAAGTGGACTAAATTGATAAAATAAGGAATCAGAATCTGTCTACTGATAAAAATACATCTCTTTAAAGTCAAGCATGAACATTTTTCTTTTCTATGCATTTAATTTTCCATCCTTGTTCTTCTTGAATTTTTGTAGGTGTATTTTTATCAGTAGATCGTGCTGAAGTTTTCAACAAATTTTTCAAATCTAGCTTAAAAAATGTTAACTGTTAGAGGGCACTTTCTTTCAGTATTCACGAGTTACCCTTATGATATAAAAAGTTTTTAATATTAAGTGAGATGCCTACAGATTTCAAGCTTAAATTCGATTTTATGTTAATTTTAATATATACAATCTTGCTCTGTAGCTTTTAGCATTGCGTGGTAAATTTAAATAGCATGAAGGAATGTGCATGTATGGAATTTTTTTGTGTATTTAACTTTGTAAAAATATAGTGATTGTAACTCAAGTGTTACACGGATTCTCGAGTGCAAGCTATCCTTGGTACGTGACAGCCGATATCTGCGTATTCATATGTCGATAAGTAAGCAGGATCGTCCAACGCTTACCGCAAAACCCTCTTGTTGCAAATAACGGGAGAACATCGCGGTGTTACTCGATAATAATAATGCGATTATCGGCTTGGTTTATGAGGCTATCGAAATGCAATCTCCAATCCATAGCCAATCATAATTAATATCTGATAATGATAAGTGATTTCATGTCATAATCATCCTGCCATTTGACCGAGAAACCGTGAATTTTTTGAGGCCGTGAAAAATCCGGGAAATAATAGTGAATTTATTTTCTGATTGTAATTGAGTCACCATTAATACTTCTGTGTGCAAATGTTTTGAAGATTATTGAAAGAAATGATGTTTATCACCATTGTAATAAATAAAAATAAAGTGCACGCATGGAGAATCGAACACGCTGCCTTCCGGCTATGAAGCCCAAGCACTAATTCCTGAGCTACTGAATGGTTTAGAGGATAACTTTGGCTTAAAATGCAATTGAAACTGTAAATTGTTTCGTTTTGAGGGTTCGAATATAAAAAATTTTAATAACTGGGGAAAATGTTTGAAACCCGAAAAGTAATCGGGAATTTTTTAAAGGCATGTTTGGTCATTGTTCGCCACTGATCGAGTCAAAATGTTCTATTTAAAATCCTATCACAGGAAGTTTTCTGTTCATCCTCTAAAATTGCGTTATTGGTCCCTAAAGAGTTGTCATTTTCATATCATGACTTGAAAACCCCATTCTTGGACGAATTTTTGCTGATCTTTTTTTTAGCCACTAGCCATTGCTTTTAGGAATAAATTGGAAAAAGTTCTCTGAAATATTTCATGTTTTATGTTTATCAAGTTATGAAGGGCCACTGAACACGCAAATGTATCATGAAAGTCTAAAATAAGGGGTTATAAAGCTGTCTGATGGCGTGGTCATTTACATAAGCGTGTAAAGATAAGTTCGAGTATTTTAATTCCAGTATTTATATCCAATGAAATTGAAAAATCGTCTACTTATTTTCGAAACTTAAAAACAGGCGTTCGTAGGAAGTATAGTTAAAAAATCTTTCACAATGCAATAGGGCGTTATTTAGAGTCATAAACTGGGCCATTGCAGTAATCACAACACTCTGAAAACCGAAAGAACTATTGTTCGCTGCTCTCATTTATTCATCTGAAGATTTTCCCAGGCTCTTTTTCACACTGTTCACTATGAAATATTATATAGAGCTGTGCGTGTATTATAGAAACCTTCTTTTGTGCTGCCTGGCTAACGGGACTTGTGAGTTCAGAAATTACTGACGTGCCAGTTAATCTCAATATATGTACTATCCCCTCGTTCGGAAGTCTACCATAAATTAGTTTCCAATCGCCGATCACATTGACTTATGCACTCAGATAACTATTTGGTTGGATCGACCAAATTTAGGTGGGTTCAGCCATAAATTATGGTTATTATACGGAAAGCGTAGTATTTGGTTCACCCAACCAATTTATTTACTTGTTTAACCAAATCTTTTGATTGATGCAGTGTTTGGTTGATTCGACCAAAAAATTTGCTTTTATCAATCAAACATTTTATTGAATCAATCTCGGGCATTATTTTCCATCCCCTTTTTACTAATGCTCCTTTTTCCCTCTTAATTTTGACAAAACAATCGAGAATTTTAAGCCAATCTCCCTATTTTTTTTACAAAGTTTAAATTCCTGAAATTCCAAGCAAAAATATTGCATTTTCAACAACACAGATGAATTTTTAACCAAATATCCGATTTTTCAACCAGAAAGATGAATTTGAATGGAGAAGATTAATTTTCTAAAAAGAAAAATAATTTTCAACTCAAATGATAAATTTTTAACTTTAAAAACAACACATTTTTAAACAAACACTTTACTTGGAACCAAGTAGTTGAATTTTCAACCTTAAAGAATTCAATTTTAAATAAAAAAATATTGATTTTTTCACCACAAAAGATTTTTTAGTTAAGAAAGACAATAAGCTTTTAACTCGCAAATTGTAATTTTTAACTAAAAAGTGATTATTCACCCAAACAGTCGACTTTTCAATAAAAAAAATGCATTTTAAACCAAGAATATTAATTTTCTACCAAAAATATACTAATTTTCAACTAAAATGATAAATTAACATAATTCTTTTTTATCAAAAAAGTTTACTTCCAACCAAGCAGTTAAATTTTCAACATTCAGGAAATTAGTTTGAAAGCAAAAAGAGTTCAGTTCAGCCGAAAAGATAAATTTTTGACGAAGATGTTGATTTTTCTACCAAAAAAGATATTTCATTCAAGAAAGAAAATAAGTTTTCAACTCAAAAATTGTAAATTTCAACTAACAACAACAAAAAACAGTTGATTTAATCCAAAAAGAATTTTCTACAAAAAAGTTGAATTTTCAACCAAAGAAGATTGTTCAGTCAAGAAAGAAAACAAGTTTCTACCTGAAGATATGAATTTTCTACAAAAAGTTTATTTTGAGCCAAACAGTTATTTTTTTCAAACATATAGTTAAATTTTCTACTAAAATAGTTGGGTTTTCTACCAAAAAGGATAATTGTGCGACAAAATTGTTGAATTTTCAACAAAATAATTAAAATTTCAATCAAGTGAAAAAATTGTCAACAATAAAATATGAATTCTCAACCAGGAATATGATAGTAGAATTTTCAACAAAAAAGAAAGAAGTTTCAATAAAAAATAGTTGGACGAGTTCTATTAATGAACGTCTGTGTTCAAAAAATTTTCAAAACTAATTTTGAGGAATAATTTCTAGATGGAAACCATTTCAATATATAACAAAGTTCGTAAAACTGCGTATTAGAAAAACTTGGTATCTTCATCATTTTATTATTTTAATGCAAAATAATGTTTTTAATCTCTGTCCTTTTACACTATAATAATCTTTTTTCAGCTGAAAATTTGTGTTCTGAGTGTAAAAACTAAACTTTGGTTGAGTTCAGTTAGATTATTTATCATTAATATTTTTATTACTTTGTATTGACAAATTAAAAGATAGATTTGAATATATACATTGATCCATGAACATTTTTATGAGATCATTCTTGCCTGATGAAGATGACGTTTGCTTTTAGAATAGCTCTCTTAGATTAAGGCGTGTTCGGATTAAAGTTCAGTGGGGTAGACGAATGGCTCGCGTTTATGGGGGTCACTGTTCGAGAATATATGTACACAAGGGCAAAATCGATAAAACATACTAGACTAGAGAGGACCACAATTCTGTGCGCACCTACCCACCAAATTTTATATACCGGGTGGACCCTATATTATTTGTCACGCACTCTTCATGGACATTGCAGGTGTATTGCCCTATATTGATTTCATCGTGAGAAGCAAACCCATTTTTATTATTCTCATCCTTAGCTCCGTACATTGAGAAAATGTGGAGTATACATTTATATAGATTTAGTTATTCCCAAAAGGAGACTGGGATCTCCAAGGATTTTTATTTATTACAGGAATGTACAAAGTTTTGAGGAATTTCAAATGATTTTAAGACAGCTCAAAGAATTTCACAAAAATTAATTAAGGGATTAAATGTTCTTTCAAACATTTCAAGGAATTTTAAAAGATTTAAATCTTGTTTAGGATTGAAAGTAATTTCCTGTACTTTGGAAAGTTTTTGAAGCATTTCATAGGATTTAAAAGGTGTTAGAATATTTTTAATGGTTCTAAGGGTTCTTCATAGAATGTCTAGAGATTTGAAAAGCTTCTTTTGGGATCTGAAGAGATTTCAAGAGATTTTCAAATACTACAGG
>CAKNXH010000210.1:126388-217213 GCA_932178445.1 Andricus quercusramuli | reverse complement strand
TCAGAGGATTTCTACGATTTATTCACAGTAAATTGAGGGAATCCAAAGATTTAAAGAAACTTTGAAATATTTCAAGGAATTTTCCAACCATTTCAAAGAACTTTAAGAATGTTTTGACATTTTAAAAGATTCCAAGGAATATTCAATAGATTTTAAAGAAATTTAAGGAGTATCATCAGATTTAATTAAATTTCACGAGATTTAATGTATGTATGTATGTATATTTGAACTCTCCCTTTTACGGGTTCGAGGGCCTCTGCTCCCTATACATATATTTACATTTCATCCTTAGTCTACCTTAACCGCTACTTATTTTCTAATCCAACGCCTTACATAATGACAATCATATTATTACTACTCTTAGACTACAGACAATGAGCGATCTTCCCGGGCTTCCGGTTTCTCTTACCATCAAGTTCATTTAGACTGATTTGAACATTAAAAATTTTTTCTCGTTAGCTTCCTTTAAACAGGATTACCCGTTTGGCTCTGCCCTGATCTCTTGCTTTCTCTTATTTCTTCCAGTTTTTTCATCCACATCACTCCCTGTCCATTACCATCCAAAATCCATCTGACACATTCATCCACACTCAACTGTCCATCTTCCTCTCCTGTACACCTCTCTAACACATGTGCCCATGACTCCACTTCGTACCCACATACTTTGCACAGATTTTCCTCTTCATCCAACCAATATCTACAAGCTCTCACTCCTTCTCCCATTCTAAACCGTATCACCCTATTCCATTTGTCTTCCTTTTTCATCTTTTGCAAATATTCTGGTTCCGTCACCCCTTTGACCATCATATACCATCTATTGTACTTCGAATCCATAATCTTTCTCCATCTCTCTTCTCCTTGTCTTACTAATAGCTCTAATTCAATGTTCTGCCAATCCAGAACCCCTTCCTGTATATCACAAACATTCCTCATTTTTTTCCTTTCTTCCTCCCATTTTGAATTTCCCCAATTGCCTCTCGTCTCCTTGTTCCGAACTTCGTCCAAGCATACTTGTGCTATTCTACTCCCCTCTCCCCTTTTCAGCTTCTCTTCAAACCTCCAGGCTCTCTTAATTTGTCTAGTTACCATTTTTTCCCTTCCTAGTTCTTCCCTTATCATGTATCCTGGACAACTGCAACTAACCCCCATTACCCATCTCAGAAATCTCTCATGTATGCTTTCCACTTTCCTATGTTCCTTCCATCCCCAAACCTCCACTCCATAACACAACACCGCCCAAACCAACGCATCAAACAACCAAACCCTCATTCTCCAATCGTCCTTGAACCTTCTCTTTCCTATACCCCATACTTGGCCCATTACTTTACTCGCACTCTTTTGGGATCTGAAGAGATTTCAAGAGATTTTCAAATACTACAGGGGATTTCACAGGATTTCAACATTTTCATGCAGTTTTAAAGAGTTTCAGAGAATTTGGATCGATTTTATAAGATTTTAGAATATTTGAAAATATTCCAAGGTATATCAGAGGATTTCTACGATTTATTCACAGTAAATTGAGGGAATCCAAAGATTTAAAGAAACTTTGAAATATTTCAAGGAATTTTCCAACCATTTCAAAAAACTTTAAGAATGTTTTGACATTTTAAAAGATTCCAAGGAATTTTCAATAGATTTTAAAGAAATTTAAGGAGTATCATCAGATTTAATTAAATTTCACGAGATAAAATAATAGTTTCATGGATTTCAAAGAATTTATTCACAAGAATTAAGGGGTTTTAAACAATTTCAAATATTTGTAGAATTTTTCAAATAACTCAAGTTATTTCCAAGGATTTAGAAGAATTTTAAAGATTTCACAGGATTTTATATTATTTTAATGGATTTTGATGAATTTAGTGGCAAGATTTGAGGAATTTCAAATGATTTCAAAGATTTGAAGACATTTTTAAAATGTTTCAAGCAGACACCTGAATGAAAATTTCGTCTAATTTTGTTACTGCTAGTTAAACAAAATAATTTTGATCCAATTATAATGTATTTTCAGATATCTCATTTTCTCCAAATATAGAGATATAGCAAACCAAAGGTCAGTAAAAAATCATTCTTTCCATCCGTAACGGAAAGGAACGAAAGTTTAGTTCGAAATCATTGATTATAAGGCATTTCAAAGATTTGAAACAATTTGAAGGAGTTTAGGATATTTTTAAATATTCCGAAGAATTTGCAATAGATTTCGAGGGATTTGAAGGAATATCGTCAGTTTGTATGAATTAACTAGCCTTTAAGGATTTTATATAATATTTTGATGGGTTTCAAAGAATTCATTCACAAGAATTTAAGGATTTCAAAGATTTAAAGATGTTATCAAATGTTTCAAGCTAATTCTATCGGTTTGAAAGATTTTAAGCTATTTTCAGTATATTTCAAGAATTCAAAAGGATTCAAGGAATTTGAAAGATTTTACGATATTTTAAAAGATTGCCGGGAATTTTCAAGAGCTTTGAAAAAATTTCAAAAGATTTTAGGATGTTTTAAAAGATTTCAAGGAATTTTTCATAGATTTAACGTATTTCAAGAAATTGCCAAGGATTTTAACGAGATAAGGTATAAGGTTCATTGTAAAAGATTCCAAGGTATTTTAACAGTTTTTATAAGATTTCCTAGGATTTGAATGATTTGAAGTGATTTAATAATATTTCAAGAGATATCACGGAATTTTATAAGATTTAAGAGATTTTCATAAGATTTCCAAGATTTTCAGGGTTTTTAATTTTTCTTTTAATTTTAAGGCCCGCTGGTTATTATGATCAAAGTTCTTAGTGGGTTTAATTGGAAAATCAGCCACTTTCTTGCCAGAAAATCTACCTTTTTTACGCCCTTGCTCACTCCCTCTTTATCTTGATTAACGTTTTTTTTCCTTGGAGTCGGCAACTCCAAGCGATGGAATCAGTAAAGCGTGAGTTTCAATATCTTCGAATTCGTAACCACAAGGGGAAAAGAATAAAAGATCTTCGATTGTCCAGGCAGGTAGTGAGAATTTTAGGCGTCCTGGAATGCGCTAAGTCTAGTCTAGTCAGACACGTTTTGAAAAACGAGTTTTGCATCGACTCTATAGACACAATTGATGAATAAATGGACATTGTTCGTCGAAGACAATCGTCAACTTCCAAATAAGCTAATGGACGATCGCCACCAGCATTCCATACACAAACATCCATATCTCTCGCTGCCTGTTGCCTCTCTAGTCGGCTGTCCCTGAGGCTGATATCAGGTTGTGGGCAACCTGATAGATTAAACTGTCCAGTTTATTCGGAAGGGGAACGCCACTCAAATTACCGCTTCCAAATTTTTGACTCTAGCCTTTTATACCAAATTGAGCTTGTGCAAACTTCATCAGCTCCAGGAAATTACGTTTTTCCTCTTTTGTTTCCTTATTCTCAAGAAACTTCCCCCTTTTCTCGTTTTTTTGCATAAATGCGAACTGAATTAGTAGAATCCAGTAAGAAAATCTAACTATTTTTGTTGAAAGTTAATTCTTTTGGGTTAAAAAGTCCACTTTTTTACTTTTCTTGTAAAGTAATTTTTTTTTTTCGGTCGAAAATTCGACTTTCTTGGTTGAAAGTTAAACTACTTTGTTAAAAATTCATTTTATTTGTTGAAGATTCAATTATTTTGTTTAAAATTTGTTGTTTTTTAAAATTAATTTTCTCACCTTAAAATTGTTAAAAATTGCTCGTATGTAGTTGTAAATTAGTCTTTTTTTGTAAAAAATGTATCGTTTTAATAAAATGTTTCACTACTTGTCAGAAATGTAACTACTTCGTTAAAAATTTATTTTATGAGTTGAAGATTCATCTATTTGGTTAAAAATGTATCTATTTTCACAACCTTTTATTGTTAAAATTTTAACTTTTCTGTTAAAATTTGTCGTTTTGGGTTAAAAATGCATGTCTTGTAGAAATTTAATCTTTTTTTTTTTTTGGTTGAAAATGTAACTGTTTGACTGAAAATTCATCTTTTAGGTTGAAAATTTAACTATGTTGTTAAAACTTCAACTATTTTGTTTGAAAGTCATCTTTTTTTTGTCGAAAATGCATCCTTTTTGGTAGACAAGTTCTTGGTTGAAAATTCATCTATCTTGGTTGAAAATTAAAGTAGCTTGTAAATGAATTCGTATTTTTGGCTAGAAGATTACATAATTTTCGTCAAAAAATTTATCTTTCATATTTCAGAACTCAATTATTTTCTTTGAGAATTTATCTTCTTTGGTAGATACATAATCTTTTTCGGTAAAAAATTCAATTATTTTGCTGAAAATGCAATATATATTGAATTCAATTTAGCACCTATACATTAATTTTATTTTTTTTTTAATCCCCTATGGTTTTCCCATTTTCGTGAAAAATCACTCTGTTTCCCCAGTTTTGAGAGCATTTTGGGCTGTAACGTCTGCAAACTTCATCAGCTCCAGGAAATTGCGTTTATATCACGGAACATTTCATTGTAATTTACTTAGTGATTCGAATTTTTTGTTGCATTTTTTGCTCTAAATATGTATCAGTTTTGTAGATAGTGGCATAAGAAGAGCGTGAAAATTAATCTCCGGGTAAATTATTATACTCGCACAATGTCAGTCGTATAGGGACGCAAATCGTGATTACCCTTATCCGTGAAATCATTGGCAGCTGTTGCTCAGCCTTTTTGCAAACCAAGTTTTTCTTGGCTTGGAGAAGAGTCAAGTTTCACAGATGTTAAACGCACTCTCTTGGCAAGTGCATCAGGGGCATCGACGTCCTGTAATTCCTTTCTCTGAAAACTTCCACTTGCTAAATTAAAGCATCCGCAAAAAGACAACCAAGAAAATATTGAAAAGGAAACTGGAATTAAATAACATATAATTAGAGCAATAACAAGTTGGCAAAAAACTGTTTTTAAACTGGTCAGTTTTCCACTTTGTATAAGTTAGCTTTGTAAATTTTAGTCCCTGAAAATCAGGGGAAAGTCGGAATTTTATTGGTCAGGGAAAGTAAGAGCTTTTAAAAAAAATCTTGCTAAAGTCGGGGAATTTCTATAAGTTGCTTCTTCATGAATTAAAGAATTTTGTAAAAAATTCGTCCTTTTTGGTTAAACATTCAACTACTTTTATTAAAATTTGCCTCTTCGGTTTAAAGATTCATCTCTTTTGCTAGAGATTTAATCTTTCTCGGTTAAAAATGCAACTGCTTGGCGGAAAAGTAATCTTTTTTGGTTGAGGTTTAAACTATTTTGTTTGAAAATTCGTCTTTTTTGCTTGGAATTAATATCTACTTTCACGAAGAAAAATGATTCTGCTAAAGTTACAAGATGTTCATTTAAATTTAGGACAGCATAGCTCTTCTGTAAAGCTTACTAAATTTATTGCAGATTTTACTGAATTTTACAAATTTACGGATACATTTTATAAAATTCAAAGGTGCTAATTTGACAGAAAAGTTCAATAAATGTTGCAGAAAATTCTGTAAATGTCACAGAAAATCTGTGCTGTCCCTATTTGAACTGTTGGTTAAAAATTCAATTATTTTGTTGAAAATTCGCCCTTTTGGATTGAAAATTCATCTTTCATGATAGAAAAGTCTTTTGGTTGAAATAAATTTTTTAATGCAAATTAAAAATGGTTGTATTCCCTTTATAAAAGATTTTATATATGAAAAATTGGTCAGGGAAAAGTCAGAGAATTTTGAAAGTGATGTTTTGCGGCCACCCTTTGTTATAGTAGAATAGTTTTAAATTTAAATCTTATCAAAATTGTTCAACAAGGTGAAGATTTTTTTAAAAAAGGTGTAGAAATAAATCATCCCTTTTTATAGTTGCGATTGCGTGTCGCAAATCCCTTGCACTTTTGACCAACGGAAACGCTGAGCGGATTATCTGTAATTAGGCACTCCTCGATTTCCGTTGCATACATAAAATTTTTTGTTCCCATTGCGTGCATCGGCTAAGGGTCTGCGTTAGACTTACGTAATTATTTTCCAAGAGCCGGACCGCGTTCAATTATATTTTCCTCCCACGCGATTGGGCAAAAAAGAAAATATGAAAGGCTATCGGCACTGTCATCATCCTCCCTCCCCTCTGAATTAATTTTATCTCTATAATTCATCTGTCTGCGGTTTCGAAGTCTTAATTATTGGAAATTAAATGACCCTTTAGAGAAACTTGTAATTATATGTTAATTCCGCGTTTTTACAAAGTTTTATTGATTCACGTTCATCTTGTAATAATGAATTTTTTTCTTGTTTCAGGGTGCTGGAAATTAGCAGCCTAAATCACAAAAGGTGAGTCGATCTGAACAATGAGAAGAAGAAACATTTTATTCTGTTCTCTTTTATTCAATGTTTCATTCTGAAATTCCGAGCTTGCACAATCGAGGTTTAAAGTAGCATGCGGAGGCCTAGATATGCACCCGGCAGACGGGACTGATACTTCTGGGGTTTTTTTTGTTTTGGTGCATTTCAAACCGTGGCTCAAAATAAACTTACGAAGATGAATACGAAGTTCCAACCAGCATTTCCTAAGGCCAACGAACTCTCATAGTCAAAGAATATCTCCGATATCATGAAATTTCTTTTTTAATTTTCGTGTGAAATGCCCAAGTAATAAGATGCGCTTTTCAGCCATTCTTGAGGAAAACGGTTTTTAAAGAATCCACGCACGTTACATGGACCGCGATGCAAGAGTTTCAATTTCAGGTTAGAGCAGGCGGTAAAGCTCCGAGTTTCTAACCGAAAAACCTGACCTCGATTCACTATTAAATTTATTTTCATCATGCCAATATACAATATTTATTTTATACCATTTTTTTCATATGATAAAAATGGTGTTTTTCAACCCTTATCACTTCTGAAGCCAATATTTCAAGGATAGGTCAGTGCCGCGATATCCTTTTTTTGTTAAAAATAATAATTTATTTTAATTTCAAAATATGAATATAATAATAATAATAGAAAATGTCTTCTATTTTTATTCCACTTTTATATAATTTTATTTTACTATTTCTTTATATTTAAATATTTATTTCATTCTTGTGCTATTTTTATTATTTTATTTTTGTGTCAGATGCAAATAATAATAACAAACAAGATATAAATGTTCAATTCAATGAAAAAATGAGAATTTTCTATTAAATTTTTTTTAGAGTAGTGTATAAATACTAGTGGAAAAGCCTTTCATAATTTACATTGATGCCAGAAAGTTATAACCGGTTAATAAAAATCTGAATTTAATAAAAAGATATTGCAAAAATAATAAACATTTTTCATAGTTCTGTGGCTAATTTTAATGGTAAGAGTCTATAGCATTTTGCTAAATTGTTATGTAATTTTTAGAATTATTTCCCTAGATTCTACCCTAGGGTCGAGCTTGGTGCAGAAAAGTTGCAAAATTTCAAATAATGATTTTACTCACCAAATAATTTTAAAAATTCAAAACAATAATTTTTTATAATTATTGCTAACCTTTATTAAAATATGACAAATAATGATTTTTTTTTTTTAATATTTGTATTCACACATTTTTGATGATTCGCGACTTTTTGCATCAAGCTTGTTACGGGGGACAAAATTGTAAATATATTTGAGTCCAATAACATTAAAAAATATGAATTATTTCCAGAGTTATTTCAATTTTTCGAAAACATCTCAATTTGACGTTGTTTTACAATATCGTCTTATAAATGGACATCTTGCCCTTAATTAATACCCTTAAAAAATTCGCGCTAATATTGTCAAAATTAAGGCAATGCTTAGAAATTTATTTTAATTCAAATTTTGAATAAAATTTTCAAAAAAGTTGATCTTGAAAACCCGAGAATGTCCTGTAATTTTGAAAATCGACTTATGTAATACCACCGAAAACGCATATTTTGGCATAATTTCAATCAATTTGATAGTCAATTGCAATAAGACAATTGCAATTGCTGACCCCTACCGCCTAATCCACCCGGAAGTTGAAACATCGCGGTCCGTGTAACGTGCATGAATTTCTACAAAGTCGTTTCTCTCAATATTGGCAACTCTCAACTTTTTGTTAATGAACCCTGTGCAAAAATTATCGCACTATTTATTAAAAATAATTGATGTTCAAGCTTTTAAAAACTCAAATATTGACGAAAGGAGATTTTTTTTCAATGTTTGCAAGATGCCTTTTCCTTTTCTAGGTTAGTTCTCAAACCACTTTCAGTGTGTAAAAATTTCAGTAGGGTGATCTTTCATTTCTATCAAAGACGAGGGAAGATGAGTTTACTTTTGTGAAAAGTAGGCCACGCCACTCGGTCACCCGAGATTTTATCCCCCATGCTCGCAAAGTTGTATCTTGTTTTTAAAGCAAGACTTCAATCGAATATATCAATATTTTTCACTTCTAAATATAAAAAAAAACTTTTATGATAGAAATTACAAATTACATACTTGTTTTTAATCAAGTAAGGTGTGACCTTGGTAAAATCACTTGCACGCTTCAATTTATGCTCGAGTAAGTCTGGCGAGTCCCTGTAAATAGTCACTGATTGTTACAAAAGTAGAATTATACACATGCCGGAAATTACGTTTAGCACACTTCAGGTTACTCGATCAAGGCGAACGCCTGATTTACATCCGAATTTACATCATAGTATACTGCTGACCTAAAATCATGAAACAAAATATTGAAAGGACTGACAACTTTTCAGCTGATTGTTTTTATTTTTAAAATACTCTACAGCATAAAATAAAAGTTAATTATTCTGATTATTTATGAAATAATCCTTTAGCTTGTGTTTTCTTTTTTAAGAAGTTGATGAGATTTTTTTGTAGTAGAGGATATCACCAGATAAAAGTACGATATTCCTGGGGTTGAAAGTCTATATCTTCAGGATGTGACAAGAAGTTAGACTGGTTCCTGTACCACTACGATAACGATATGTGACTGACTACCTGTTGCAAGTTTTTTTGCCCATGTTGACCAGTTTGTGGTATATCCTTGTGACCGTGAGTTTCAAACTCTTCTTCGTTAAATGTACTTCAAAAAATACCTTTTTGTTCTTATGAACCGTAGAAAATATAAAAAATAGATATTATTAAATTTCAGTCTTTGTTATATTAAGTCGGGCGGATTTTAGACTCGTCATATTTAATTTCAGGGTCGAGGACAAGGTTCCGACTCGGTGAGGGCGCTTGTGTTTCCAATAAAATTTGTACGGGATTTTCAAGCTTTCCAAGTCCACCGTTCGAGATACAACCTTGTTATTGGACACCTTGAAATTCAGTCCAAATTCAATGAAATTTCATCAGGGTTTCTACCTGACCGGGAAATGACTAGGAATTGGATTCAGTGACCGAGATTTTTCTTTCCTGTTTACAAATACGCAAATAACACGTTATATATATTTTGTTCCCCTAATTTTGAGTTGGAACAGTGCATTTTCTAAATAGAATTATAATTCTAAGTTGGGACAGAGGTTATCTGTAAATGTAAAGAAACATATTTTTGAAAATTGAAGCAGGGAATTCACGTAAAGAATTAAAATTGTGACTTCGGGACAGGGATCTCTCTAGTCTAGAGGAATTATAATTTTCACTTTAGGTTCACTCTCGGGTTCACTTTAGCACAGGAAATTTCAAGAAGAATTATAATTTTTACTTTAGGACTGGTAGTTTCCGTTAATAATTATAATTTGACTTCGAACCTGGAATTTTTTAAATCAAACGGGAATTTTTTTAAAGAATTCTTCATTCTTTTTTTTTTTTGCAAATAAAAATTTGTCAAAATTTGTAAAGTAAATAAATATAATTCTGTCTTGAAACAGGGAACTTTTTGAAATAAATGTAATTGTGTCTTGGAACAGGTTGTTTTCGTAAAGGAGTTTAATTTTCACTTTGGAAAATTTCCATAACAAATTTTAATTTTCAATTCGGAACAAGGAATTTTCGTAAATAATTATACTTCAGGCTTTGAGATCTGGAATTTCTGTGAAGAATTATAATTTTCACTTTCAAACAGGGATTTTTTCGTAAAGAATTATATTTTTCACTCTGGGAAAACCTGGAAACCTCGGAAGAATCAGGGAATTGTGAAAATGGGGCTTTGCAGTCACAACTTAGGAGATTACCGTGAAGGATGGAAATTTAGACTTTAGGACATACAATTTTTGACTTCGAACGGAAATTTCCGAATATTATTGTTAATTCTAATTTAGAAGGCGGGAATCTCAAAAAATCCATATTAAGTTCCGAATTATAATTACTTAACAAAATTCTCTGTTCCAAATCGGAATTATAATTCTTATGACAAAAATTATCTGATGTTCCAACACTTATAACTCTTTTCCGAAATTTCCTGTTCCAAGTAAGGAATGCTTAAAATATTTTCGAATGTTTAGAAATCTTGAAAATCTTTGCATGTTTAGAAATCTCTTGAAATTTTTCAAAATCGTTTGAAAGAATTCGAATGATTTGAACTCTTTTAAGGATATTCTAATCTAGGTGAACCGTCAAGTTCAAAATTACATAATATTTAGCTTGATTTATAAAACTGACAAAAAAAGGGGGGGGGATAATCAACAATAGGCCGGAAGAAAACCGGGAAATGCCTGGAAATTTAAAGTCGTTGGCCGGATAGACACCCTGTTGATTGAGCGTTAAATGGAATACGGAGAAAAATACCAGTGTTTGCAGTTGCAGTTGACAAGGTATTAGAAAGCTTCTTTCAATTAGTAAAATGAGCCCCCCTAGTTTTCTTTTTCCACAAGGACCCAGGTACACATGAAGTTCCTTTTCCTCGTAGGCGTCGCGACGCCGGCGATTCGATCAATACAACAACGCGCCTCGGCGACGCCATGGTATGATTTACCCTGGGGTTGCGTGCCTGGGCTATCATCGGCTGGCTATTCAGGATTTAGGTTGGCTAGCCAGTTTTACCATCGTTCATCAAAGTCCAGCTGATCGCACACGGAAGCTGCGTATTCGGGTTAAGTGTGGACTTCCGTAACGTGTGCACAAGCTGTCGTCATCAAATTAATTGACAGCGATCTGAACTCGCTTAATGAATCGAAATTGCTCAGGTGTGTCGGCTGGCAGTTCGTAAACATTATTTACAATCATTCTTTAATTGGGCCTATTATTGAGCAACTTGAATTGTTTAGGAATTCATCAAAAGGACAAATTGGTAGGGGAGCCATTTTCGGACAAAAATAAAGCCTCTTTGGAATTGCCAGGGATAATTTTTAATCATTTTAATAGACACCATGATGCTGCTGTCTTATCAAATTGCTCAACTATTTTTTCACTTTGTCTTAATTCATATTTTAAAACTTATTTGCTGATTTAGAGTATTTTAAAAGATTCCAAGGTATTTTAGAAAATTCGAAAAATTTCACGAGATTTCAAAGATTCCCAATATTTTAAAGAATTTCGTAGTGTTTCAAAGCTTTTACAGTATTTTAAAAGATTCCAAGGAATTTCAGAAATTTCAACAAGTTTCATCTGGTGTTAGTGCATTTTGAAGTTTTTCAAAATTTTAGGAGATACTACAAATTTTAAGGCGATTCACGGGTTTTTCAAGTATTATAAGGGATTTCTAGGAATTTTACCAAACCTACGTGATTTTATAGGATCTCCAAGGAGTTTAAATGTTTTACTAATTGCAATAGGTTTCAAAGGATTCAAAAACATTTTAGGGTATTTCATACAAGATACCAAGAAAAAATTTCAAGGAACAGATATTAAGATATTGTTCGGGTGTTCAAAAGGTGTCATTAAATTTCAAAAGATTTAAGGGATTTTAAACATTTCAAAGGATTATATAGAATATAGTGTGTATTTTAAAAGATTTTAAGACTTTAATTTGGTGTTTTTACGTTATATATTCACCAAATCTTAAGGGTTTTCAAAGCTTTTCGGGTATTAAAAAATATTTCAAGGAATTTCAGAAAACATCAAAGATTTCAAGGGGCGTTATCAGATTTGTTTGATTTTCAGAGGGTTTCATAATTTTTTAAAAGAATGTTGAAGAGTATTACGGATTTAAAGATGTCTTACAGGATTTTACTCGACATTTCTGAGATTTCGTAGGATTTCAGAAAATTTCAAAGGTTTTTAAAGAGGTATCCAAGGATATCGATGGTATTTCAAAAATTTTAAGGACTTCCAACGGATTTCTAGATAACTTTATAGAATTTTTGAGGATCTCAACAGATTTCAGGGGTATTTTAAAACGAAGTATCTAGGGAAACTGCAAATATTTAGTCTAGGCTCACCAAAAAATAGTTAGCACCTCCATTCAATATTTAAAAAATCGCATTAGGCAATTTTTCTTTTTAACATTTTAACTTTTCACAATCATTCATTCATGATTCTTCAAGTTAGTGCAGTGAAACTTTTCGCAGAAAGTTGGCTATTTCGGTCAGCAATGAAATACACAGTGCATGTAGAAAGTGAGCAAATTTATCGTTTCTTGAAATCTAGCCTTTTCAATTAATTCGTATACTGATTTTAGAAACTCAGGTTTACGTTGAGAATGGTTTCGTTCATTTTTTTTTCAGGCATAGCTCGTTCTTCTATCGTACATTGTCAATATTATATATTATTTTACTGAAGCGATTTTCAGGTTGAACGCTGAACCGGGAAACTAGGAATTTTTTGAGACCAAGAAAAATCGGGAAATGATAGTGAATTTATTTTCTGCCCGGGAATTTCAAAAATTTTTGGGATGAAAATATATCTTATCACTTGAAATATCGCAAATGATATAATGCAACTTAAAATAAGTTCAATTTCAACTTTGTCTTGAATGCTGAGTGGCACATTTTCAATTTAAAGAACTTTAAAATGTAGTTTTGAAGACTTACATAATTACAAATTAAAAGTGATTGAAATTGAAAATTTTGGATAAAAAATGTTTGAAGTGATCAACTGCATATAAATTAATTAATGATTTTTAAATCGAACTGTAGTTCGAGTGTTAAAAATTGAACAGAAATTGATTTTACAAGACGATTCTGAATCTCTTTAAAATTAAAAAAATGTAGATACATATTTTAACGTATTAAACTGTTTCAATTCGAAAGCCTTAGTAGTTAAACAAATATAAACGTCCGATTGAAATTTTGTAAACTATTTTCAATTTTATTATAACTTCACATCAAAAGATTCATAATTAAACGCTTTTATTTGTGTAATTTCAAATACTATTCAAGTATTGTTCCAGCCTAAAATATTCCATACTTAACCCATTAAATGAAAACTTTTATAATTAAAAAGTTGAAAGTTGTTATTCGAAATAGAAAGCCATGAATCGTTAACATTCCAGGGTACTAAACTTAGACTCAACGTTACAATTTTAATTGTTCTATTTAAAACTATTTTAATTTGTAAGTGAAAGTGTTGAGTTTTAATATGTAAAACCCAACTGAACAATTACTATATTTGAAACGACGTAATTATACCTAATAATTTAAGTTCTATTTTAAAAAGGGTTCAGTTTAAATAAAAAATTGTATTGTTCAATGTTTAATGTTTTTAACTTACGGAGGTTTCATTGAGCTTTTTGTATAGCAGAAAACATGTTTTTTTTTGTTAGTAGGGCTATTAAAGCGTTTTTGCACTCGACTTTTTTTTATTATTTATCACTTTCGGATAGTTTTCGAACGTTTTAAATATTCAAAGAAAAAAAGTTTCGAGTCCATTTTGAAATAAGTGAATTAAATTCTGTTTAGCATATTTTAAGTAATTGTTTAGGAAGTGATAATTCACGTTAAAAATCGAGTTCAAAGTATCATAAAAGAATCATATGCTTCAGTTTCAACCTCTTCTTTGATGCATGAATGAATTTTCGGTGCCAATTAATAATGTTTCTTGATATGATTGTTTATTACAATTTTTGTAAACTACTACTTTCACTGTTATGACCGCATCATAATAGAATTAAATAAATTGAAAACTGTGTGTTTTATGGAGGTTTTTGTATATCAGAATAATTATTAAAGTGTTTTTGCACTAGACTTTCCTTTATGGTTTAATAATTTTCGATAGATTCAAATGTTTTAAATATGTTATGAGTAATATTAGAAAACTAAACTAAAAAGAAATCTTAAAAAGTTGTAACAAATTTTCGTATGTACTCTTGAATCATCAGAAAGATGCTTTCTGTAAAGAAACATTAAGTTAACCATACATTTTTAACTATTTTCAACAAATTCGTATAAGTTTACAATTTTGTAGTTTTAACAAAATTAAATTTATAATTTGTTCAATTGAAAATTTTTAAATGCTTATATTTTATACGTGTAAATTATAGAGCGTTTGAATTTAAAAAATTCTGAATTGAACCGTTTTTAAGTCCTAATTATAATAAAAAGTTTAAAACCGAAAAAGTTGCACTTTCAGTGCTTTAATTTGCAGTTCAGCTTTGATGGATTCAAATAATATAATGTTCAGCTTCAAGAATTTGAATTTTCTAAATTCAATGACCGTGCAAATTTTTACGAATCGGAAAATGACCGGGATTTTTTTCCTCGATTAAAACGACCACCCTGGATTCTGAAAATAATTCGAACACCTTTAAATGACCTTTTCAAAGTCAATCTTTTCGAGCTTCCGAACGCGAATAGTGCTCGAAATATTTTAACAAGTCTCCAGACGATAATAAATAATTTTAACTTAATTAGGCACAGGTCACGCAAAATGACACCATACATTGCGAGACGAGTCGCTGTCGGCAAGTGACGAATCCGCCTGTGTTTAATGTCTAGCAGCCGGTTACAACTTCCGAGTACTGTAATACGCTTATGGAGTCATGAGCGGGTCAGTTGTCTGGAGTACCGTTAAAGGCTGCTGTCGTGTTTTTTAACTCCTAATAATGACGTCCTGTTACTGGCATTACTAGGCAGCAAAATTACGTACGCGAATCTGATGATATTAGAGTTTATTTACGTCAGCTGTAATGTAAGCCTCGCGATGTAACACCTTAGAACTCATTTATTGACTACACAGCATGAAAATAAAGACATAACAAGCGTACATTTATAAGACATAAATTTGTGTGACATATGACATATGATGACTTTGTCATTTTAAAGCTCTTTGCTAGAAAGATTGATCAGCGACATGTGCAGGAGAGGTGTTGCGGAACGAATTTGTTGCCTGAATAAGCAACACGCGGATTCCAGATTGATCTAAAATTAATACCTCTTAAGTTAAAAATGATACAAGATTACAATTATGTATTGGTCTTTGAATATTAATGGTTAGGGGAAACGAAGAATTAGTGAGGGAAAACTTAAGGAATTAGAAATTGAAGTTTGCGGTCACCCTGATATAATGTTCTTGTTATTAATTTATTTGTCTTGTTTTAAAAATATGATTTGGTTGCAACAATTCTGTTAAGAGTCAGCCTTTTTGGTATAACTGTTTGGTTGAGAATAAATCTGTTTTTGTTTATAATAAATCTGTTTTTGTTGAGGATTCAAGTAATAATTATGTTCAAAATTCGTGTTTTTTTCTTCAGTTCAATTATTTTTATTTAGAATATTAAATTTTAATGGTTGGAATATCTACATTTAGATTATTCGTTGAGAATGCATTTTTGTTAACCTATTTTGTTTAAAATTATTATTATTTTAAATTTTGGTTTCAAATTAGTTCTTGAACTTGAAATATAAGTTTTTCATTTCTAGTTGGAAATTCGTCGTTTTTGACTTTAAAGTTCACCAATTTGGATGTATTTTTTTTGTTTTTTGACTGAAAAATCTTTATTTGTTGAAAATTCGTCTTTGTAGTTGGAAAATTGAACTTTTCTGGGTTGAAAGTTAAACTACTATGTTCAAAATAAATATATATATATATATTTTTTTTTTTAAATAATTGTTTTTGCTAAAAAAATTTAACTTCTATTTTTCTACGAAAATTTATCTTTTCTATTTTAAAACTGAACTATTTGATTGAAAGTTCATGTATTTTGTGTAAAATTCAACTTTTGGGTTGAGAATTCATGTTTGTAGGTTGAAAATTCAACTATATGGTTAAAAATTAAACTGTTTTTTTTTTAAATTTAATTCTTTTGTTGAAAATTCAACTCTGGTGAAAAATTAAACTTTTTTGTTGGGAATTAATCTTTTTGTCAAGAATTTGGTTATTAATTCTACTAATTTGTTGAAAATGTAAGTATTTTGTTGAAAATTCAAGTTTTCTGTGAAAATGTGATATTTTTTGGTAATCTTTTACTTTTTGTTGAATTTTCAACTTCCTTCTAAAAACTGTTTTTGGTAGAAATTTATTTATTTTTTTTCTAATTCCACCATTGGTTGGAAGTTTATCTTTACAGGTTGAAAATGTTACAATTTGGTTAAAAATGCAACTGTTTTGTTGAAATATCGTCCTTTTTGATTGAAAGTTCATCTTTTATGGTAGAAAAGTTATATTTTTTTCTTAAATAAATACATTAAAAATTTGAATATGAAATTCTTTCATTCCGTTAAAAATGTTACAAGATTAAAATGCTGGTCTTAAAATAGTAATGGTGCGGAAAAAGTAAGGGAATTTTGGAAAATATATGCAGTTTTTCGGCCACCTTGAAAATCTGAAAGAATTTTTTCTCGTAGGCCGCTGTTTATTCTTTCCGTATCTCGAGCATTCGCCTTTTCTGATCATTATTCAATTTTCGTGAAGAGCGGACACCACGCTGTTTAAGACTAATAAATGACGCCTAGCTCTGAGTCGTTAGTATTTTTTTCTTGTTGAAAAATTATATGATTGATCGATAAATACTTAATTTATTCTCCACTACATCATTTAACGCAATATATTTCCGAAACTCCCACAAAACACATGACGAATACCCGAGATATACGGACAAAGCGGGGTTAAAGTCTTATATGTCGCCACACCACACGTCAGTGACATTGCTGCTATAAAATTTAGCTTTTTTAATATCTTAGATATCTTTAATATCTTCAATATCTTGCATATTGAATAGAAGATATTAGATATTATGCCGTATGAAAAATGCTAATTTTTTATATAAAAAATTTTTTCTTGTGGTAAAAGTGGCAAAGGTTGGCAACACCAATTTTCTCATATGAAAAAAGTTGTTAAAAATGAATATTTTGTCTTGATTTAAATTAATGATAGGAAATCCAAACTGGTACTCGGATACTCTGGACCACGGGTACCCGGTTCACGACCAAACAAGAAACCAATGCCATGAGTAAAAGTTAAGCGTCATTCTCGGGTATTCGAGTATCGAAAAAGTGCCCATCACTAATTTAAATCAATTTAATAGTCAATTGCAATTAAAAAAAAAAAACAATTCTAATGGAAAGAAATTCTCGGATCGCCGTCTGTGCAACATGCGTGGATTTTTTCAAAGGATTTTTTCTTGAGAATGGCTGAAAAGCCTGTCTTATTACTTGAGTAATTACCTATTACTGGGAGGCGTATGAATCCAAACGAAATTCCGAGGTTTGTAGGTTCCCCTTGTGCGGGTGGTGCCAGATCAAGAAAAAATCATTTAGTAAGTCAGTAGTTTCTAAAGAAGCATAAATCAGTTATTTAATAATTAAGTATGTACTCTTTTTCTCTACTGTTTAATTAACAGAAACTTCAGCAGACTTCATTATAAACAAAAATGAAACATTATCAAGCTTCAGGGAATATGATTGATTGGAAAATCTTTGAAATTGGCAGGCGGATAATGTTTTTTTGTGATATACTTGGCAATCATGTCTGGTACCAATATTATTCTTCCACGCTCGGAGTAACATCTTTGTAATAAATTGATAGATTATGTCATTGGTTTATATGGATCAGTGTGAAGTACGTGGTAGAAAAGATGACTAGGAGGTTAACCTGAAAAGGCTGCCAAGTGAAGGCATCGTGCCCTTCTGCTGTTCCGCATCGCGGGTTGACCGTGACAGCGTAATAATCGCCAGGTAACTGTCACTTTGGTTCGTTAAGTTCAAGATCGAGGTACACCTTTTCCTCTCACGGTCGTTTAATGCTTGAGATGCACTCAAAAGAAAGAATGGGAGCTTCGCATAGTACTCCTTGTCTATTTTCCAACTGATGTTTATTTTTGTCTCAGTCCCATTTATATACCAGACGAACTTTTGCACTGACACTCTGACAGGGCTCAGGCTCGCACCACTATTGACACTTTTGGACACTTTTTTTTAATGATGCACAGGGCTGCCTCACAGTCATATAAGACACTTTTCGTCACTTTTTTTTCTTAAATCATTTTTTAGTCACTTTTTTAAGGTAAAGTAACTATTGTCACCTTTTAAAATAAAAATGCCACTTTAGTCACTTCTTTTTTCAATAGATTAAAATATAAATCCCAAGGATTTCTCAATTTAATTTAATTTTTCTTTAATTCCTTTGAATTCAGCTAGAATTCTTTAAATTACTTTGTAAATCGACTGAATTCAATGGATCTTTTTTGGATTTACAATTTTTAATTCACCGTGAAGACTTTCGAATTCACCTTAAATTCTTATGGATTTTATCAGATTTTTATTGGCTAATTCTATTCACTTATCTGAGTTCAATGGAATTTTTTGAAATTCTAAAAATTTTGTTCCGTTGACTTGAATTATTTTTAATTTATCTTGATTTCGTTTGAATTTCATCAAATTCTCTTGTATTCCCTTGAATTCTTCTAAATTCACTCCAATTTTACTGTAATTAATGGAATATTTTGGATTTTTGAATGTTTTTAAATTCAATTGAATAAATTTGGAATTTACACTAAAATTCTTATCAATTTATCCTGAATAATTGTAAATTCTTGCAAATTCGCTTGATTTTTTTAATTCATCCTGAAGTCCTTTAATCTCGCCTTGAATTCTTAGGCATTTCATCGACTTGTTTTGAGTTCTCTTGAATTTTTCTCAATTAATTCCAAAAATGAATTCTTTGCATTTTTTAAATATTTTTTTTATTCTTTCCAATTCACTTGAGTTTTTATGAATTCTATCGATTTAGTGAATTCGATGAAAAGTTTTTGATTTTTTTAATTTTGTTCAATTTGGTTCTTTAGAATTCTTATGAATTTTCTCAAAGTCTCTTGAATTCCCATGAAATCTTGCGAACTTACATGAAATGCTTAGGCATTTTATCAAATTCTTTTGAATTCCTTAAATTCTTCTAAATTCACTCCAATTTTATTGAAATCAGCAGTAGAACATTTTGGATTTTAACCATTCTCTTCAATTTACTTGAATTTTTTTAATTCACTTGATTTTTTTTTTGTAATTCGCATAGAATTTTTCTCATTTTCCTTAAATTCACTTGAATTTTAATTAATTTATGTTTTTTTTTTAATTTATCCTGATTTCTTTACGATTCACCTGGAATTCTTATAAATTTTGTCGATTTCTTCTTGATTCAAAAGAAAATTAGTCACTTTTTCGGATGAAATAGGTCACTTTTTTCATGTAAATTAGTCTGTGGCAGCCCTGACGATGCAACCAATTTGATACTATTTTGAAGAAAATGACACCAAAAAAATCTTAACTCATTTCAGGGAATTAAAAGAATTTCAAGAGATTTTATGAAATTTCTGAGAATTTCAAAGTTTTCAAACATTTTCAAGAAATTTTAAGACATTCAAAAGTTTTCAAGATAATTTACGGGATTTTAAGTTATTTCAAGGAATTTCACCAGACTTACGTGATTTTATAGGATCTCCATAGATTCAAAACAAATTCAAAACATTCAAAGGATTTCAAACATTTTAGGGTATTTTACAATATTCCAAGAAACTTCCTGGGATTTTAAAATGGTATCAAAGTTACCAATCGATTTATTATAAAATGATTTTATAGAATTTCCAGGGATTTTAAAAAGTGTCATCAGACTTTACAAGTGTTCAAATTTTTTTAGCAAATTTTAAGAGATATTGCAAATTTCAAGATAATTTACAGGAATTCAAGGGATTTTAGGGAATTACTACAGATTTTCAGGGAGTGCATTACAAGATTTTAAGATCTATGGGATTTCAAAAGATTTCTATATATGGATTTTACTAGATTTGAAGGATTTTAAAATTTTCAAAGGGTTTAAAATAATATAGTATGTTTTAAAAGATTTCGAAGTATCTTAAGAGATTTAAATGATTTTTACAATATTTAAGAGGTTCGTAGGATTTCAAAATAAAAGATTCCTCTATATGATTATAAAGAATTTCAGAGGATTTTAACAAAATTCAAAGGTTTTTAATAGATTTCAACGGATGTCAAATATTTTAAGGATCTTTACCAGATTTTTTGGAATTTTAAAGTCATTTCTTAAAGAATTTCAAGGGATTTAAACCATTTTAAAGAGTTCGGGGTATTTTTAAAACTTCCAAGGATTTAACGAGACTTGAGATTTTTAAAGGATTTTCATCTAATTTCGCAAGATTTCTGAAATTTTAAAAGAATTTCTACGCATTTCAAAAAATCAAAAAGATTTTATCATATTTAAGGAAACCATAAAATATCAAAAGAAGTTATAAGAATTCAAGAGGGGTCTTAAAGATTCCGAGGGCTTTAAAAAGATTGGCGAGTTTTGCTGGAATTTGTAGAGTTTCTTAGCAGATTTGAGGGGTTCTTTAAGGATTTCAACGTATTTCAAATTTTTAGGGTATTTCAAAAGATTCGAAGGGATTTTACTTTATTTTATCTAAGATGTATATTGTATACACTATTTTGCTACTATTTTTCAAAACTTATGCTACTGTTGGCACTAATTTGAATTCCTGAAATAAGTCGAAGACCTGCACTGAGAGAAACTTGCCACGTTGAATAGAAATGCATTCATATGAAACAGAGGAACATTGAAAATCATTGAAAAACATTGAAAATCATGAAGACGTCACAGAAAATTATATGATTTCATATTACTATGTATCAATAATTTATCTAGTCATTATCTAGACCATATCCTTTCGCTAGAATAAAATATGTTTCAAGTAAACGAACCGTAGAAAACAGAACGAGGTAATGTAAAAATTTCAGACTACCTTACTGTTTTCTCTCACCTTCTGGTGTAATAAAAATTCCTTCGCATCATTAAACAACAGGATCAATTGGCTCAGTGCCCCACTTTTTCTTAAAAAATTCCTTCTCGTGAAAAAATATTTCCGTAGAAACGGGAATCGGCAAAAAACCCAACGTTGAAAAAATCTTTGTATTTTATCGGTATCCGAGAAAATTGCAACCAATTTGTATCTGCCAAGTAAAAACTTTTTCTTAGTTAAGGCTTGATTCATCGTCGAGCGGGTTTAATTGCCTCCCATGGTTTTGTAAAAACTCGCCCTGAAAACCGTCGAGACGTACTCGTTCTCCCGTTATCGATTCGAATGAATAGCAACAGGCAAACGTTTGGCTTCAGCTGTGCTTTTCACTGCATTTCCAACCAACAAACTTATTGGCCGTTATCTCGTTAACGAACCGTCAAGACTCGAAGAACTGATTCTGAGTGGATCGGACACGTATGTCGAGAAAATGTTTCCGCGAACCAAGTCGTGAAATCTACAATCCTTGTTATTTGCCAAAGCAACTTACAAAGTAAATGCACCTTTTTTTGTAGACAATTCCAAGGTGTTGAGCGGACCTGGAAAACCGACAGTTTTTCTTTCAAACAGGTAGTTCTAAGCTAGGCAACAGAATAGAAGCCACTAAGAAAATCCAAATATTTTTGACTGGCAGATAATTCTTTATATTATTGGTTAAAAATTTAATTATTCTGTTGAAAATTCAACTACATTGTTAAGACTTCATCTTTTATTGAATCAATTTGAAAAAAAGACTAGGAGTATTCCGAGTCAATACTTTAATCATAAAAAGTTACATTCTTGCTACGTTTCAAACTCAAATCGGTCGAAGGAAGATTTCACTTAAAAATTGTTTTTAAGAAGTTGTTCATTTTTGATCAAAAATGTACTTATTTGTTAAAAGTACAACTCATCTAAAAAATCCATGGTGTTGGCTTGAAAATTCAACTTTCACGTTAAAAATTTAACTATTTTTGGTTGAAGTTTAATCTTTTCTAAAATGTTCAACTTTTTATGTACTTGAAGTCAAATGAACGAAATTTGTTACTGCTGACTTTATAAACCAGAAAATAGTGCTCAAATGTTTGTTCACTTATATTGGAAATAATTTATTATTGAAACAGAAATTATAATGCATATTTTAAATTGCAGTTGCAGCAATATTTATGAGTAAAATAGAAATCGGGAAAAATATTTTGTTCATTTGAACGTTCGGAACTTCAGGTACATCAACTTTTTAGCTTGAAAAACACACCTCTTTTGTTGGAAATTGAAGTCTTTTGTTGAAAATTCGACGTTTTTGGTTTGAATTTGGCGCTTTTTTATTTCAAATTAAATTTTTGTTTGTTAAAATATCACCTAATATTTGTTTTGTTTTGTTGAAAGTCCATATTTTGTGGTTGGGGGCCATTCACAAAATACGTGACACATTTTCCAGGAACTTCTGACACTCTTTGAATTAATGAAAATTCTTCTTTTTTGGTTGAAATATCTATTTGACTAAAAATGTTGTCTGTTTTGGTTGAGGATTCAAATATTGAAATACCAACTACTTGGTGGAAAGTTAAAAATTCATTTTTTTTTTTTTTTTTTTTTTTTTTTTTTAAGATTCATCTTCTTGATTGAAAGTTGAATGATTTAGTTGAAAATTCGATATTTTTTTTAGTTGAAAAATAATTTTATAAACTGAAAATTCATGTGTCTTCTGAAAAATTCGTCTTTTTGGCTTGGAAATTCAAGTATTTGGTCGGAAATTCATCTTTGTTGGTTGAAAATTAACCCTGGTTTCTGAAAATTCATCTTTCCGGGATTCAAAGTCAACGGTTTTCTAAAACTGTTAACTTTTTACGCTGAAAAATCAATTCTTTTGTTAAAAATTCAAATATTTTATTGAAATTTTGTCGTTTTTGGTTCAATTTAATTGTTTTTGTTTTAAAATCAAAATCTTTGGTGGTTAGAGTTTTAATTATTAAATATTCAGTTAAAAACCCGTTTTTCCTTTAGGTTGACAATTCGACTATTTGAATTGTTGTAAACTCGTCTTTTTTTTATTGAATTCAGCTTCTTTTTATTTTAAATTAAAATCTGATTTGGTTGAAAATTCAACTGTTTGACGGGAAATAGGTTGAGAATTCAACTGTCTTGTTAAAATATCAACTACTTGGTTGAAACTTAATTTTTGTTACTGAAGATTCATCTCATTAGTTGAACAAATAAATGTTTTGTTGAACATGCGCTTGTAATAAAAAAAAAAAATTATAAACTAAAAATTCAACTACTCTGTTGTAAATTCATGTTTTTTTTAATTAGTCTTTTTGGGTTAAATTCAATTGTTTTTTATTTAAAATAATAAACTTTTGGTTGATGTATCAACTATTATAGTTTTCATTAAGAATTCATTTTGTTTGAATTAAAAATGAACTTTTCGGGTTAAAAATCAAATGGCTTTTACAAAATTTATATTTGGCTTGAAAATTCAACTATTTGGTTGAAATTGCAACTGCTTCTGGCTGAAATTTAATCTTTTTTAGTTGAAAAATCATCTCCGTAGGTTAAAAATACAACTATTTGTTGAAAATTCGTCTCTTTTGTTTGAAAGTTCAATTGTTTGGTTAAAAATAATTTCTTTTCTTGATAATTCAACTATTCAGTAGAAAATTCATCTTTCTTTGTTGAAAATTAACTTTTTCTATTGAAAATTCATCTTTTCGGATTTCAATGTCAATGGTATTCTAAAACATGACTTTTTAGCTTGAAAACTAAACTCTTTTGCTGAAAATTTACATCTTGTGATATAAAATATTTTTTGGATGAAAATTAAACTATTTTGTTGAAATCGCAATATATTTCAACTTTTGAAATCTTAGAAATTCAAAGTGTACTGTGAAGTATGTAATTATATAACTCTTGAATAACTGAATAACCCTGAATTCATAGTCAATGAAATAATACAGAGCTTTTCCAAGTCTTCAGTGAACAGTATGCTGACCTCATTTTCAGTGCAACGATCTTTGATGAGTATTGACATTCGGATTCCTTCATACAAACCTGATAAGAATGCTCAAACTTGATTCGTCTGGCGTAATCATTGACATATTTGAATCAGTTGTGTATGCTCGATTTCATAAATAGTAAATTCCACAGAATTTCTAAAAACAATGAATATATTTATTTTTATAATCAATCTGTTTACAAATTACTAACCTCTTCTTTTTTCTTTGTTCCAGGTGTGTATTCAACCATCTCAAAACTTTAAAAGTATAAGTTGACGTTAGAGAGTAAGTTTTGAAGAGTAAAACTACCAGCACATTCTTGAAGCTTCAAAGCTGGGTACTTGGATTTTAGTCTCAGTTTTATTATTCCTCTAACCTCTTTGAATTGAAACCTCGCACGTGTCAGGTCGTAGGCGCCGAGAATTAGATCACTTGTTCTTAAGTACTCACATTTAATAACGAGTCTTCTTTGCATTCTTTGCATTCCCCTTACGGTTAATCTATGCTGAATTCAAGATATTTCGTATCTTTTTCTGGAAAAGGTATTATTTTCTCGCTACTCTTGCTTGATGAAATCAAACTTGCAAGATTTGCAAATGGGGCCGTTGATCTCTTGAAAACTAACACAGCTCTCGAGTTTCGAAAGCACAGTTGGCACACGCTTCACCTTCTCAGGTGACCTGAAATGAGTCACTTGGCGTACGATGGCCTTTAAACTGCAGCTTAACGCCCAATTCATAAAATCGTGCAATCGACAGACTACAGGAAAACTAAAATTGTAGAGAATTGCTGTATATTAGCCAAACTTTACATGAAAAGATTCATCATTCTTTAGGGGCCACTCATAAATTATGTAACAGGTTTTTTTTGGCATTCAACATTTAGAGCCTCTTTTTGAACGCCAAATCACAGTCTTTAAGTCAAGGAAGCTTCACTTTGAAGTTATTTCCACGAAAGTGTACATAATTAACTCGAAAGAAAAGTAAAAAATCAAGTTTATTAATATTTCCATTGCAGGCCCAGTGCCCACCCACTGATGCTGAGCGGAACCTTGTGTCACACACAAATTTAACTGTTCTGTTGAAAATTAGTTTTTTGATTTTATTATTATGATTTAATTAAATGCATCTCTTGGGTTAAAAAATCAACTGTTTGTTTGAAATTCTGTGAAATCTGTAAAATGTTTCCAAGTTACTTGTCTTTTTTGTTGAAAAACCTTATTTTCGCTCTGAAAATTTATCTTTTTGGCTTGAAAATTCCACAATTTGGTAAAAATTCAACTTTTTTGTAGCGAATCTGTTTTTTTTTCTAATTTAAAATTAATGTTATTCTTCTTGGTTGAAAATTGAACTAATAGAAAATTCGTCTTCTTTAATTGAAATCGGATTTTTTTTTAATTGGCAATTCATCTTTTTTTGGTATAAAATTCATCTTTCTTTGTTGACAATAATTAACTTCTGGTGAATTTATCTTTTCATCTAGAATATTTAAATATTTGGTCAAAAATGCAACTGTTTGGGTCAAAGTTGAATCTCTTTTGGTTTAAAAATTCAACCATTTAGTTAAAGATTCAACTATTTTGTTGAAAATTAAATTTTTTGGTAGAAAATTCCAATGTTTTGTTCAAAAGTCCATCGTTTTTTATCGAAAATGATCTTTCTTGGTTAAAAACAATTCTATTTAGAAAATTCACATTTTCGAATTGAAAGTTCAAATGGCTTCTAAAAAATTTGTCTTTTTGACTTCAAAAACAACTATTTGGTTGAAAACTCATCTTTGTATGTTGACAAATCAACTATTTGGTTAAAAATTAAACTATTTCGTTGAAAATTCGCCTCTTTTTCTTGAAGTTGAACTATTTGGTTGTAGATGTAACAACTTGGTTAAAAATTTATCTCGTCTTGGTTGAAAATAAACTCTTTTGTTGAAAATTCTTAAACATTCAATATATATTTCGATTTGAAATCTTAGGAATTTGAAGTGTTCCACAATGAATTCAATATGGTAGCTACATTCATTTTATTTGAAAAAATGTATCCCCCTATTATTCCCATATTTTCGTGAACAATCACCCTATTTTCCCTGTTTTAAAAGCATTTTGGGCTTTGAGGTCTGTATAACATTAAAGTTTAGTAATTACAATAAAACAATTATTTAAGGACTTCAATATCGATATAATAAGATTAAAATGTTGATCTTGATTTTGATTTTATTTACATCATTCTTTAGAAAAATATCCATAAAATTTGAGATCGAATCATTCTTGTGTTGCTTATTTAAGTAACACGTTCGTTCCGCAACATCGCTCCGACACAAGTCGCTGATCATTTTCTCTAGCAATCGCCCCAGGCGAAGAGTTTCTCAAAGTCATCATCCGTCATAGATCACACAAAAATACGAAAACTGACCGATAACCCCATAGTAAGATCATCTTTGGTAAGGTACTCTTTACTCTAATCACATCCACTAAGTGCGTGAGTAGTGATAATTCTTGCTTGAACCTGCTTGTTATTAAAACTAGTGTGTAGGTCTGTAGGATGAGAAGACTTGTAAAATTATAAATAGAATCATGAGTAAATGAAGAGATTGAACGGATACCGTGCACGTGTTGCAAAATGTTGGTCGTGGAAAAAAAATTACAGCTCGCAGTGGTACCATACGGGGCAAAATGGGCAGTAGTAAAGAAGCTACTCGCTTCGATGACTTCCCACTGGAGAAACCCGGTTCTTCGAGCGAACGTGAAAACTGTGGGCGTAGGCAGTGTGTACGTGTCCTGCACATTGTACAGCCTACTCCTCCTTCTTGAATCTTGGTGCTGACTCATCTCTCGTCGGTCAAGAGTGTTGATAAATCGGGATTGCTTCAGTTCAACAGAGAGTCTAAACCCAATTCTCCAATAGATGTAATCTTTCATTTTACCCTAATGTTACGCAACTAGAGTGGCTCCTTTTCTGTTTACGTCAAGGATTACAGTCCGTCCCCTTTTTCACCTAATTGCATTTTTCTCCCTTAAATTTGAAAAATCTCTTCAAACATCTAAAATCGAGAAGTTTGACCCAATTTTCTCCTTTTTCCCTTTCTTTTTTTTACAAAGGTTCGATTAAATTTTTAATAAGCAAAAACAGAAATTCAAGATATTAGAAAACAAGATACTTTTAAGGAAAATATTTTCAACAAAGAAAGATGAATTCTCAACGAAAAATGTAACGGTTGATATTACAAGCAAATAAAAATTTAATCAAAAAACAGTTGAATTTATCAATAAAAGACGAATTTTTAACAGTTTCCATCAAAATAGATGAATTTTCAACCAAAAAGGATCACTTTTTATCAAAATTGTTGAATTTTCAATAAAATAATTAAATTTTTAACCAAATAATAAAAACTTTAACGATAAGAGGTAAATTCTCAACCAGATATATAATAGTAGACTTTTCAAACAAAAGGAATTAACTTTTAATCCAAGTTAGTTCGATTTTATTGTAGAGTTCTGTTAAGTGAGTTTGTATTTAAGTGAAAAAAACGAGAAGGGGAAAAGTGGAAAAAAACTTATCCATTTTTTCCGAAAACTGTTCTTTTCATATCAATATTTCAAAAAAGTGTCATCATCGATCATCTGGAACTGTCAGTTTGTCAATAATTAATCTAATCTTGTTGTAGTTGACTACTGGGTCAGATATGAAATCATTTCGTAGACGAAAAAAAATAAGTTGTTGTAACATGACTTGACTGTCTAAGACTCTAGGATGGGCCAAAAATTTCTATAAATGTCATATAACGTTTATAAAAGGTTCAAGACAATCCTCCTCGAAATAATAAAAAAAAAGTCCGCGAATTATTCCATGACTCTCGAAATATCTTTTCAATATTGGGAGAGTCGAGGAATAATTCTTGAACTCATCATTATTTCGAGAATTGTCTTGAACCTTCTAATAAACGTTATACGATTTTTTTTTGTAATTTATGACCTATTCTAAAGTTTTGGACAGTCAAGTAAAGTTTCGACAGCTTTTTTTTCGTGTAGGTGAGAGGCAAACTTCATCGAGGATACACATGGAATCACGACTATGCACGCAAAAGTAGAAGTTCTCTCTGCTCTAGCAAACTAGGCTGAGCTGGATCGAACTTTCGCTTCACGTGGACTGAGGCGATTGTAGATAATAATTATTATCATCAAGTGCACTCAACGAGATGAGCTTTATCTATTTTTTCCCACACGTCTTCGCATAGCCGCACACCCTGTTTAACTTGCAGTCTTCGTGCTCTTTTTTTTTTCTCGCCCAACGTCTCGCTTCGTTTCGTCCCTATAAAAATAAGTCACCTGCCTACGTAAAAAGGTACAAGTGGGCGAAACTCGGAAAACTACAGTATGTTTTGCGACCAACAATTTCATAGTCGGCTCAGTGCACCCAAAGTAATGCAGAAGCTCTCAGCTGGAAAAATGTAATTTACAAGGGTCGTAACAATGTGATGATATCCTTGCTGTAAACTTCAAGAGATGTCAGTAGTTGCTTTAGTCGATAAGTAATCAACGCTTTCCCCTATTCCCCTCTTTGCCCCTTCTTAACCGTTGTGTGCACACCCGGGTACCTGGGTGCCGTACATTTTTGCATGCAAGTGGAATCAAAATTAAAATTTCGCTTGAGCCTTCTGAATCGTCGTTATTTAGCTCAATTCTAAACAAATGGTTTATTAACATTTTTTTAAGGATTTTTTGTTGGCATTATAATCGACTTCAAAATACATAGGCCGCGGATGCACCCAGGGTATACCCGGGCACCCATAATATAAAATTCAACTTTGAGCGGATTATTATTTTCTTATGAATTTATTTGATTTATGCATGTGAAATGTGTTGCATGATAATAGAATTAATAATAATTTCATTAATTTTTAATTATTTGTTACATTCTATATGTGCGGCAACCCAGCGTGCAATATTGTGCGTCGGTTTGCAGCTTAACCGTTGCGTTCGCGAAGCCCGGTAAAGCAGCAGGTGAACTGTCTTTTGTTTTAAAGTATATATTTGGTGCCTTTAGCATTCACTTTTGATATTTTTTCATTGGAATAAATGACAATGAAACAATTTCATTTGCATAATTATTTAAAAAGTTGAAAAAAGGGAAGTGGGCATCCGGGTACCCCGGACCCGGATGTGTAACAGCGTGGATAAAGTTGGTTGCGCACACAATGGTTAAAAGAATTCCTCTTTTTCGCCCTATTTTCAATAAACTTCGCCCTTTTCTTCTTTTCCTCGTTTTTTTTTCTTGCTTAAATGCTAACTGATAAAACTCATAGAACCCAATAAAAAAATCTAACTATTTTTGGTTGAAAGTTCATTCTTTTTAGTTGAAAAGACTGGAAAATTCATTACATATATTTTTCGTTCAGAATTTATCTCATTTGGTTAAAAATTCTAGTAGTTTAAAAAAACAAATTTTTTTATCGATAATTCAATAGTTTTGTTGAAAATTCATCCTTTGAATTGAAAATTCTTTTTTTTTCTGTAGAAAAGTCATGTTTCTTGGCTAAAAATTAATTCATTAGTCTACTAATTAAGTCTACTATTATATTTTTAGTTCAGAATTCATCTCTTTTGGTTAAAAATTCCACTCTTTAATTGAAAATTTAATTATTTTGTTAAAAATTGAACTTTTCTGAAAAAATGGTATTTTTAGCTTGAAAATTCAACTGTTTGGTTTAGAATTCAACTGTTTTATTGAAAATTCGTCTCTTTAGCTTGAAAGTTCAACTATTTGATTAAAAGTTTATCTATTTTGGTAGAAACTATTTTATTTGAAAATGCAACTGTTTTGTGGAAACTTCGTCGTTTTTTCGTGGATTTAATCGTTTTTGATTTCAAATTAAAATGTTTTTTGTTTAAAAGTTGAACTACTTGGTTATAAGTTTAATTAGTTTATTCCAATTTCATTTTTTTAGTTAAAGATTTATCATTATAGTTGAAAATTAATCTTTTTGGTTGAAAATTATTTTTTTAATCTGTTATTTTAACTATTCCATATTTGGTTTTAAATTCAACTACTTGGTTGAAAGTTAAACTGCTTCTTTTTTTTAATTTATTTTTTGGTTGAAGATCCATCTCGTTGGCTTATAATCTAATTATTTTGTTGAAAATTAATATTTTTTGTTGTTTGAAAATTCATTTCTTTTGTTAGAAATGTTATCTTTTTCGTTGCGAATTCATCTTTCTTGGTAAAAATGAACTTTTGTGTTAAAAATTTTAACTTTTCAGGTTGAAAATGCAACTATTTGATTTTTAGTTGAATTTTAATCTTTTTCGTTTAAAAATTCTACCATTTTGTTGGAAATTTAACCAGTTGGTTAAAAATAACTTTTTTTTTTATTCCAACTATTGGATTAAAAATAATTTGTATTGAAGAGATTCATCTCTTTAATTCAAAATTGAATTATTTTGTTGAAAAATCACTTTTTGTTGTTGAAAATCCACCTGTTTCAGGGCTCGGAACGGGTTACTCTTTAGTAACTTAGTTACTTTTTTGATCCGCGGTTACTAAAAAGTTACTTATTTTGTGAAAAGGTTACTAGTTACTTTTGATTACATTGTTTGTCCGAAATAACGAAATGAATTAATTCAATTATCGCATTATTTAAGAACTTGTGAAAATTCGGTTAAAAGTTGAACCATTTTTGTTAAAACTTTTTTTTGTTTTGAAAATTCGTCTTTTTTTGTAGAAAATTAATCTTCTTAATTGAAAAAATTAAAAATACATAATTGCATTTGAAAATTCATCTTTTTGGTCAGAAATGTACTTATTTTGTTAAAAATTAGTCTTTTTTGGTTGAACATTCCCCTGTTTTCGTAGAAAATTCAACTATTTGTTTGAAAAATAACCTATTTAGTTAAAAAATCGTCTTTTTGAATGAATTCGACAGTTTTTTATATTAAATCAGAATCTGTTTTGGTTGTTATATCAACTATTACATTTTTCGTTAGCAATTCATCTTTTTTAGTCAGAAAAATTCAACCATTTTGTTCAAAGTTGAACAACTTTCTTAAACCTACATTTTTTTGTGGAAGATTCATAATTTTGGTGGAAACTTCGTCTTTTTTGGTAAAAAAATGGTTCTTTTTGGTTACTTTTGTGCCACATTATTGTTACTTTTCAGTTAATTCTTTGAGAGAAGTATGGTTACTATTTTACTATTTTATAAAGACTGAGCAGTTCCGAGATCCGAGCCCTGATATGTTTTAGTAGAAAGTTAATCTTTTTTGTTAAAAATGCAACTTTTTATCTAGAAATTAATCTTTTTTAGCGTAAAATTCAACAATTGGGTTGAAAATGGAATAGATTTCGAGTTAAAATCTTAGGAATTTAAAGCCTTTCATATTGAATTTAATATGGTATCTCCATTAATTTTATTTATAAGAATTTCTTCCCCTATTATTCCCCAATTTTTGTGGAAATTCATCCTATTTTCCCTATTTTGAGGTCATTTTGTGCTGTGAAGACTGAGTAATGAACGTTAACCGAATAGAAAACTTGCATCATGTCACCTAGTGGGTGGTTGACACCAAATACAAAGATGCAAGCATCTCGACTTGCAAATCACGTAAGCCGTTGCGTTAACTTATCTCTGGCAGTAGTTGAGCCATTGTGAAATCAGTGTAGCAACTCAACTTTTGCAAACGTGAGAGTCCTAAGTAATCCGGGAAAAAGTTAAGTTGGTCCATCGATTCTGCTCATTATATCCACTTACCTGCCGAGACGGAAGTGACGGACATTTAAACGAACTTCCTTCCTCCCATTACAGGGAGACCGAGGACGCGCTTGACGGAAGCTCTGACAAAGAGAGAACGCTCTCAAAATTTACGCAGAAACAATAGCAGTTATTATGCACTCTATTTGCATGACTTTCCGCCTTTTTGAACAACAAAAAACGGCATGGTAGAAAAGCTGTAGTGGTATTTTCACAATTAAGCTGGAAGATAAAATAATTTTTGATCGCAAGTTGTACGTAATTCCGAAAACTTGATACTATATTTCGGACACAGAATTATTTAATCTTTTTTGTTTGAAATTTCATCTTTCTTGGTTGAAATTTAACATTTTTTGATAAAAATTGATATTTTCTGGTTTAAAAGTCAACTGTTTTCTCAAGCATTCGACTTTTTAGCGTGAACAGTCAACTCTTTCGTTGAAAATGCATCTTTTTTGGTAGAAAATTAATCTTTTTCTGGTTTATAAATCAGCTATTTTGTCGAAAACTAAACTATTTTGTTGGAAATGCAAAATATTTCGACTTGAAATCTGAAGAGTTTCATATTGAAGTCAATATGGTTGCTATAAATTAATTTTACTTTAAAGAATTTATTCCCCTAATTTCTTGAAAAATCACCCTATTTCCCCTGCTTTGGAAACACTTTGGGCTGTGAAGTCTGCAATTCCGAGAACGTAAATACAATTTCCGTAACTGTGGAAATTAAGTGATTAAGTCCCCTTCCTAAGTGAAATTTTCATTAAACAACTGTCTCGACAAATTTAATTAATGTCCGAGAAGCTAGCAGAGAAAGATTCAATTAACTCTCTTTTTATCTGAAAGATCTGCACGTCAGATGTGTATAGTGTGGTATCGGATTGTCGTCAGTGTATGAAAATGAAGGACTGTTCACTTTGTATGGCCTGAGATTTCCGGTAATACGAGCTCACTTCCAGACTATACGTGGACACAAGAGCGACAGTATGAGGTATTACAATCCATTGTTAGGCAGTGCACTGGCTGACTGCAAGTTCCCTTAAATGGAGCTCTCCTTTAACAATCTTTAATCCTTGCTCGTCTGTTATTCAGCAAATTGCTTCCCTTCTCACATAATAAATTTTTACTTAACAATTTCGCAATAATTCGTCCATTATGATGAATAACGAGACCCAGATACGATATTTCTTATACACAATAAACATCACTACGCAAAGCAGGGTGTAGCCACAGGTCAGGGAAAATCAGGGAAATTTTTTGATTATGGAAAAAGTTAAGAATTGGGAAAAAATGGCAAAAGTCAGGGAGTTACTGTGAGAAGCACTTTAAGTGTCAGAATAATCAGGGCTGCCACATAGTCACCTTAGTCCCTATTTTTTCTCAAATCAGCTTTGAGTCACTTTTCTTTCAATAAAATTAAACCCATGGGATAATCACTATCGAATTTAGGTCTATACCTATTTCTGAATTTTCTTGAATTCTTTAAAAATATTGTGGGGTATTTAAAAATATTCCAAGCCATTTCCTAAGGATTTAGGATATTTTAAGAGATTCCGAGGGATTTTGTGAGATTTCTGCGGATTTCAGGAAATATCTGATTTCATGTAATTTTACAATATTTTAATGAATTTAAAAGAATTTATTCTCAAAAATTGAAGGATTTCGTATGATTTCCAACGTTTTCAACGATTTTAAGGTATTTCCGAAGATTTTAAAGAATTTTCAAGATTTTTGGATATTTTAAAAGACTCCAAGCAGTTTTCAATTGAGTTTGATCATTTGAAGGTACTTCAAAGAATTTTATGGTATTTTCAAAGATTTTACAGAATTTGAAAAATCTTGGGGTATTTTTAATAGATTTCAATATGTTAAAGCGATTGGAAAGAATTTTAAAGATTTTAGGGTATTTTTAAAAATTCTAAGTAATTTTCAAGAGCTTTAAAATATTTCAAGAGACTTGAAAAGATTTTAAAGGATTTTAAATATTTTAGGGTGTATTAAAAGATTCCCAGGAATTTTGTATTGATTTTAGTAATTTGAGGAGATTTCAAAGGATTTGAAGTATTTTATGGTATTTTAAATATTCCAAGGTATTTCTTAAAATATTTCAAAGGATTGGAAAATTTTGGGGGAATTTCTAAGTGACTTCAATAATTTTAATGGGTTTCAGAGGGTCTAAAATATTTTAGGACATTTTAAAAAATGTCGAGGACTTTTCAAGAATTTGAATGATTTAATCGATTTAAAGAAAGTTGCATGCCTCTGTAAAGAATTGTCTAGAATTTCGGAAGATATGGATCGATTTTAAATGAACTTTAAGGTTTTTAGATATTTTTAAAGGTTTTAAAGGAATTTTTTAAGATTTCTGAAGATTTCAATGATTTTAAATGCTCTCAAGGCATTGAGATGAATTGCAAAGATTTGAAAAGATTTAAAAATGTGTTTTGCATTTCATTTAAAGTTATTTGTAAATTCATCCTGAATTCTTATTAATTTATCCTGAATTCATTTTAATTCTTTGAAATTCTCTTGAATTTTTTTAATCACTAGAATTCTTCTAAATGTATTGAATTCTTAGGCATTTCATCAAATGGTTTTGCATCCTCTTACATTCTACTTATATTTTCATTTTGGGTCAGAAATCAGTCACTTTTGAGCACTTTTTCGGTTAAAATAGGCAGCTTTCAGAAAAATAAGCTTAAAAAGTTATTTTGAAATTGTTTTATTCCATTAATAAAAGTTTCTATATTATAAATGTCACAGGATTATAATTTTGTCCATTAAAATAATAATGGTCAGGGAAAATGAAAAATTAGTCAGGAAAAAGTCAGGGAACATCGAATAAAATACTTAGTTGGGCCAACTATTTAGTTTGTAAGAAATGGTATTCCTATTTTATCAGTTGGGACAACCGTTTTATTAGTTGCTGGTGTTAATTGGACAGTTATTGCAACTAATGAAATGGTTGTGCCAACTAATAAAATAGCAGTACCATATTTCACTTATTAAATAGTTGGCCCAAATAATCATTTTTTCAGTAAATTTTGAAAATTAAGTTTTGCGGCCACCCTGTCAACACATTCAAAGTTGTGTAACAACTGTTAAATCGATGCAAATTCTGTTTGATTTTAAAGTTATAGACCAATTATTCGCCTATGCGATTTCAACCCACATTTCAATACGTGTAAAATAACTGCAGTTTCTTTGATTCATCGAGGTGCAGCGTGTGCAATGATGTTATGAATAAACCTTAGCAAACGTTTTCGCGCCTTGCGTGCCAGGTGCAATCCTATTCTTGAATCCACCGAGCAGATATTAATTGACCATGTGATCCCATCTCGCTTAAATGAAGTAATTAACTTTTAAAAGTTTTTCATATAATAAATAGGAAAGGCGGAGACTTAACGGTCAGCTGAGTGCAAACTGCATTTATTAACGTTTACTCTGGAGGGAAATTATTGGCAGATTTATGTTGAGAGTTAGCCTTCGGAGTTGTGCTAAACACAGATTTGTTTTCTTTAGATTTCATATGAAATAGTGTGAGGTTAAGTGCGAGTTTGTTATCAAATCCTTTAAAATGACTGCGATCTCATTGATAAATTTGCACAGTTTGAAGCACTTCTAATTTTTGAGTATAATAAAGGTTATTATTTTGTAAAATCGATACATTTTGAACTCTTGAAATTGACAATTTTTCTTTTGAGGTTTTTCGTCAATTTTTTCGTTAGGAACGTTTAAAATTTGAAAACGTACAGTTTTGAAAATTTACTTCAAGCCTGCTTTTTCACTTTTTCACGTTTGGTGGCTTTTTTTAATAACTAACTTGTGTATATTTTTCAAAATATAGATTTTAATATTCAAAATTATTTGTTTTATAATGTAAATTTTAAAGAAATTTTGTAATTAAGAGAACCCTTCATGTTTAAAGAGTTTTCAATTCATAACGTTTACAAGTCAACAATTTTATCACGCAGAAACTGGATCAAGCAGATCATTTCAAATTAATAGCGATTGAAATTCAACAGTCGTGAATGGAACGCTTCAAGAATTCACATATAATTTATCTAAAATTAAAAGCATTAACTGTTGAAACTTGAGTCATTTTAAGTCTGTGCAAATTCAATAATTTAAAGTATTAAGAATTGGATATTATTATATTGAAAACCTCATTATTTGACCAATTTTAAGTTTGAAATCTTTCAATATTGAAAGAAAAAATGGAATTTTCAAGACTTTAAAATTGAACCTTTTAAGGTTCTGCTTGATTTTAAATCGAAAACTAGCGCAATTTTAATTTTGAAGTGTTCAATACTGATTAATTTGAAATGTAAAGCTTTTGAAATGCAAGAAATTGGAAAACAAATTCTTTTAATAAAAAAAATCTTGAATACTATCGTGTGAATTTCAATAATTTTAAATTGAATCACAGGGAGGCCCCAGGTCAGCGAAAACCAGGAAATCGTGGAAAAGTCAGGGATGTTGAAAAAAAATTACAAAATTCAGTGAGTTTCTAATCAGGGACAAGTCAAGAAATTTTTAAAATAAAGTTTCGCGGCCACTCTGAATTAGTTCAGATTTTCAGATTGTAAAATTGAAGATGATTTGGTTGATATTTAAATCGCTCTTTAAATTAAAAGAACGCCTTTTAATTTTCGAACGTTTAAAATCAATTATATTGCGATTTAAATTTTAAAGACAATTTTAAATTAAAAGTGCGTCATTTTGTAAAATGTATCATTGAAGCATTTAAAAAATTACCAGTTTAAATGAAAAATTGTACATTTTTCACTTGAAAGCCTTAATAGTTAAATAATTATTTTTAAATCTTTCGAAACTAAAAATTATAGATAAGGTTTGCTACAGGGCAGGGGAACTTCATATTTTGGTTAAAAATTAATTTTTTGGTTTAAAATTAAACTGCTTGGTTGAAAATTCATTTTTCTGGTTGAAAATTTATTTTTCTACCTGAAAGTTTAACTACATATTCTAGTTTTGGTTGAAAATGTATCTTTTTTTAGTTGAAAATCCATGTATTTTGTTGAAAATTTGTCTCTTTTGGTAAAAAAATTAAGCTTTCGGGTTGAAAATTCAACTATTTGGTCAAGATACATTTTTTAATGAAGATTCTTTTAGGAAGTGTCTACGTGTACCGAAATTTCGGTAAAAATATGGGGGTATCTACACAAAAATCCTGCTATTCGTACTGAAATTTTGGTACAAATAGCCCCTTTTCCAGCTCCCCCTATTCGCGCCGAAAAAATACAGCTATTTGTACCGAAATTTCGGTGCACGTAGCCACGGCCATTCTTTTACTGAAAATTTAACTATTCCATTTTTCGTGGAAAATTGATCTTTTTTGAAAAAAACTTGAATCTTCTTGGGTGAAAATTTATCTGTTTGGTTAAACATTTAACTATTTATTTGAAAATTTATTTTATACGGTTGAAAATTTTTTACTTGAAATTTAACTATTATATTTTTGGTAAAATATGCATTTTTTTGGATGACGATTCATTATTTTAGTTAAAACTTCGTTTCTTTTGTTGAAAATTTTACTTTTTTTTTTTAATTCTTTTTTTTTCGGGGTTGAAAATTTAATTCTTCATTTTTTAGTTCAAAATTTATCTTACGTATATCTTCGTAATTTCTTAATGACCCCTTATAAAATTCTGTATGACTTTTGTCACTAGAGTGTTTAAAATAAATTTAGAAACCAATTTTTTTTTTGCATCAACATTATTGATCTCCTAGGTGTAAGGTTTTTTTTATAATTAAAATAAAAATTTAGAACGGTCAGGGAAAATTAAAAGATTGTCAGGGAAAAGTCAGGTAACATGTATCAACCTTGTAGATTGAAAACTTATAAATGAGACGATTTAAAATAAAGTCTTAATAAGTGAACAATTTTCAGTTCTTTCTGAATGTCGTATTTTGGTTGTACTACAATCTAAACATTCTAAACGTAGAATTGTTCAATTTTGAAAGTTTGATTTCAAATCATTTTTTCTTGAAAAGCTTCAGTTTGTATTTTTTTTATATTTGTAGGTCTCGAAAGAGGAAATCTTCAAAATTGGTACTTTCTACTTCTGAATATTTGTGTATGATTCAAGTGTTATTAATTTAAAGATTGTCTCATTTTCAAGGTTTGAGATTGAATTGATTAAAATTGTCGAGGTTACTTCTTGACATTCCACAATTTAGAATCATTTATCTAGGAATACTTCAAATTATAAATTTTTTTAGTTTTGAAAGCTTAAACTTGAAAATTTCCAAGGACGAGAAAAAGTTTTAAAGCCCGAGAAATGCCGAGAAATTTTCTATGAGTTTTGAGTGGCCACCCTGGTAAAGAACCGTTGCGTCCCTGATCCGCGTCTTATCGTAAGCGTTTTATCTTCGGCTCACAATACGTTGAGATTGCTCGACATATGGCGAAGGCTGATTCTTATCAGTAATAAAAATAGTCGTAGCAGGTGATGCATCGTGAAAATGAAGAAATTCGAGACGTTATTTTCCAATATTTGCCTCGCGATGAAACTCGGGCTTGCGAATCCGCAGAAGTGCGTGCGCGGCATGATTCTATGGTCGAATGGAGGATCGTGTAACAGAGAACAAAGAACGAAGAATAGGAAAATGAGGATTTGCAAGGAAAGAGGGTTGGTAGCGATAACGTCGAGGGGTTGAAGCCGCAATCCGTCGGTTCGTTAACCCGGATTTCGTACTTTTTCCGAGTTTTTCTTTCGCTTTCATGAACGAGAGCTCCTCGCCTTTTTCATTTCATTTAGAAATGCGAAGGATGTCTAGTTTTCCTTAAAAATAATTGTTTTTATTTAAAAAATATATTTTCGATTTCAAGTTCTAATTTCGACGTCTCCAAATGATAAGTTATTTTAGACATCACCCTCTTTCCCCTATTCCACTCTATTCTCCCTTTTTCAAGATAAGATAAGGAAATCCAACTATTTTTGATTGAAAGTCATTCTTTTTGGTTAAAAATTTGATTATTTGATTGGAAATTTAGCTATTTTGTGGAAAATTGTACATTGTTATTAGAAAGTGATCCTTTTTGGTTGAAAATTCAACTGCTTTGTTGAAAATTCGTCTTTTTGGATTAAAAGTTCTACTATTTTGATAGAAAATTCAAGCACTTGTTTGACAATTACGTAACTTTTTTCTTGAAAATTCATATTTTCGTGTTGAAAATTCAACTGTTTTATAATAAATTCGTCCTTTTCGCCTGAAAATTTAACAATGTGGTTGATTTTTTTTTCTTTCTGGACTGGAAAATTTTTCTTAGAAGAAATTAATTGTTTTAAATACAACTGTTTGATTAAAAATAAATCTGTTTTGTTTGAGAATTTAATTATTTTGTTGAAAATTTGTACCAATGAAAATTCATTTCGGTAAAAAAAAGTAATATTTTTTGGTTGCAAGTTCAATCATTTTAATTGAAAAGTCTGCCATTATATTTTTGGTTTAGAATTCATTACTTGTCTTAGAAAATGTAATTGTTTGTTCAAGTCATCTTTTTTGGTAATGATTTTATTGAAAATTAACTTTTTGCTCGACATTTATTTTCCTTCACGACAGAAAAATCTTCAGTTGAAAATTAATATCTTTTGTTGAAAATTCATATATTTTGTTGAAAACTCATATATCTTGTTGAAAATTCATCTCTTTTGTTAGAAACTTAATCTTTATTGGTTGGAAAGTTAGATATTTGATCATAAATTATCGGTTTTGGCTAAGTTTTAGACTGTTTTGTTTTAAAGTATTTTTTTTAAATCGTATTTTTGTGATTCAAACTTCAACTGTTTTGTAGGAAATTCGTCTTTCTGCCTTGAAATTTCAATAATTTTACAGAAAATTTTATATTTGTTCTTGGAAATGCGACTGTTTGATTGATAATTAATCTTGTTTTGATTGAGGATTCAACTATTATGTTAAAAATTTGTCTTTTTTGTTCGAAGATTCAATTCTTCTGTAGAAAATTCGTCCCTTTGGATGGAAAATTCATCTTTGGTAGAAGTAATGTTTTTTTGGTCAAAATCTCTTTTTGTAGAATATTTAATTATTTTGTTGAAAAATCTACTATTTTCATCAAAAGTCATCTGCTTTGCTTGAAAATTCAATTACTTGGTTGCAAGTTGAACTAATTTGTAAAAAAAAATAATTTGTTGTTTTGTTTAAAATTTAACAATTGTATTGGAAATTAACTTTTTTTTACTGAAAATTCATATTTTTGGTTTGAAAATTCAACTGTTCGATAGAAAATTCGACTTTTTGCTTGAGAAATCCACGATTTGGTTGACATTTATTTTATTTTTTGACTGAAAAATCTTTTTTAGTTGAAAACTCAACTGTTTTGTAGAAAAATCGTATTTTTTGCTTGAATTTCAACATATTTTTTGCTTGAAATGTCAATACTTTGGTAGAAAATTTAACTATTTGCTGGAAGATTCAACTGTAACATGAACATTTTTATTTGAAAATTCAAGTCTTTTGTTAAGAAAGTCGTATTTTTTTGGCTTGATAATTCAACAACTTTTGAGAAACTTGAACTATTTTGTTAAAAATTTCATATTTTGGGGTTGAAAATACAACAGGTTTGTAGAAAATTCGTTTTTTGGTTTAATTTCAACGATTTGGTTGAATTTCTTTTCTCTCTTGATTTAGAAATCTTTTTTGGTTAAAAATTCAACAATTTTATTGAAAATTAAACTATTTGGTTAAAAATTCCTCTCTTGCTTGAAAGTTCAACTATTTTCTTTGAAAACTCAACATCTTCGTGAAAAATTCGACTTTTTGGATTGAAAATTAATCTTTTTTAGGTAAAGAATTAATTTTTTTTGGTTGAAAATGTAATATATTTCGACTTGAAATATGCTACCTATATTGAATTTAAAAAAATTATTTATTCTCTTATTTTCGTATAAAATTATAATATGAGTCTTAATCATGATGTAATCTGCCAAGTGAACAATTCAGGACCCTGTAAAATCGCGGAGTCAATTGATTGAGTCAACACTTGGACTTTTAACTTCCCACTCGCATATTTTGGTTAGAAGTTAGACTTTAATTTTATTGCAAAGCATGAGTAATATTTTAAAATACTTCGGAGAGTGTTTTATTGAGAAAATTAATTTCTATCTTGCAGGAAAGATAATAGCGTGCATGCCTGGATGACATCTCAATTTGTGATTCATAGAGTAAGTTAAATATAGCAGCCGGGGAGAAAGCCGATTAGTGTCCCGACTCTACCAAGATACTTCTTTCTTACAAACATACTGTTCACAAATAACTTTCCTTCAGACAAGTTTAGAATACTCTAAAAATTTGAGCAAGAATGAGGGAAAATAGTCTAAAATAAATGTTGACCTTGAAGTTAAATTAAGATTGGGATTTTTGAGATTCATTCTGAATTTTCCAATGGGAAAATAGGTTTGAGTTGACTTATGGTTTATTGACTCATAGCGCTACAGATTGTTTCTAAACCTTAACCTCTAGAAAGTCCGGGAATTTAAAACTGGTCAGGGAAACCCTGAAAGAGTCAGGGAATTGTCGATAAACTAAGTTGAAATTTAGGAGTCATCCACAAATTACTTTAGGCGTTTTATGAAATTCTCAAGCTTCTCCCCCCATGTAAGATACAAGATTTGCTTCGACCCTTTTAAAAATGGAATTACTCTGTTAAAAATTCATTTTTTAAAATTATCTTTTGTTTGCTCAAAGTTAATTTCTTTTTACTGAAAATTTATCTATTCCGTATTTGGTTTAAGATTTATCTTCTTTAGTTGAAAATTCAACCACACATGCGATTGAAAATTCATCTTTTTTGGTAGAATATTATTCTTCTTGGTGAAAAATTATTTTCTTTGGTTGAAAGTTGCACTATTCTGTTGAAAATTAGTTTTGTTTCGTTCAAAATTAATTTTTTTCACTGAAAGTGTAACTTCCATTCTTGGTTGGAAGTGTAGGCTGCGTCTATAGTCGTCTCGAAAAATTCGGGGAGTTGGGAAAGATTCGGGACGACTAGCCAGGCTTCTGAAAAATGTTTGACTACTCTAGAATTTCAGGGCGACGGGACACTTAGGAAAATTAATATTTTTTAGTTGAAAATTCATATATTTTATTGAAAATCCGTCTTTTTTTGTAAAAAAAAAAAACATTTCGGGACGACTAATCCAACCCCTTTTCAAACTCTGCCAAAATTTAACTATTCCATTTTTTAAATTCATCTTTTTCTTAAAATTCTTCCATGTGGTTGAAAATTTATATTTTTGGTAGAAAATTAATCTTCTGGGTTGAAAACTATTTTTTAACGGAATATTTAACTATTCAATTTGGTTGAAAATTCAAATATTTGATTAGAAATTCTTTTTATTTAGTTACTTTTTTTATTATAAGTTTTAAATTGAGCTTTTTTAGTTTAGAATTTAACTATTTTTGTGCACTGAACATTGAATTACTTAGTTTTTATATTAAAATTTAGCTTTTTGAGTTAAATTTAATATTTTTGGTTGAATATTCATCTCTTTAAAATATATTTAGAAACTAACCTTTTTTGCATTAACATTATTAATCTCCTAGGTATAATGATGTTTTTATACCTGAAGTAAAAATTTATAACGATCAGGGAAAATGAAAAATTGGTGCGAGAAAGTCAGGGAATTTCGAAATTGGGATTTTATAGCAACCCTATTACAAATGATTATCTCTCCAGACAGTGGATAGACTCAAGGATGGCTTTTGGAGACTTGAGGTTGGGGATTTCGTTGAGGGTCGAAGATGGTCAGGGTGTGAAAGAAAAAAAAATCGTAGAGAGCTTATCGATCGCCCTAGGTCTGGTCTGGGGTCGTATTTCTAATCCAATAGCCGTTCTATGTCGGCACTCTAATCCACCTTTAATTATTTTTTGTCTGAAGAGAAACTTTGTGGTTTTATTTTAACACTTCTGCAATACTAAATAGAGGGGAGTTTACAAACAGAAATATTTATAGAACTTGAGGGGCTTTTCTGGCGTCATAGTATATTGTCTCCCTAAAAATTGTCGACTGTCTGTGTTAGGATTGCACCCTGAGGGAGGCACGCCCTCATGTTCGTCCCCTTTATATTGATATTAATATACGCTACCGATACATGGTCGGGTATCACCGGTATAACGAACCCCAATGTCTTCAAACGTATAATTTTACAACCTATTGTCACCATGTAATCCGATAGTACTTTCACGATATTGAATCTATTTAGACTTTTGTCGTCAATTCTCTTAGCAACTGAGCTTAAATTTAAATTATACTCCCCTATTAAAAGTTAGGATTGTTAATACTATTCTACTTATTCTTCTACAGAATTCTATTTACAGACTTTATAGTCTTTCTGCTATTCCCCTCTTGTTCTCTGTTTTTAAAAAATTCCTGTTTATTTTATTCAGAATTAATCATTTTTTGGTTACAAATTTTACTATTTGGTTCAAAATTTAATCAGTTCGTTAAAAATGCAACTTTTCTTAAAAAGTTATCTATTATGGTCTAAACTTCAACTGTTTTGTTGAATATTTAGTTGAAAATTCATGTATTTTGTTGATAATTTGTCTTTTTGGGTTGAAAATTCAACTATTTTGGTAGAAAATTCATATTTTAGCGTTAAAAATTCCACTGCTTTGTGGTAAATGCATCTTTTTGGTAGAAAATCAGTCTTCTTTGTTGAAACTCACCTATTTCGTTAAAAATTCTAATTTTTATACATTGATCTATTTTGATAGAAATATAATATTTTTTGGTTAAGAATTGAACTATGTGGATGAAAATTAATCTATTTTGGTTGAGAATTCAAATGTTTTATTGAAAATTCGTCTGTTTTGGTTGAAAGTTGAACTGCCAGGTTCAAATTTAAATTATGTTATTAAAGGTTCATCTTTTGTGGTAGAAAAATAATCTTCTTGCTTGAAAATTCATATTTTTAGTTGAAATTTCAAATTTGGTTAAAAATTAATCTATTTTGGTAGAAATTGTAATATTTTTCGGTTAAAAAGGCAAATGTTTGGTTGAAGCTTAATCTGTTTTGGTTCAGGATTCAAATATTTTGTGAAAACTTCATCGGGTTTGGTCAAAAATACAACTGTTATTTTTTTTAACATTCGTTTTCTTGAATAAAAAAATTCATTCCTTTAAATTGAATATTTATCTTTGTTAGCAAAGTTATATTTTTTTGAAAATTTAATGTTTTTGTTGAAAATCCATCTTTTTGATTGAAAATTGACTTTTTGATACATAATACATATTTTCGGGTTGAAAATTAATCTGTTTTGGTTTAGGATTTAACTATTTTGTCGAAAACTCATCTTTTTTTGGTTGATAATTCCACTACTTGGTTCAAATTTGAACTACTTTGTTGAAAAATAATATTTTTAGAGAAGATTCATCATTCAAGTTAAAAAGTCATCTCTTTGTTTGAAAATTCAACTCTTGCTGAAAATTAGTAGAAAATTCTTTTCTTGTTGTTGTTAAAAATGCAACTGTTAGGTTGAGAATTAATCTGTTTGGTTAAGAATCCAAATACTTTGTTGAAAATTCGTACTTTCTGGTTGAATTCAACTGTTTTCCATTTAAAAATTAAAGTATTTTTTTGTTGAGAGTTATCAAGTATTACATCTTTCGTTGAGAATTCATCTTTTTGGTTGAAAATGCCTTTTTATTTAGAATATTAATCTCTTTGGTTGAAGATTCATCTCTTTAGTTGAAAATTTGTTTTTTTTTCGTTCAAAGTTAATTTTTATACTGAAAATATAACTAATCCATTCTTGATTGAAAATTAAACTATTTGTTTGAAAATTCATGTATTTTGTTGAAAATTCATCTCTTTTGATAGAAGATTAATCTTCTTGGTTGAAAGTATACATTTTTGATGAAAATTGAACTTTTGCTGTTGGAGATTCAACTGTCTTTTAAAAAATTCGACTTTTTGGCTTAAAAATTCACTATTATTTGGAAAATGCGTCACTCTTGATTAGAAGGTCAACTATTTGGTTGTATAAATGCAACTGTTTGGTTGAAAATTAATTTACTTTATTTTAATGTAACACTTTGGTTGAAAATTCATCTTTATAGGTTTAAAAGTCAACTGTTTTCTAAAAACATTCTACTTTTTACCTTGAAAATGGAAGTACTATGTTAAAAATGTAATATATTTCGACTTGAAATCTTAGGAGTTTAACCCTTTGCGGGGCAGTGGGACATATACGTCCCACCTGTTTATCATCAATAATTTGGATATTTTCCTACTTCTTCCTTGTATTCTTTCGTAATTTATTGGATGTTTGAGTAGTTGAGGTTCAAATATTGATATTTTCATAGATGAGAAATCAATATCTTCATTATGTTCATAATTATAAACAAATTACTTTCAAAAAAAGCCCCTTTTTACGGATAAATTTGGTTGTAGGAAAACAAGCCCCATAACATGCTCAAGTCATGGTGGGATTCTATGTTTTTTGAGTCGTAGTTTCCGAATCTGGAGTCAGCTTTTTGAAATTCAAAATGGCTGAACCAATATGGCGGCTATTTTGAGTCAAATTTGTGGTTTTTTTGTTCAATCGGCGAGAAACCGGATTATGGGGGTTTTTGAGGTCGCTGATTACGATTCTGATATCAAAGACACAAAATTCAAGATGGCGAATACAATATGGCGGCAATTTTGGTAAGAAAATTGATATGAAAATGTGCGTATGCTACTCTCGGACTAACATTTCGTTTTTTTCTCCCAAATTCCATCCATCTCTGCAAGACGGAATCTGAGAGGAAATCTGCAAAAGGAGATTCATCCTCACTATTTTCAATATCCGCCATCTTGAATTTTGTGACTTCGATATCAGAATCGTAATCAGTGATCTCGAAATCCCCCACACATCAGGTTTCTCGCAGATGGAGCAAAAACACCATAAATTTGACTGAAAATAGCCGCCATATTGTATCTGCCATCTTGAATTTTGTGTCTTTGATATCAGAATCGTAATCAGCGACCTCAAAAACTCCCATACATTTGGTTTCCCGCCGATTGAACAAAAAACCACGAATTTGGCTCTAAATAGCCGCCATATTGGTTCCGCCATTTTGAATTTCCGAAATCTGACTCCGGTATCGTAATTAGCGACCCCAAAAACCTTAAAATCAGTTATGACTTCCAAAATTCATCCATCAGAAAAATATGCCCCTCAAAGGGTTAAAGCTTTTTATATTGAGCATTTTGGGCTGTGAAGTCTGGAAATCTGATAGATCTAATGTTTCTTTTCTATTTGCCGACAATCATTATTTCATTAATAGATACACATGAAGCTGGCAATTAAATCTTTAAAGTCATGGGTGTGCGTGTTTCATAACCACACGGACATCATTTGCACGCATTTGCACGTGCCATGGTGTCACTTCCGATGTCTCTTCCCGTCAGAATGTACAGCCATACATGTAATTTTTTTTAAATGTGTGTGTGTATATATATGTCATCAGATACACACATAAATATTTATCTCGGTAGTTTTAGGCGTGGCACTATAGAAGTTTATTATTAGCTGACGAGACGGATAATTCCTCATGCATTGCAGCGAGAAATGTAAACGAGGTTAGCTTATCACCGCATCAAATTGATGCGCGCAAATCGAGTAAGTTGCAAACAGTATAGATGTCACGTTGACGTCTGGTAAAACAATAGCGTGAAATTAAATTCTCTCCAGCAGGACAATGCCCCAGGAACGTTCAGAATGTTTCAATTCTTCTTCCTTACTTTCCCACGTCAATCAGTCAACAAGTGATAACGTAGGTATACCAGAAGGTATTCCAAATAATTCTTTTCATCAAATTAGTCTCAACTCTTCTGAGTCATAAAATTTGGGCATTTTTCGTTTTTTAATATCTAAAACCTTAACTTACGTAAGAAAAATTGGGGGGGGGGGGGTGTTCCACAACAACTATAGGCGGATTAAAATTGTTGGGTATCTTTGGACATCAAATGGAACCATTTACCGCATTAAAATTGTAGATCTTGAAGTTGTAGCCTTTTTTAGTTTTTTAAACTTTTAATATCTTAGGGGTGGGGTATTTTAAGATCTTTAGGGTTTCGCAACACCGGGCAGAAATCCTTAAGTTTTGGGAAAGTTTGGAAAATGGAGGAAGTAGGGAAATGAGGGTCGGAAAAGTAGAGGGAGTAGGGGAATTTAGCGGGGGAGTGATGGGAAGTAAGTGAAGTAGCGGAAAATGGTAGTTGGGGAAGTTAGGGGATGTTAACAAGGTGAAATTAGAATGGGGTAGTATTAGTCGTGAGGGAAGTGAATAGGGAAGTGGAAGTGGGCTGTGGAAGTTAGGGAATGGGGAGTGTCGATTGGGGAAGCGAGGAGATGGGGTAGAAGTTGGGGAGGGTGAGGGGGAAGTAGCTTCAGTAAGGAGAGGAGAATTATGGTAACAAAATAAATAAAATTAGAAGGAACAATTTTGAATAGAAAGTTTTTACACTAAAACAATTTTTAAGTAGGAAAATTCAACATTTTTCGGTTCCAATTCAAACTATTCAAAATTGTACAATTTAAATATTAAAATCTTTTTATACTTGGACGATTATTAATATCAATTTACTACATTGGAAATCAAATAGATTAATTGTAAGATGAAAATCTCGAGAATTAGACGATTTAAAATTAAACACCCTTGAAATTGTACAATTTTTAATCGAAACATTAAAAACTGTCGAGTTTCAAATTTAAATTGTTTAAAATTGTACAGATTCCAGTTGACAGTATTAATGGGTAATTAATCAAATTGAATAATTTTAGATTCAAAATTTACAAACCAACAATTTTCAACGCTTCTTTTTCAATCTTTCGCAATTTGATTGTCATAAAATGTAAAGTTTTATATCTAAAAACCTTGAATAAAATAAAAATTTAAAGGAGGTTTTTCGGGTTTCAATCGAATGCAAAACATGAGCCCTGAAGAAGTGAACTGCATGTTCACGAAACTTCGGCAAGATTCGTGGTTTTGCACACGATTGAAACCCGAAAACCCTCCTTTAAATTTATCATAATGAATCACCGCAAAAGCATTAAATCTGTTATTAAAATTTAAAAAATTCAATCTTGATGGCTTCTACATTGAAATTGTACAATTATAAATAATTTTCATAAGAAGATTGTCTAATTATGAGAGCTTCGATTCTGTAAAATGTTGAGCGTTTGAGTTTGAAATTGTTCAATTTGAAAATTAGAATTATACATGTTTAAAATTTACAGAAAAGTTTAGTTTTTTGAAGGTTTGAATTTGAAAATTTAAAAAGGTCGGAAATGTTGTTTGAAACCGGAATTTTTTCTGAATCTTTTATTGAGAATAATTGATACTTCTCTTTTTAAGGGAAAAAATTGCAAAAGCTACCATCTGTGTAGAAAATTCGATTATTATCCACGACTTCAAATTGTTCTTTTTGTGCTGAAACTTGCAAGAATTAACGTGTGAAGTTATAAGGTCTTGTTGTGAGTCCAGCATTAAAACTGCCATCGACCTTTCATTCTCAGCTCTCAGCCCTTCGAGCTTTCGTCTCTTCGTGCTCGATTTCACGGGGTGCAGCGTTATAATTCCCTAAGCCTAAGCTTCCTTGGTGTATAAATAAAAAAATGAGGAGAGAAGCCTTCAAAGAGAAAATGCAGAGGGGCGAGCCACACTCAGAATTGTGGTAGTGAAATAGTTGTATTTTTGAACTTACAAGGTCATTTACAGGGTTTCACCTAACGAGGAAATCAGGAAAAGTGGGAAATGTCTGGGAATTTCTGTATAGAAATATAATTTGTTATTACAAAAATGTGACAGTGGAGTTTCGAAGAGAATTATAATTTGACTTGGACATGGAACTGGTGTTTTTTATAAGAATTTTTAATTCTGATTTAAAAGAGGGGAATTAAAAAAAATCCTGTTGGAGATCAGAATTTGTCACAATTTCAAACTTCCCTCTTCCAAATGTTGAAAAAAGTGAGTTACTATATTTGTAAATAATAGAACATTTTGTAAATAAATATAATTCTTGCTGGGAAACAAGGCATTTTGGAAATTAATTTAATTGAGACGTGGTAAAGAATTTCGCAAAAAATATATTTTTGACTGGGAACAGGTAATTTTTGACATGGAACGGGAAATTTCCAAAAAGTAGTTTTAATTCTGAAATAAAATTAATTGTGACTTGGACTAGGGAATTTCCATGAACAATTATTCCAAATAATTCTCTGTTCCAGATCAGGATTGTGATATTTATGACATTATTATGTCATACATTGTTTTATGTGGTTCTCACTCAGTTATAATTCTTTCCAAAAATCCACTGTTCCAAATCAGAAATCTTTGAGGTATTCAAAATAAATAGATATTTTTTAAAATCTTTCGAAATCACGCAACTCTTTTGAATCCTTATAAATTGGTTGTAAAAACTTAACAATTAACAGGAAGAAAACTGGGAAACGACCGGGAATTTCCGTCAGGTAGACACCCGGATTTAGAAGTTGACTACTTGCCTACCTTTATCCTGATTTTTTAACTTTTATACTCTCTTTAATTGACAGAATCACTGTTTGAGTTACAAAAATTGATTTCTAATCATTCTGTTTTATTTTTGTTTCAGGTGAGTGATCAAATGACAGGAGTTTAGAAATAACCATTCCAGAAAGTAAACGAGGTAATCAAATCAACTGAAGCTATTTACTTTTCTGACAGACTTGTTTCCTGTTTTTAGCCTTAGAATTATTCATTAGGCAGCTCTAAAATTGCAGCAGAATGTTTTCTTTAAATTACTTTATTGTATAGAATCTACAAATCATTCATTCTTAATACCTGACCGGGAAATTACTAGGAATTCTGTTCATTCGGAACGTACTAATATGCAAATTAAAAGTGGTTTCTTATATTTTCTTACTCTAATTCTGATTTGGAACAGTAAATTTGTTTAAAACAAAAAACATTATTTTCACTTGGAATAGGGACTTCAAAAGAATTACAATTATTCTGACTTGGGATAGGGAATTTTCGAAAAGAATTATAAGTTGCGACTTACAATTTCAGTAAAGAAATATAATTTTGATTTTTGGACAGTGAATTTCTATAAAGAATTATATTTTTTACTTGAGGACAGAGAATTTTAATAAAAAAATATGATAATCACTTTGAGACAGGCAGTTTTTGCAATGAATTAGATTTTTGATTTTGGGCCAGGAAAGTTTCTAAAAGAATTATAATTCTGAGGTAGAACTGGGAATTTCCGTAAAGAATGATAATTTTCATTTAAGGTTCACTTTAGATCTTTAGAACAAGAAATTTCGTTAAGAATTGTAATTTCAACTTTAGGACAGGGACTTTCGGTAAAGAATTATAATTTGCCTTGGAACAGGACATTCTTGTCATGGAACGGGAATTTTGGAAAAGAATTTTAATTATGATTTAGAAGGAGGGAAAACCCCTATTTCAAGTCAGAATTAATCACAATTTCAGACTTTCCTCTTCCAAATTTCGGAAAAAAGGATTTACTATGTATCTGAATTATTAAAGAAAGTTTAAAAAAATAATATAATACTGACTTGGAACTGGCGATTTTGAACATTAATTTAATTATGACTTTGTATAGGGAATTTTATAAAATAATGATTTTGTAAAATAATTTTAATTCTGATTTATAAAAAGGGAATTCACAAAGACAATGCCTGTTCCAAGTCAGAATTCTTCAGACTTTGAAAATCCTTTCTTCTCTCAAATTTTTAGAAAAAGGGAGTTAATATATTTCTGAATTAAAATAGAAAATTTTGTAAACAAATATAATTCTTACTTGGAACTTGGAATTTTTGGGAATAAATATGATTGTGACTTGGAACAGGGTATTTCCGTAGAGATAGGGGATTTGCGTAAAGAATTATTATTTGACATGCAACAGGAATTTTAGAAAATAATTTTAATACTGACTTAGAAGAAGGGAATTAAAAAAGAAACCTGTTTAAATTGAGAACTATAATTTTGTTCACAAAGTTGTCTGTTCTCGATCAGAATTGTAATTTTCTTATGGCCAAAAATTATCGGATGTTCCATCTAAGAATTATAATTTTTTTCGAAATCTTAAAATTTAAAATGTTTAAAAATCTCATGAAATCTTCAAAAACTAGTGTTCTTATAAAAAAAAATTTGGAAGATTTAACCATTTTTAATTCACCAGTATTTGAATATAGCTCATTTTATTTGGTTATAAAAGTCACTTTTTCAAACTTATTGAATCCCGCTGGTAGGATCGTTTTTAGGAAGAGAGGACGCTAACTAAAAGATGAATTATCTGTTAATTGCTGTTTAACTTTGATCGCACAAAGTACTAAAAGGATTGATTAGCGTTTGGCATATGTCTGAACCGGTGCGAACCGTGACTGTAGTAGGTCAAACCGGTGATGTAACAAAACCAGACTGGATGCCAGAGCTCTTCATATTGTCGACTAGTCTTTCGAAAGCTTTTCGAGTCACCGTTTAGGCTCCATGTGCTCAAAAAAAGAAAATGCGACAACCGTGTCACATTTTCCGGATCTTTCGCCTCTCAATTCACTCAAAATTTACGCGCTAAACTAATCGAATCATCTTTTTTGTGGTATTTTATATTCCTTTGGTTGATTTTATTGTACACGAATCTCATAAAAGTGTGTGTAAGGTGTAATCAATTATTTAATGTAATTTCTTATTTAATTTGAATTTATTTAAATAAAATAAAATTAGGATAGATGTCAATGATACACTGTATAAATTTATAAATTGAGTGGTCATTTTGATATTTATTTTTGGAAATCAATTAAAAATCATCGAGTTGAGATCATGTTCGAAAATTACAAAAGAACTCACCGGTGTCCAGCAGCTGCCTCTGCACCTGTTTCCTCCAAGCTTTTACAGTTTGTACACGGAAATTTACTTCCGATCATATTCACCTCTAATTTAAAAAAATAATTAATTTTTGTATTTACTAAATAATAGCAATCTTGAAAAGTTATTTTTGTTATCAAATTAATTTACAGTAGAGTGTGTAAAAGATGTTGAATGTTACACAACAAATGTGTTAATTTTTGTAGCGAGCCGCTTGTTATTTAACGGTATGCTATGTTTTTGTAAAGTGGATGCGTAGAACGTGAGTTGCAAAACACTTGTCAGTTCTTTCAATTCAGTTAATTACGTCATAGTTCATAAAGGCGTGTATCGTTGTCACACAGCACGCGGAATCGATAAAAAACGAAACGTAATCAAATCGAGTCAATGAGTAGCAGATGCTTTGTCTCTAATAATAAGAATTTTTTGTCCTAATTTAGTGTAATAGTAAAGTAGTATAACCATTTTTACTTGTTTTGATTTTTAGCTTGCATAAAAAATTACCTGCAGATTATTTATAATATTTGATTTAACTTTTTGTGATACTAAAAAAAAAACGGTAGCAGGAAGATGGTCTCACCTGGAAAGTTTGTTACATCACAAGATGTAAAGTGCACTTTAAACATTCCTAATTGTTTGCAGATGATAATATAAGAGCAGTCTCGAGTATTTCTTCTAGTAAGCAAAAGTTAGTTCCCGGCGATGTTTCATAAACGGCGAAACAAGATTAGTATTCTGTTATTTTAATATTCACTAATTATTTGTTTTTTAACTTTTAAAAATAGAAGGAAAATTTTTGTCAGAGTCTGCTCTTCTTATATAATTGATCACGGAGCTAAACTTTTCACACAGTTTTATAAATATCGTGTACTAAAAATAAAAATTAGGAGGAATAATTTTCAGAAAGAAAAATAGATTAATAAGCAATGCTCCATCTTACTCTGTGTTTGAATATTGTAAATCGGGCCTTGTTAAATAATTTAGTGTATCCAGAAAGCGAAGAAGAGAATGACTCTAAAGTGGTGAGTTGCCTTCAAAAGATCAGGGTGTCTAGTGGACCGGAAAGCAACGGGATTTTTTTTTCTTTTCTTGCAAAATCTATTTTTTTTCTACTTTATCTTGTTTTTATTGGTTCTCCCTTCAAATATTGGTTAAAGCTATCAAAATTTTCTATACAAGAAGCCAGGATGAAAATATTTTGTCAATTATTTAAGAAGATATTACAAAAATAGTGACAACTTCAGTGTTTTCCAAAAATTTAAATAAAATGTAATATAATAAACATTTTAAGAAGTTTCTACAAAAAAGTTGGAGAAATTCAAAGACATCTCATCTGTAGGAAAATAATAATAAAAATGAAATGAATTTATATTTAAAATAAACCAGTAGAAAAAATTTTAAAAATTTTCCAACATTTTTGTTGCAACTTTAAACGAGACTTGAAATCTGTTGCACCATGCAAATAAAAATTTTCACAATAATAATGGTGATGAGTTGGTGTGATTTTATCGAAATTCGCCCTTTAAAATTATATAAAGGACATTCAAAAGTGTTTATTATATTAAATTTTAAGAAAACTTTGAATTTGCACAACTTCTACCAAATTCAGCCGGAATTCTTTTTAATTATTTTGAATTCCCTTGAATTCTCCCAGATTAACTCAAATTGTACTGAAATTAGTGGAATATTTGAGATTTTTATATTTTCTTCAATTCACTTAAATTTTTTTTAAATTTACCTTGAATGTTTATGAATTTTATCAAATTCTTCTTATTTCCCTGAAATTCCCCTAAATTCACTCGAATTTTAGTTAAATAATGGTTTACTTTTTAATTTATTTTTATTTCGTCAAACTTTGCATGGAATTCTTATAAATTTAATCAAATTCTTTTTAATTTAAAATAACATACATTTCCTGTATGTATATTGTTAAAATTCCCATTTATATACGTTTGTTTTGGACAAATTACAAAAAGGCATCTTTAAATTGTTGAGGGGGGATGTGGTCGAAATTGAGTATTCCAAATTGCCTGATCACTAGACACCCTGAAGATGTATGCCAACTGGAAAAATATTGTTTGAAGGTGCATAAATCAGTCTTCCTTATTGCCTAATGCCATATGGTGATCTTTTTCGTAACAGGAAATTTGTTTAGAAATTAAATATGATTGCTAGAAACATTATGCAGTGTTAATTATCTAACATTTTTTTTTTTTTTTTTTTTTTTTTTTTCGATTGCAGACAGTATTAGTTGGAAAAAATCCAATAATGGCGGACACAAGTCAACCAGAGCTTTCCGAGCCACACACTAATGGAGTCGTCGATGGCCTGACAGAGGAAGAAAAAAGCAAGATGAGGCCGGCCGATATCGACGCAGTAAGTTTCGCAAAATTTTACATTTTTAGAACCAATTTATTGCGAAGAAAAAAATACAATAATCAACTTCCTATTTTTTCAGGACATGAGAGAGATGGAGAGGAGAAAGAGAGTGGAGATGATGATGAACTCAAGGCTGTTCAGAGAAGAATTGGAACGAATTATCGAAACACAAATGAAGGATGGCTCAGGACCTTCTGGCCTTCTGCAACAAATTTCAGAAATGATGGGTCCTCAGGGAGCTCGTTTCAACGCCAATGTATTCAAAAGTAAGTTCTAAACCAAATGTGATTCACAAAATTTACGAGAACTGTTATTGGTCAGGGAAAAGACAGGGATTTTAAAAAAATCTTGCAAATATCCGGGAATTTCTATAAGAGGCACTTTTAATAACTTTAAAAGATAATACATTTTAAATTGTCTTTTCCGCTTATAAAAGATTATGTGTTAAACATATTACATTACAAGATTAAAATTCTGGCCTTTGAATATTACTTATTGGTCGTACACATAATATGTAACGCGTTTTTCTTTTGTTTATATCGTTGTATCCCTTTGTAAATTGTATTCTCGTCTTTATTTAAAAAAAAAAAAAAAGAAAATCGGGTTACGTATTATGTGCACGGCCTCTTATTTGTCAGGGAAAAATTCGAGAATTTTGAAAAGGAAGTTTGCTGCCACCCTGATATCATATTGTTAGTAATTTGTTTGCCTTATATTTCCATTTCTATTTTTTTAGTTGCTTCCTCACAATTATATTTTTAGTTACAAATTTTATAATTTGGTTGCAAATTCGCCAATTTGGTTAAAAAGTCATTCTTTTTAATAGAGATTTAATCGTTTTCTTGAAAAATGCAACTGTTCGGTTGAGAATTAATTTTTTAAGGACGAGGACTCCACTATTTTGTTTGAAAATTCGCCTTTTTTATATTAAATTAGAAAATGAATCTTTTTCGGTTAAAAATTCGTTATTTTTTTTGTTGAAATTTGATTGTTTTTTTTAAATTGAAAATTCAAATCCTTGGGTAAAAGTTAAACCACTTTGTTAAAAAATATTATTTGGTTTGAATATTCATCGATATAGTTGAAAATTTATCTCTTTGGATGAAAATTGAACTATTTTGTTTAAAATTTGCCTTTTTGGTAGCAAATTAATATGTTCAGGTTGAAAATCCTATTTTTTGTAGATAATTTGTCTTTTTTTGTTGTTAAAAGTTGAAGTCATTTGTTAAAAATTAATTTTTTTACTGAAAAATTAACTTCTCTATTTTTGGTTGAAAATTTATTTTTTTTAGTTGAAGATTCAACTATTAATTTGAAAATTCGTCCTTTTGGTTGAGAATTCATCTTTGTAGGTAGGACTATTTGGTCGAGAATTCATCTTCTTAAGTTAGGACTTCAATTATTTGGTTAAAAATTCAACTATTTTTTGAAAATGTTATTATTTTGTTAATAATTCAAGTTTTTTTTATGAAAAATTAACTTTTTTGTCCCAAATTCGATCGTTTTGTTAAAAATTCGTCCTGTTGAATTGGAAATTCATTTTTTTGTTAAAAATTCAACTGCCTTCTAAAAAATGCAATTATTTGATTAAAAATGCAACTGTTTTTGATCGAAGTTGAATTTGTTCTTAAATTGGACCATTCGGTTGAAAATTCACCTTTTTATTTGAGAATTCACCTTTGTAGGCTGAAAATTCAACTATTTGGTTGCAAATTCTATATTTTGTTGAAAATTTAATGACTTGCGTTAAAAATTCTACTCTTCGGCTAGTGTAACTATCTTGTTGTAATTTTTTTTTAATACTAAGTATAATATTTTTCGTTGAGAATTCATCTTTTTGTTGAACATTAAACTTTTAAGATCTAAAATTAAACAGATTTTGGTTGTAGTTTAATTTTTTTTTTTTAAATTCGACCATTTAGTCAAAAGTTCATCTTTCTATTCATGACATTCCAATATTTTGTTCAAAATTCAAGTGTTGTGATGACCATTCGTCTATTTGGCTAACAAATTCGTCTTTTTGGATTGAAATTTCATATTTTTTAAATTTAACTGTATCTTAAGAAATCCAATTATTTGGTTGCAAATGCAAAGATTTCTGGTTGAATTTTAATATTTTTTGTTTGAAAATTTGACTTTTGGTTGAAATATTCATCTTTTTGTTCAATAATTCATCTATGTAGGTGAAAATTCAAATATTTGATTGCAAATTCTATATTAATGATGAGGGAAAATGAAAAATTGGTCAAGGAAACATAAGGCAATTTGAAAATTTAGTTTTGCAGCCACCCTGACAAGCATACAATTGGTTCATTATATTTTTGAACGTTCACGAATCCTATTTACAGATTCAAACTGCGTCGTGCCTATCAACGATATTCGTGGCGTTGAAAGCATGGGTTATGCAAAAGGTGAAAAACTTTTGCGCTGCAAGCTCGCTGCAGTCTTCAGATTGCTGGATTTGTATGGATGGACGCAAGGAGTTGGTGGCCAAATCACCGCACGTCTCAATCAAGACGAAGAACACTTTTTGGTGAACCCGTACGGATTGCTGTACCACGAAGTCACTGCTTCCAGCTTAGTCAAAGTCGATATGCAGGGCGCGGTTGTGGAGCAAGGAACGACAAATTTTGGGGTTCATGTCACAGGATTCCAATTGCACTCCACAATACACGCTGCTAGACCAGACATCAAGTGCATCGTTCACATTGCCACTCCGTCCGTTACGGCTGTAAGTCAATTTCCAGAATTGTCTACCATCAAAATCAAATTGTTGATTTTACACCCTTATGAAAGAATATTATCGGAAAGTCAGTATACATAGACCTGAAATGAATTTCATATCATTTTTTCGTTATTATAGGATATTCATTATAGAAAATCATTATGCATATCGAAAACGGTTATATGCCTGGAAAAATTTGGAAATTTCATGGATTCTTTTTTTCCAATTGCAATGTAAAATTGAATAGCAATGATTCTTCATTTGTAAAAGTAGCTTCATATTATTGTACTTAACTATTTTGTTGAAAATTCGTTTCTTTTTGGTTTGAGATTATTTTTTTTACTGCAAATTCAGCTATTCCATTTTGTGTTAAAAATTGATCGTTTCCACTTGAAAATTCAAGTATCTGATTGAAAATGTATGTATTTTGTGGAAAATTTGTTCATTTTGATAGAAAATTAATCTTCTTAATTGAAAATGTATATTTTTGCTTGGAAATTCAACAGTTTTTTGCAATTTTTTCTTGACTGAACAATTTTTCTTAGTTCAAAATTCAGTTCATGTTCAAAAGTCGTCTTTTTTAGTTGAATTCAACAGTTCTTGATTATAAATTAAAATCTTTTTTGGTTGAAAGTTATTATAAATATTTTTTTTTTGACAAAGATTTACAATTTTAATTGAAAATTCATCTATTGGTTGAAAAATGAGCTATCTGGTTGAAAATTCATTTTTCCATTGCCTGAAAATTAATTTCTTTGACTGAAAATTTAATTATTCCAGCTGAAACTTTAACTATTTTGATGAAAATTTGATTTGGTTTTGGATCAAAATTAATTTTATCGAACTGAAAATGTAACTATTTCAGTTGAATATTCCATCATTTTATTTCAAAATTCACCTCTTTGAGCATTAATATTTTAACTAAAAACCAAACTTTAATTTTTTGTTAAAATATGATCTTTATTAATTGAAAATTCGTCTTTTTTTGTGGAAATTAATCTTCTTGGTTGAAAATTAATATTTTTCATTGAAAATTCAATTATTCTAGTCAAGGATTCATCAGTTTAGTGTAAAATTTATATTTTTCAGTTGAAAATTCAACTACTCTTTCGAAAAAATTCATGTATTATTTCGTTGAAAAATCTTTTTTTCTTGTGTAGAAAATAAATCTTCTTGTTCGAACATTCATCTTTTTCATTGCAAATTCAAATATTACTGTTACATATTCAACATTCTAGTTTAAAATTCATCTTTTTGTTTGAAAATAAAATTAATCTATTAGAAGTTAAACTCTTTTGTTAAAATTTTATCTTTTTTCTTGAGGATTCAACTATTTGGTTGAAAATTGGTCTTTTTTGGATAAATCGAATTCTTTTTTGATTTCAAATAAGAATCTGTTTTAGTTGAAATTTCAAAGCTATTAGTTTTCACAAGAATCGTAGGAAAATTACATTTATATACCCTTAAAAACGAATAAAGTTAAAAAATAAGTATTATTCGACATTTTTGTATTAACCCTTGTTTGACACACTGGGGTGCAAAACACCCCACGACCATTTTCCCTTACTTTCAAAATTATTTAATTGATACTTAATTTTATTTTTTTGCTATATAACCTACAAATTCCTTTAAAGTAAGCTCTTAAGATTATCTGATACACTTTCGAATAAAAATATTCAATAGATTATTTTTTTACACAATTTTCGTCGCTATTGTGTAGAGCACCTCAGAAGTATTTCAAGTAAGGGTTAAAAATTATTTTTCCCTCAAATGGTAAAACTACATGCGCGCGATTGATGTTGATTCCTACAAAATTCTTTGAAAACCCTTGAAATTGTTTCAATCTCTTGAAATTCTTTGGAATCTGTTAAAATAGCTTAAAATCCTTTTCAAGCTTTGAAATCCGTGTAAGTCGTTCGAAATCTCTTAAAAAACGTTGAAATTCCTTAAAATGAGTGGTAATATTTGGATATTCGTAGAAATCGGTATTTAAATCCTCGATTCCTTTTATTACAGGTCTCATCCATGAAATGCGGTCTTCTTCCACTCGGTCAAGAAAGCATAGTAATAGGTGATGTCAGCAACCATCAATACATAGGCGGTATTTTCGAACCCGAAGAGAGAGAGAAAATAACGAGGAACCTAGGCCCAATCAACAAAGTCATGCTCCTGACCAATCGAGGTGCTATTTGCTGTGGGGCGACAGTCGAGGAGGCATTTTTCAACGTTTACAACACCGTGCTGGCCTGCGAAACACAACTGAAATTGATGCCAGCTGGATTAGACAACATGAACCTCATCTCCGAGGAATCGAAGAAAGCTATTTTCGAGGCTTCCAGAAAACCACTCATTCCCCAACCCAGTTCAGTTGCTGAACCTTCTCCACTCGCGGAAAAGCTGGAGAAGCGATGGAGAATCGGTGGCACGGAATTTGAGGCGCTCATGAGAATGCTTGATAATGCTGTAAGTACTTTTCTGCAAAAAAGAACAGTATCAGGACTTTGCCTAAATTCACTATTGGTGCCATTTGACACTTATTTTTCTTGAGCAATGCCACTATTTCGCCACTATTTAAAATAAATGACACTAATGCTACTATTTTTTCGCTTTTCCTTTAAAAATATTTTCAAATTTCTTCGATGATGTCGAAAATCGAGGCTAAAATAACATGTTTACAAGTTGATAAGTACTTATATCTTGGTAGTTTATTTACTAAACAGAGAAAGATAGATAGATAGATAGGCGTATAAAGGAGGGTAATAAGGTTATCGGAAGGGTAAGATCCATTATCAGAAGTAAAAACATATCAAGTAAAACTAAAATGTTGATATATACGTATGTATTTACACTCACTGTGCTGTATGGTGGCGAGACCTGGTCATATCAAGAAAAGAATAAGAGTAAAATTAACACGTTAGGCATATGCAGTACCTGCGCATTGTGTGCGGTAAAACGCTAATGGACACTGTCAGTAACGCGAGATTCCTCAGAGTATAGAAACACTGTTTGATATGTGTGAAAGAAATTTGTTGACATGGTTTGGGCATGTTGAGAGAATGGAAGATGAACGACTGACGAAACAAGTATATCGAGGTAAGGTTATTGATAGCGTACCCAGAAGCAGACCGAGGAAAGAATGGTTAGAATGTGTGAATGAGATTCTAATTCGAAAAGATATAAAAAGCCAGATAAACATAAGAGCTTGCATGAGAAAATATATGGATGTAAAAGAAGCTAAAGAGGTATGTCAGGATAAAAAAGTGTAGTGAAAAATAGTTAATAAGAAATGCTTGAAGAAGAGTCAGTGAAGTAAATTACTTCCTGAAGCTCTTCGCCTGGGGTGCTTGCTAAAGCGATTGATCAGCAACCTGGGTCGGAGCAGTGTTGCTGAACCTTTCAATTAACAATATCAATTAATAATATTTAAGACGTATGTCAATGATTTTTTTAAGAATAATTGAAATATAAGCGTCTGTGAAATTGGAAGCTAATTTATTTTTTAATAATTCAAAGTATGTAAATTTCCTTGGTCTCAAAACTAAAGTTGTCGTGTTTGGATGAATAATTTACTAATTTTATTTGAATTAATTTTTAAACAATTGGTTAAAAATTAACTTTTTTATTGATAATTCATATTTTTTGGTTGAAAATTCAATTGTTTTGTGGCAAAGTCTCCTTTTTGTTTGATAAATTCATGCCTTGTAATAAAAATGTTTTCTTTTTTGGTTGAAAATTCAACTAGTTTGCTAGAAAATTAACTTTATTGTTGGAAATTTAACTGTTTAAAAAAAACTTCTTTTTGGCTTGAAAATTTAACAATTTAGAAACAAAATTTTTTCTCCAGTTGCTGAAATTTTTTCTTGGTTGAAAATTCAATTTGCTTGAAAATTCATCTTCGTAGTTTGAAAATTCAGTTAGTTGGTTTAAAAAATCAAGTATTTTGTTGAAAATTTATTCGGTTAAAAATTCTTTTTTTTTGCCCGAAAATTCAAACTTTTTGTCGAAAATTCATCGTTTTAGATAGAAAATTGATCTTTTCTGGGAGATAATTCATATTTCTCAGCTGTTCATATATTTTGTTACAAATTCGTCTTTACGTAAAAAATCAATCTTCTTGGTTAAAAATTCAACTATTTTATTGAAAATTGAGTTATTTTGTTGATTTGATTTAATTGGTTCAAAAGACACCTTTTTGGTCGAGAATTCAACTGTTTTGTTGTTAAAGTTTCATCTCTTTTGTTTGAAAATTCAACCATTTGGTTAAAAATTGTACTATTTTGTTGAAAATTCGACTATTTTATTGCAAAATCTTCTTTTTGTATAGGAAATACTTTTGCAAATCTACAGGCATAGGATGTTATGCTAAAAAGTTTGGTCTTATTTTCTTCGTTGAAAAATAAAATTGTTATAAATTGGAGTTCTTTATCTGAAGCTTTGACTGTATCCTTGCAAAATACATTTTTCACAATTCAATGCAACTTGTGTCACCTATGCGACTTTTTTTCAAATATTCTAGCCGATCCGAGGCCTTTTCGATTTATATAAATATAAGTTTATGATTTAAAAAATGCATGCCACTATTGACTCTATTTTTTGTATCAAAAGTGAGTCTGAATCCTGCGATATTTTCATGTAATAGATCAAAATTAAAATTACCGAGTTAATTCCTGATTTATGTTACAGGGATTCCGCACAGGTTACATCTACAGACATCCACTCATCAAGAGCGAACCTCCCAGGATCCGCAATGACGTTGAAGTACCTCCAGCCGTTTCCTCTCTTGGCTATCTCTTAGAAGAGGAAGAACTTTACAAGCAAGGGTAAGTTGAAAACTACGAAATTCAAGAGAAAAATTAAATATTGAAATAAAACTCACGATTTAACATTGTTATCTTACAGACTGTGGAAGGGTGGTCGCAAAGGAACAGACAGAACTCGCTGGCTAAACTCGCCCAATGTTTATCAGAAGGTTGAGATTCTAGAAACTGGAACGCCAGATCCCAAGAAGATCACTAAGGTAGAGGTCATTACTTTTGAGAATAAAGAATAGATTACTCTCGAGGTTCCAAGGAACTAAGATGAAAGAGTGTGCAATTCATATACTCCTTAGGCATTCCTGATAGTCAGTATATACGTCATGTTTGTAAAACGCTTTTGTCGAGTAGCGAGCGATGATATGTTTAAGGTCATAATTACCTCGAAGCACGAGTTAGACAATAGGAGTCACTATTTTCAATACTGGCAATTTTCCCTAAACTTCCCTATAGGTCTCCCCAGTTTCTTTTTCAGTTTATAGTCACTCAAGTAAATTGCCTTAATTCAGCGTAAAATAGTTTACGATCTTCCCCGTTTTACTACTTGTCAGAAATTTATCTGAAACGTTCTTTTTAAGAATATGAAACTATTTCTCTTATAGAGACCTATCGTGTTAATCCGTTGATCACGTCGAGAAGAATTTATCACTAGATTCTCTTTACGGCCTTTCGTCTCTTCGAATTTCGAGACTATTAACTATTCCTTTTTTAAAAGACGAGACTCTTTTCTATGTCGAGTAGAAGAGTTTTGTAGAACTGAAATTTTCGAGAAACTTTTTGCAAATTTGAGAGCCATTTGAGGATACTGTTTTTATTAAACTCTTGCATTATCTAGTACTCCTAAAGTGCTTTAAGAATTGAATGTTTTTACACGTTACTCATCACTGTAATAATCTATGAAAATGTCTACGTGTTTTTGCTAGTGATATTATTGCGCAGAGTGGAGTGCTTCTAGTGAACGCAAGTATGTTGATATAGGGAGAAATATCTATGTTGATATATAAAAAGTGAGTGTGCACACAAAGACAAGTCACGCTAACTCGTGCATATACATATATTTACAAATTGTTACCGAAAGATGTTGCGTAAAAATAGATTCATCTTTACGTAGAATCTTTATCAGCAAGAAAGTCTAATGACTTGGGTGTTCAAACTTGTTACTGCCTTTACCCCAGAAACCTAAAATCAATGAACACTGTTAATACTCAATTTTATTTTACGGAATATTAGTATGCATTCCAAAATCATTCCACTTTTTAATTTTTTTGAAGAAAAAAAAAACTAATATTCTTTTATTAAATATGACCAAGGGACTGTTCAAAAATTATTTCATACTGCTAGGGGTGGGCACGGTTATCATATTTTGTGACGTAACCATATACATTGAAAGTATAAATTTGTATAACAATTTTTTGAAATGCTTAAAAAATTGAAAATTAGTGATTTCATTTCACAAGTTAAGTATCTAAATATTATGTTTGTAGGTTTTTTGTCTTATTTTAGGCGTTTACAGATTTCACGCTCTTTCCCCTATTCACCTCTTTTTCCCTTTTTGAAAGAATTCCTTTTTTTTTCCTGTTTTCAAGAAACTTCCCCTTTATCCGTTTTTTTTCGCTTAAATGCGAACTGAATTAATAGAATCCAATTTCAAAATCCAACTATTTTTATTTAAAAGATCATTCTTGTTAGTACATAATTCATCTCGTTTGATTAAAAATCCTACCATTTTTTGAGAATTTAATTACTTCTTCTAAAATCCAATTATTTGGTTAAAAATGCAACTATTTGTTCGAAAATTAATTTTTTTCGGTTAAGGAATCAAGTATTTTGTTAAAAATTTAACTACTTGGTTGAAAGATGAACTAGTTTGTAAAAAATTGATTCTTTTTGTTGAAGGTTAATCATTTTAGTTAAAAATTCAACTGTTTGGTTGAAAATTTAATTACATTTTCTAAAATTTAACTATTTTATTAAGAATACATCTTTTTTGGTTTGAAAATGTAGCAACTTTGGTAAAAAGTTAATCTTCTTTCTTTAAAAATTCAACTATTTTGTTGAAGATTCATTTTTTTCGTTAAGTAATCAACTATTTTGTTAAAAATTCAACTACTTCGTTGAAAGTTGAACTACTTTGTAAAAAAGTCATTCTTTTTGTTGAAGATTCATTATTTTAGTTAAAAATTCAACCGTTTGGTTGTAAATTAAGTTATTCTTTTAAATCATATTTTCGGCTTGAAAAGTCAACTGTCATGTAGAAAATTCGTGTTTTTGGCTTGGAAAATTAACAATTTGGTAGAAAATTAAAATACGTGGCTGAAAATTCAACTCATTATTTGAAAATTAAACTATTTGGTAGAAAAAAACGTTTTTTTTTTAAATTCATATTTTGGGTTGAAAATTTAACTGTTTCGTTCAAAATATAACCGTTTTGGTTGAAGTTTAATCTTTTATTTGTTGAAAATGCAACTATTTGGTAATAAGTTCAACTATTTTGTTAAAAATTCGTCTCTTTTGCTTCATGTTCAATTATTTAATTTTAAAGTTAGTTAAAAATTACTTTTTAGTTAAAAATTCAGATATTTTGGTTGAAAATCCGTCTGTCTTGATTGAAAATTCTTATTTTTGGGTTGAAAATTCAACTATTTTGTTGAAAATGCAATATATTTCGCCTTGTACCTACATTGTTTTATTTAAAAGAATTTATTCCCCTATTTCCTCTATTTTAAGAGCATTTTGGGCGGTGAAGTCTGCGTTTATCAAATGGAATCGAAAAACAAATTTTGACCTAAAAGCGGGTATGTGGGGTCGTATTTGTGATGTCACCCTGGGGGGTTCAAGCTTTTTGTGAAAAAAAGTGTCCAGAGTAGCATGACGCAGTTTTTGAACGGCCCCTTAAATATTTTTTTCTATTTGATTTAGTATGATTTTTTATATACATATTAGAATGAGATCTAAAGCTATCTTTAGAGCAGCTTTTTTACTTGATCTATTGATTAAGATAATTATTGAAGATAGTTGATCCTCGGAGAAATTTGATTCCCATTGATCTCATGTTTCGGTAGCACAAAAGACTTTTGTCAAAAAAGATTGTGAAATTGAACTGCTTTTAAGCATAAGGTGCCAATTATTTCCTTTTGTAGCTTATTGATGTTTAAATAAAGGTATATCCGCTAATTAAACAAAGGGGTTCACGAGTCGTCATTAAACCACAAAGTGTGCATCTTGCGAATGAAATAGATAAAGCATGCTAACGCGAATATATTCTTTAGGCTAGAATTAAAAAAATAAGAAACGTACAAGTCCACTTTAGAAATATAGTCAAAATTCAAGATTTGTTTTTTGACTTTTTTTTGTAGTGGGTGGATCAAAACGCAGAGGAGGTAATTGGAATCCACGTTTACTTGGAATTGATACACTGGACTAAGTCACATTTATTTTTATTACTAGTTCTATTTTCACGCATTGATTTCTTTTCTTTGGGGCTGGTTTTCTTTTTTTTTAACGCATTAGATTAAGGAGATAAAGCCTCTGTTTTCATCCTCATCTCGAGTCCACTTACTGAAGGATTCACCTCAAAATGGGATTCAGGGTTCTTTTCATTTTTTCCTTGGCAGCACTGTACATATCATTTATCACTCTCTTGATAGTTAGAGAAATCCAGATATACTTTTTTTAATTTCGAGAGATTCATAATGATCATAACATGCTTGATAATAATTATTTAGAATAGTCGACTTTTAACACGCGACTCTGTATGAATGTGTGCCTGTTGGTCATCCTTTTACAACTCTCGGTGGCCTCGGTATGCATCCACTGCATTAACAAAACCAGATCAGTCGACCCAATGCATATCGAATTCTGTTTATCAAGACATTCGAGAGCGATTAAGGGTGTTCACATTTTTGAGTGTTTGCAATTTAAAATTTTCTAAATTACATTATAAATCCTTTTGTTGTAAACTGAAGATTTTTATGATGAGATACAGGCACACACCTCGTACGAGAGTCATTTTAATGCAATCTAATTAAGCTACTAATTAATACTTTATTGTTGAGGAGGTCGTCTAATATTCTGGTTTTGTGTGCAGTGGGTGACAGACGGATCCCCGACCCATAGCAGCACTCCAGTCAGGATTGAAAGTGCCCTACAGTTCGTACCCAAGAACACCAATCCAAAGGAATTCAAACAATTACAGCAACAGGTAAGTGAACATTTCTTTTAATTCTTGAAGTTGCAAATTTCAATAGCCGGGAAATGACTGAGAATTTTTTTCTGAGTTGACTGGCCGCCCGGCTCATATATTTTTTATGTTATCCGGGAGGTTTAATCACCTGGAAAACCTGGAATTTTCAGGCAATATACAATTAAATAACAATGTTTTTCATTCGTAAAAGTAGTTTTATGTTACTGGATTTATACTGATACCAGACTTCACACTCACCCCTATTTCGCTTTTTTCCTCATTTTTTGAAAGGATTCCTCTTTTCTCCGTGTTTTCAAGAAACTTCCCCTTTTTCATTCTTTTTTATTGAAAAATTTATTATTATATTTTTGGTTCATAATTCACCAAATTTGGTGAAAAATTCCACTATTTGATTGAAAATTTAATCCTACTGTTGAAAATTCCACTATTTTGTTCAAAAGTTACCCTTTTTGGTCGAGATTTGAACTGTTTTGTTGAAAATTTGTCCTTTTGGATTGCAAATTCCTCTTTTATGATTGAAAAGTAATCTTTTTTGGTTAAAAATTAATCTGTTTTGATTTAGGACTCGACTTTTTTATGGAAAATTCCTCTTTTTTTTAAATGTAAAATTCAACGATTTGGTTGAAATTTTTTCTTTCTTGACAGAAAAATCTTTTTTGGTTGAAAATTAGTTTGATTTAGTTGAGCATTCATCTGTTTTGTGACAAATTCGACGTTTTTACTTAAATTCAACTGGTTGAAAATTCGTTTTTTGTACATTCATTTTTTTTAACTATTCCATCATTGGATGGAAACTAATATTTTTTAGTCTAAAATTTAACTATTTCAATCTAAATTCATGTTTTTTTTTTTGAAAATTCATCTTTTTGGATAGAAAATTCATCGGTTTGAGTAGAAAAGTCATCCTTCTCGGTTGAAAAATGATCCTTCTTAGTTAAAAATGAATTTTTTTGAAAATTTAACTGTATTTCAAAAAATGTGTCTTTTGCTCAAAAATGCAATTATTTGTTTGAGAATTCATATTTTTTGGTTCAAAATTTAACTACTCGATTGAAAGTTGAATAACTTTTTTAAAAATCCATTTTTTTCGTTAAGATTCATCATTTTAGTTGAAGGTTAAACTATTTTGTTGAAAATACGTTTTGACTTTAAAATTCAACAATTTTGTGGAAGTTTGTTTTATTTCTTGACTGAAAAATCTTTTTTATTTTACTCTGGTTAAAAATTAATCAGATTTGGTTGAGTATTCAAATATTTTTTTACAAATTCGTCATTTTTGATCAAATTCAACTGGTTGAAAATTCGTTTTTTTTTTAATTAATTTTTTCAACTGAAGATTTAAGTATTCCGTTATTGGTTTAAAACTTATATTTTTTAGTTGAAACTGCATGCATTTTGTTGAAAATTTGTCTTTTCGTGGAAGAATAGTCTTCTTGATTCAAAATTCATCTTTTTGGATAGAAAATTCATCTTTCTTGGTTAAAAAGTCATCTTTCTCAGTCTAAAATGAACTTTTGTATTGAAAATTTGACTTTTCGGAATGAAAATTCATTTTTTTTTTGTTTTTTATTGGAAATGCAATATTTTCACTTTAAATATTATGAATTGAAAGCGTTTCATATTGAACTCAATATGGTACTGATATTCATTTTATTTAAAAGTAATTATTGCCCTATTACTCCCATATTTTCATCAAAAATCACCTCATTTTCCTTGCTTTGAGAGCATTTTGGGTTGTGAAGTCTGCGATACCATTAAGAAATTACTTGTCCTTTTATCAAATTACTTTCACAAATAAAGAACCTGTTATTTAAATTAATACCTGTGAATTGTGCTATTTTTACACATTTAAATATTTACAAAGACTGCAGCAATATTTGTTTTAATAAACTCGCGAAATTTTATACATATTCCGATTTTATTGCTTTAAAAAATCCGAAATACTGGAATGATTCTGTATTATGAAAAATTATACCTGGAAAAATCTAAAGATTCCTGGAAAAATCTGGAATTGTCAGGAAATGTTTTCTCAGGTTTTGAATAAACACCCTGTTATTGCATTTGGTATCTTTTATTTTTTATTAATATTCACATAGATTAAAGACTACCGAAGAGCAGACAAGATCTCAGCTGGTCCACAATCTCACATTTTGGAAGGTGTCACGTGGGAGGAAGCAAAGAAAATGCAGGTAAAATGATCTGATAATGTTGTTTTTGTGAATTATCATAATTATTTTCTGATTTCAATACTAGAGTTTAATTTTAATTATGTTTCTAGGATGCTACAATCAGTGGAACTGGAGAGCAAGTGGTTTTAGTAGGTGCAGCTAGCAAAGGCATTATCCAAAGAGGATTCCAACACAACGCAATGGTTTATAAGACTCCATACGCCAAAAATCCATTCGACGCAATCACGGATCAGGAACTAGATCAGTATAAGAAGGATGTTGAGCGAAAGCAAAAGGGAGACCCTTGTAAGTAAAAAAAAATTATATTTTATATTTGGGAAAAGTCAGGGAATTTTATTGGTTAGGAAAAGTTTTATTCTGTTCATAAAAGATTCTATATTAAAAATTTGACATGATTTAAATTCTGGTATTTGAACATTAATGGTCAGGGAAAATCAAAAATTGGTCAGGGAAAATGAATAATTGTTGAGGGAAAAGTTAGGTAATTTTGAAAATGAAGTTTGCGGCAACACTGATATAATATTCATGTTAGTAATTTATTTGCCTTGTATTTCTATTCCTTTTTTTTTAAATTGCTTCCTTATGACGATTTTTGTTGGTTAAAAGTTTTATTATTTGGTTGCCAGTTTAACAATTTTATTAAAAATACATCCTTTTTTGTTGAAACTTCAACTGTTTTGTTAAAGATTCCTATTTTTGGGTTGAAAATTCAACTATTATTTTTCAAAATTCGTTTCTTCGGTTTAAAAATTCAACTTGGCTGAATTCAACTGTTTTTTAATTTAAAATAAAATATTTTTTGGCTCAAATATCTACTATTGCATTATTTGTTTTGAAAATTGTTTTGAACGTTTGAAAAATTTGAACTTTTTGAAAACGTGGGTTGAAAATTCAAGTACTTGTTTGAAAGTTGAACTACTTCGTTTAAAAATGTTTTTTTGGTAGCAGACTCATCATTTTAGTTAAAAATTCATCTGTTTGGTCGTAAATTGGACTATTTTATTGAAAATGATTTCCTTTTGATAATTCAACTTTTCCATTTTTAGTTGAAAATTCTATGTTATTGAAAATTAAATTACTTAGTTGAAAAGTCCACTTTTTGGTTCAAAATGGAACTACTTGGTTAAAAATGCATTTTTTGGTATGAGATTCATTATTTTAGTTGAAAATTAATCTCTTTAGTTCAAAATTATACTGCTTTATTGAAATTTCTTTTTTTTGTAGAAGATTTATATTTTCGGGTTGAAAGTTTAACTGTTTTGTATAACATTTATCTGTTTTGTTTAAAAGTTAAACTACTTTATTTTAAGTTCATTTTTTTGGTTGCAGACTCACAATTTTAGTTGAAAATTCATCTCTTTGGTTTAAAATTGGATCTTTTGTAGAAAATTACTTTTTTTATTGAAACTATTCCATTTTTGGTAGAAAATTTATCTTTTTTTTGTAAAAAATGCATCTTTTTTGGTCGAAAATGAAACTGTTTTGTTGAACATTTATCTATTTTTACAGAAAATTCTTCATTTAGGTTAAAAGTAATCTTTTTTGGTTAAAATAAATTAATAAATTTGCAATTTTGAAATTGTAACCTGAATTTGTTTTATTTCGTTCATGAAAGGTTCTATGTTAAAATATTACAAGTCTAAAATTCTGCTATTTGAATCTTAACGGCCAGGAGAAATGAAAAATGGTTTAAGGAGAAATAAGGGAATTTTAAAAATGAAGTTTTGCGGCCACCCTGTTGAAAAGACATGCATTTTACTACTGACCTACAATTTTTCTATTTTATACACATTTTGTACAAAAAAAAAATCTTATCTTTATTTCAGACGATGAGTCGCAGTCAGAATCTGAAGGATTATCATCGTTTAATGTTAGTCGAGCAACACACGAATCTAGCACTGCCAAAAGCCCAATCCAGTCTCCGGTTTCAGTCACTTCTGAAACAGAAGAAGAAAGCAGAGACGGTAAGATTTTCAATCCCTAAAAATCATTAGCTCTAAATTTATATTTCAATAATTAAAGTAACTTCTATTTTGTTTACAGAACCCAGAGTATTACGGATAGCAACAAAACAAGTGCCTGTGCCCAGTCAACCAGAAGTCGTTCTAAGTGATGGTGAGTTGATATTTTTCTTTTACATAAAAATACAATTTGCATGTTAAATGCTTTGAAACCGAGGAGTAAGCACACACGTAATTCGCTTTTTGAAACTTTTCCCCGCTCTTTTATTTTTTGAAACTTTACTTTAAATCTTAATATTTGTTATATTTTCATCTTTGATGTCATTCGTAAAAGCTGAAACCAGTTTTTTGTAAATGTCTTTTGTTGTAGTTATAGAGATTAAAACATTTGAAATAAAATATTTTAATGCGTGTTGTAATAATGATTCAACGTACTTCTATTTATATATGAAGTGTGTAATATTTTTTTAAGGCATAAGTATATCATTGTAGATTATGTGTAGTTGCATGATTCATCGTATTATGTCCAATTTTGTTACTGTAGATTTAGATGTAGAATTTTGTTAGAAATGATGAAAATGTAGTTTTCAACTTTGCATGTAATTTATGTAATGCATGGGAATGTGACGGTTTATGATTCAGACCAATCTGTAGAACCAAAGGTTGTGGAAACTCCTCTTATGCAACAAGCAAGAATTCAAGCACAACGCATGCCTCAAAATCTTCAACGCATTACAGCAGGTACACTTTTCGCGGCCCATATTTTCTTCATGAATATTATTTCTTTTAGAAAAGATTTTGATACAAAATCAGCATATTTCCAAAATTTTAATGGTCAAGCAGGGCTCCGATCGTGCCACTAATTTTTTACTCTTTTTACACTTTTCTGAAAAAATGCGACTTTTTGAAGAAAAATTCAACTATAGTCGACTTTTTTCCGTTTTTATCAGAAGTTCGCAATACTTAGTTTCAATTTTAATCACAATGAAACTTTTAAAATTGAAATTCGAGACTAGAAAAAATTATCCCATTGGATTACATTGCAAATTAAATAATTTCAATCTAATTTCCTGAAATCGTTTTCAAAGTTTTAATTTTCTGAAATTGAAACCCTTGACAATTGGACATTTTAAATTCGAAAACGTTTTAAATCGATTGATTTCAAATTCAGTTACAGTCTTCACACTCTTTCCCCTGTTTCAAAAAACCCCCCCTTTTTCTCGCTTGTTAACTTAAATGCGATCTAAATTAACTTTTTTGTTGAAAATTAAACTGTCTTCTAAAAAAATCGTCTTTTTCGCTAGGCAATTCAATTATTTGTTCGAAAATGCAACTTTTTTTGGAATTGAGGTTTACTCTCATTTATTTGAAAATTCGACCATCTGGTTGAAAATCCAATTTTTTTATTCAAAAATCATCTTTGGTAAAAAAAAATCAACTGTTTTGTTGAACATTCGTCTTACTGTATAAACAATTCTTCCTTAAGGATTGAAAATTCATCTATCTTGGTTGAAAGCTAAATTTTTTCTTACAAATTCGTCTCGTTTGTTTCAAAGTTCATTTATTAAGTTGTAAATACTTGTAAATTTTGTAAATAAATCATTTTGTTTTAATTGATCTATTTGGTTGGAAATTCATCTTTCTCTGTTAAAAATGTTATTCTTCATGTTAATAATTGAACTATATTTGAAAAAATACTCCTGTTTGGCTTAAAAATTCAACTATTTGGTTGAATTTTAATATTGTTTGTTTGATAATTCTTTTATTGCAAAATTGTCTCTTTTGGTTGGAAATTGTACTACTTTGTTGGAAATTGCAATATATTCTCCTATTATTCCCCTATTTTCGTGAAAAATCAAACGATTGCCCCTGTTTTCAATGCATGTTGGGTGTTCAAGTCCAAAATGTTAATTTTAAAATGTTCAAAATGCAAAAAATAAAAAAAATAAAGTTGATGCGGCTTTTTGTGACCTTTTTTTTTTAAACTCTATATGACTTTCTTTATAATTTTATGCGACTAGTGCGACATGTTTTAATTCTTCTATTCGATCCGAGCCCTGATCAAGACTCGCTATTGAAAAACCTATATTTTCCCCCTTTTGATAAATTTTTACAAGTGCCCCCGATGCTACTGTAGAAATTGAAATAATTGGGTTAAGTATTTGTAACTTGAAAATTGTTCACATTTATTTGTTTGCATTCTACCTTTTTATTATTTTTCATTTCTTTCTTCAGTAAAATTTGTAATTATTTCAATATTTACATCGCACTCTTTTTGCAAGCGAAGCATTTTATTAGTAAACTTGAGAATTGCATGTGTTGTCTTGTTCTGAATGTGCAGCTGATGCGACTACTGAATTCCTTAATGAGATGCGGCGAACGGCGATTGAACCAAGAAACAATATCAACAGACGAGGTTAGTTTGTTAATTCAAGTCAAAATTCTCGACTGTGGGTAAGACACAAAATGCACTTTTCCGAGTGATCCTTTTCGACGTGCACATTCTAAGTTAACGAATCATTTACGCAGTGTTTAAAAAATAATAATTTTCATTCACAATGTCACATACTTTTTACTTGCTTTTGCACTTCAGTATTTTAGCTTTCTTTATTTTGCACATGATCATAATTTGCAATGCCATGCAACACATGATTAAAATAATTTTTTGGATTTAGAGTATTTCATCGTGTAAAGTTAACTTTTATAAACGAGTGGTGCTTAATCTCTAATCGACATTAACATTTTTCATGGATGTTTATCTCTTTTTACTTTTTTCTTACATATATTAAAGCATAATGGCCATAACTGTATTCATACTTTCGAAAATTTCTTATTGACATGCATAATTTTGATACCAAGCTATACTCATTATGCTGAAATTTCGCAAATTTGCTTTGGAAAAATGTACAAGGGATTCAGCACACAATTAAAAAAAGATCGTTGTTACTAAAAAATTGTCTTCGTTTAAAATTTACGTCAAAAAATTTAACTTTCAGCAATTGACTAGGAAACTTTTTTTTTAAAAGAGCCCAATCGTAATATTATTTTGAAAACAGCTTCGTGACATTGACAAAAAGTGTTTTTTTTTTGTGTACGTGGTTTGAGGTGTGTTGGACAATGTGGTTACAGATTATGGTCAGTCGAGTACCTGCAGCAGTGAGAACGAGGGCGATACATACTCAAGTTGGCAGTCTTCGGAATCCTACGAGAAACCCCATTTAGAGGTCGCTAGAACTACAACGATCGCGGAAGTCATGAAACCCGTTCTGATGAAAATCCAAAATGCACCGTTACAGCAATTGAAAATAGAAAATAACGCGAAAAACGATCAAAACTCGTGTGATTTTCGTAAACCGAGACGTTATGATGTTCTGAAACGTGCATTTTTAAATGATTATGATAAGCGGATACAAGCCCAAAGTGCACACCCCCCTCGTTTCGTAAACGTCGATACGAGTGCAGTTCCTAAACTTTATGAACCTAATTTCAAATCCGCGAATTTCTATAACCAGCCACCGTGTGCTGTAGTTTTTAACTCGCTCAGTAATGAGGATAAATCTCTAAAAAATAATAATATATCTAATAATGCTAATATCGGTTTAAAATGCCAAGACTCACCATTCAATGGTGAAAAAGTAACTGGAGTTTTTGAAAACGCGAATTTAGATGATAGGAAACCCAACAATGTGATTGAAAATCAACCAAAGAAAATAAGCCCAGAAATAGAAGAGTTTGCGGATTGGCAGAATGGAAATAATATCTTCGCAGAAGATGGAGTCAAACCTTTTAAGACTGTCAAGAGTATGATGGATAACTCTCGAAGAAACGGAAAGACTGAAGAAAAGAGGAATATTATAAATCAGAATAAGAATTCTGCTAATAAACCAAAGAAACGATGCGCTAGAAAACTGAATGTGCAAACAAAGTTCGTGAGTAGATCGGCTGAGGATATCAATTCTGATGAATTTATTATTAAAGAGAAAAAATCTCAGTCTATGTCCCGTTCTGCATGCGTAGACAGATCCACAAATACGGATACTGTAAATATAGATTTTACAATACCAGCAAAAAAATCGGAGAAAGTGGAATCGAAAGTCGAGAGCAAGACTGTAATTACAGTTGACCTCACGATAGATCGTCGGCCAGAGGTCAATTTCACTCAATGCATTAATTTAAATTTTGAAGATCAGATCGGAAACGATCCTGAAAATGATCTCCTTTCTCCTGAGCCTCTTGGCGAACCGTTGCAGGCACCGATTCTCATTCAGAAAGTTTTGAGATCAAATTCAGAAGACCAATTGAAGGAAATCAGTAAGGGGGTTGAAACTGATCTTCAATCTGAAGAAGAATCTATTGGAATGAATGGACAAACAATGGCAAATTGTGAAACTAATGTTGAAGTCGATCGGAGTCACATTGAAGAAAACGGTCTTTTTGAGACTCAAGAACAAGAGGAATTCGAAGAATTCCACGAGAACGAAGAAAGAGTTTACAATGAGAGCCTGTCTGATGAAAACGGTAACCATTCTTACGAAAATGGCAACCTTTCTGACGAAAATGGCAACCGTTGGACTTCGGTAGATGAAAACAATGACCAATTTAGCCCCCGTGATAAAAATAAGAAAGTGGAGAATATCATAGATTTGATCCAGTATATTGATGATAGTTTGAACGCAAGTCGCAATTTCGAAGCTTCAAAAACTACAAGCGATCTTGAAAGTGAAGAAATAGGCATAGATAAAGGATCAGAAAAAGAAATCATTCAGGACATAATGTATTACCAAGAAAATGGAAAGGAGAACAACGACGAAGAATTTCTTGATGCAAAGATTTCGACTAATGCTGAAGGTGATGAGAACCAGGAAGATTTTATTTTCTCAACCCAGGAAAGTGTAGAAGATAATGAAGATTTAGACAATACTATAATTTGTGTGGGTAATCAAGACCATGGCCAAGCACTTACTTCAGAAACGAATCATGAAGAAGCTGAAGTCGAAGCTGATTTTAAGGACGAGAATAAAGCGATAGCTGGATTTGACGATAAAGAATATTCTAATTATAAGACCGATGAAAATCGAACTTTAGTTACCGACGAATCTATTGAAATAGACAAGGAAATTACTTTGATAGCTGAAGAAGAAAGCGAAGATCTTCTTTTATCAGAAACTAAAAATAAAGAAGAGGCTGAAACTCAAGATGATTTGATTACCAATTTTATTGAAGAAGATCGAGAGTCTGTGAACGAATTCATTCCAGAAGAAATCAAAACTTTGGATGAACATCCGGCTAAAATCTTTTCGGAAGACGAAAAGGCTGAAGTAGACGTTTTCCCTGAAACAAGAGACCCTAATTCTGATGAAGAACTTCCAGCAGCCGAAGAAAATGAAAAACTTGAAGAAATATTTTCAAGCGACGTAAATAAGAAAGAAGTCGAAGATTTGATTGATGAGAATGATTGGGACTTGAACGAATTTTTTTCAGTTAATGGTATCAAAGTTTCAACTGAAGTCGATAATAAATGTGACAAAGAAATAATTTCGGATGAAGATGAGGCTTCAAATGCGATGATCATTGAAGTTCCTGCCTTTAACATATATTCCCCAGACGAAACTCTTGAAACAGAAGATTTTATTGAACAAAAGAATCCGAAAATATCAGTCAATGAAAAAGGAACCATGACTGAAGTTGAAGACGATGCAAAAAATGCAGAGACTGAAGTAATTTTTCTCATCGAAAATAAAGAAGCAGAGAATGAAGATGATTCGAAAGTGACTGAACTTTTTACAGATGAAAACCAGATTGCTGAGACCAAGGATGATTCTACTAAAGATAGACCTTTCGATGACGATGAAGCTTTATATGATAGACATGAGGAGCATTCTGATCTTGAAATATTTCTGCCGGATCCAGATTTGAACAGAAAGTTTGACATAGACGAAGAAGAAATTATGACTAATGTTGAGCATTCACCTGAAACTAATGAGAATAATGAAGTCAAAGAAATTTCTGCTTTGACATCTAAAAAGAAGAAAGTAGCTAAGATTAAAGATGACATCTTTGGTGAGGACGATTTGAACTTGAAAGAATTATTCGCAATCGATGAAATTGAAGATTTTGTAGCTGAAACTAAAAAGAAGGAAGATTCTATAACTGAACCCGAAGTGAGGGAAGATTCCGAAGCTGAAGAGAAAGAAGATTTTATAGCTGAAGCTAAAGAGAAGGAAGATTCTATAGCTACAGCTGAAGAGAAAGAAGTTTATCTAGCTGAAGCTGAAAAGAAGGAAAATTGTAAAGCTGAGGTTGAAAAGAAGGAAGATTCTATAACTGAAGCTGATGATAAGGAAGATTCTATAGCTGCAGCTGAAGAGAAAGAAGATTCTATGGCTGAAGCTGAAAAGAAGGAAAATTCTAAAGCTGAAGGTGAAGAGAAAGAAGATTCTGTAGCTGAAGCTGAAGGGGAAGAAGATTTTATAGCTGAAACTGAAGTGAAGAAAGATTCTATAACTGAAGCTGAAAAGAAGGAAGATTCTATAGTTCAAGCTGAAGAGAAAGAAGATTTTATAGCTGAAACTGAAGAAAAAGAAGTTTCTATAGCTGCAGCTGAAAACATAGATCATCCTAATTCCGAAATTGTTTCATGCAATGAGAATGAAACTCCGCTTAAGATTGATGAATACACTCAAGATGATAATTCTGACGACGCCAAAGACAACAAAGTGACCAGCCATTACATAACTTCTTCTCATGAAGATAATGACGTCAAATATGAAGATTTCGTAAACGAAATGTCTTCAACAGAGGGAGAAAAAAATTCCTCTAATGCCAAAGATGACGAAGACTTCAACTTGAAAGAGATGTTTTCAGAATACGAACACGAAACCAATGACGCTGAAGGAGCGAATGACCCTCTTCATGAAATTTTCTACACCGAGTTTGAAAACATTGAAAATCCTTACGAAGAAGTATTTTCAATGTACGATAACGAATTGACTAACGTCGAAAGGTTTGAAGCCTACATAGATGAAATTTTTTCGATGAATTACAAAGAAATTGACGTCGATGAAATCTTCTCAGGATCTGATAACAAGATTCTTCTCAAAGCTGATCAAGAAGATATTGCGGATACGATGGACAAGGACTCTCTCAATGAAGAAGTATTGTCAGAAGATTATAGTTTTAAAAGAATCTCCTTAAAGAAGAAAAAGGCACTCCTTGATGCTGCAACTGATGATATTCGGAATAACATCGAATTAGTTTCGTCCACGTCGTCTTCAAAGCGCTTGGAGAGAAGAGATAGTATAACCGAAATGATCAACAGCATAAATATGAATATCACTCCTTCGAAAACGATGTATGAAAACCTCCCAGATACAGATAATTCTCTTAAATACAATTTAGACCCAACTAATATGAGTTTGATTTACAGCCTAACTCCATCGGGAGACATGGCTTCTGGAAAAGGTCTGTGCAGTAAAAATACTTCTATCGAGATGCTAGGTTTGGGGAGTTTGGATGATTTAGACCAACAAGATCCCTTCAGAGTTGTAAAACATGATTTATACGACTTTCTTGATCTTGCAAGTGTCAAGAAACCACGCGATGATTTTTTCTACCTGCAGGAAAATGAACGACTCATCAACTCGTGTCCCAATATTCACTTTTTAACAGACTTCTTAAGCGAAGGAAGTTTTTCTGACGAGAATTGCTCAAACCAAGGCTCTGATATTTTAGAACTCCCGAGTTCTACTTATATGGAATTGAAAGAAACTGAAGAAGAATCCTTTCGTTATGAACTCAACACGACTGTGAATCAAATACTCATCGATTTAGAAAAAACTGAGATCTACGCGAACGCTACAAATCTTGTTGATGATATACTTCACGATATATCTTGTTTGAATATCTGCATAGATGTGAAGAATCTTAAAGAGGAAGCGAAAGTGCTCATGCAAGAGAGAATGCGCGCCGTTTTCATTGCTAAAGACATTGTTCGTGGATTGATTTTGAATCTCCCTTGTTTCAATGAACTTGAATCGAGTTCACAAATCGAGGCGAGTTTAGAACCAATTGCTCCAGTAAATACTCCTGCGGAGGAGGAAGTTATGGCAGAAGCAGATGATTTTGAAAGTAGCGTGATAATCATCGAGGAGATTGTTCATCATATCGTCGATAAATTAGATTGTCAAAAACCCAAGGTTTATAGTCCAAAGAGACTCAAGGAGACAATGAACATTGAACTCAAGAATTATCCTGATGCTTTCGCTGAAGATGATCAAGATAGAGAAAGCGAGATTCAAGATGCAAGTGGCTTAGAAGGACTCCTAAACAATATGCACGATAATGATATACTACCTTGTGTTTGTCCTGAGTGCTTACCAAAAGAAAACCTGGAATCGATAGAAGTGAAAAGGGACCAGGAATCTTTGCAAGAATACTTGAATCTGGTTAACGAGAATGAATGCGAAGATGAAGTGAATTTTGTTTCTAACCTGGTTTCAGAGGAAGATCAAAATTTGGTACAAGACGAAGAATTGGAAGGGCATCAAGATTTAGAAATTCAAAATCAAGAGGTAGAAGTAGAAGATGTATGTTGTTTGGAAATATTTTCTGATCCCGAGACTACTGAAGAGGATTTGTCAAATAGCGACACCGAAGATCAAGACGTGTTAAACTTGAAGAGCAAAATTATCCAAATGTTTGCACTCGACAAAAAGAAGAAAAGGAAACGCGGCTCAAATCCGAGGAAGTTCAAATTCGAAAAACCACTCGATTTGAATTCTTACGAGGATCAGTCACCTGAAGAGAAACACTCTGGTTCCAGTTCCTCGACCTCGGAAATGCATTCCGTTGAATCAGACAACTTTGCTGAACAGGAAGTAACTTCCGAATCCACAGACAATGATACAAAATCGGATAACAGCAGAGAAAAGGAATTTTCGAAGAAGATGGATCCCTTTGTAACCGACAATGAGGAGGAAGAATATAATAAGTTGTGGCAGATGAGAGAAAATCAGATAGAGGAATCATGCAAAGCTCGCAGGCTTGCAGACCTAGAAAAATCTCCTTCTTTCATCCATTTTGGAGAGATTGACGATGATATCCCAAAGAAGAATTGTACTTGTTGCATGGAAGTAAGCATAGATGATGAAAATTTTTCCAGTAAACTACCTCCGATTGAGGAAATGAACGAGTCTGTGGAATTTGGTAACCAGACTTATCTGAAATCCATTAATCAAACTCTAACTTCTCCTTCATCAGAGTACTTTACATGCAAGGACGAGAGTGGATCGACTCTAATGGATAAAATGGAAGATACTTTTGAGGCAAGCGATTCTGATGAAAATGACGCTCATAACGCGACCTACACTATTTCTGAGACAAGTGATAGTGACAAAAACGAGGTTTTAGAATATAGCGCCGATATCTCTTCAAATCTGGACGTTCGTAGACCTGGCGCCGCTTCGCTACCAGAGAGGTTGAGAGAAGATCAATTTTATGATACGACTCTTAATTTTGCTGATGTTTCAGCAAGTACTATGTATTCGGAACAGGAAATGGCGAAAAGATCAGCAAGGTGGTTTGACATCAACAAGCAAAATTACTATTCTTTGGCTTGCGATAATTTGGAAAGTAGTCGAGAAATCGAATCATCTAATGTTGAAAGTCAGATATTTTCTCGTCCTGATAAAAACCCTGCTGATTGCATGTCCTATTCCTACGACACGAGGGAGTTCATGAAACTTGAGAAGGATCTCGAAGATGAAAGTGTAATTTGCTGTGATTTGAAAAATGAAAAAAATATTGCAGCCTTGTGCAGCCCACCAAAGTATGAAGATACTTCTTTATATAGAGTAGTCACCCAAATCAATCTGGCTGACACTGTCAGCCTTTCGCCTTCTAGCTTTAGGGATGTCTCTCATGATTTATAGAGTAATTCAAAATAAATTTCAGATCTCAAAAACCTATTTTAAGCACGTTAAGATATTGAAAATATCTTGAGCAATTTCTCAAAAGCACTGTGATCTTAGCCCGTATTCGACGTTTACGTTTTAGGAGAATTTTTTCCCCTCTGCGATAATTTAAGATAATATTTTGCAGCCGGATTGCAAATAAAACTTCTTTCCGATGTGGCAAAGATTTTGCTTTATAGATTTTAAGATATTTGAAGTTAACTATTTTTACGATACCTTTTTTACGTGCTTCTATTACTATCATAACTTTATTATATACGTGCTTACTGTAAAAAAAAAACTGTTTACTAATTTATCCAGAGTTTTAAATTATTCAAAAAAGTGTTCTAACGAATTGTAACATTCGAGATCTTAGGAAGACTTGTACTAATATTTGTCAATCCTGGACAAAGTATGCTTTACCTTTCGTGAGGCTAATGAACGCATGGATTAACGTTACGTTTAGGTGTAAGATATTAATGCACACGCTCATAATATAATTGCTGGCATTGTAAAAATGTAATGGTAATTTTTTGTTTCTTGAATCAAGAGATTTCTTTTTGTTTGCTTTAAGCATTTTTTTTATTTTTATTTTCTCATAATTGCCATTATGTTTTTTTGCACTATGTACATAGCTTGCGAATTAACGTTTTGCTTGTCATCAATTACAATTTCAGGAAAAATAAACAGGTTTTTGACAAAAATTTAGATCGGTTGTGGAAGGAAGAAGTTGTTCATAAGTTCTGGTTTGGTTTTCTCTCTTTCTGTCTCTCTTTTCCACCTCTTACTCTATGGTACTTTCGTACTTCTTATTTTTGAAGTAGTTTATTATTTAGTCCTTATGATCACCGCCTTTCTTGTACAACGATTATTAGGTTCATTATTAACGTTCATTTAATAATATTATTGAAATATAACTGGAAAGAAGTTCCTTATTATTTACTGGGCAACTGAGCAAAATATTTTATGCATGAGATTATTATTAAAAATAAAAGTTGAAATCTTTCCAGTTATAAAATGCCTTAGCTGCACCACTTTTATAACAAAAATGAAGTTCTGATCCTGCTAGTACCTAATCACAAGACCTTTGCTATAATGCACATTCATCAAGCTTAATCGATTAATCGTCTTCTCTAAGGTAAGATAATTCCTTTTCTCTGTCCATTTCATATTGCACAAAGTTTTGTCTTTTTGTGGGTACAGTTTTAACAAATCTGCATAAAAGCTGCCGATGATATTTATATGTAAATATTGATAAATAAATATCACTGGCAAAGAATGTTTATTGAATGAAAGCTATAATTTCTGATTTTATGTTCCAGGAGAGAATACGGTGAATGGAGATCACTCAGACGCTCATCACAGCACATTTTCGCACAGTAGCAAGGAGGTTTGTTATGCAAAATTATATCATTTTTATGAAATCTTTGTGTTTCTTATATATGTGCGATTTTGTTCAATTTAGAGGGTATACACCTCTATCTTTTTCTACTTATGTGTAATTCCTTGTACATATGTAATATATACGAAGATTTATTTTTGTATGTAATTCTCTGAAACCTGGAGTTAAGTTTATACTTCTATTTAATTAATATTTTGATTTTTAAAGGCAAAATCTTAGGTTTTTGAGAATTATTCTCTGTTTCAGTCTTTTTATTCAGTGTTTTACACAAAATATTCTCATTGCACATTTTACTAGTCAGAAAGGAACTCCACACAGCAACAGTGTAACGTTTTAAAATAAAATTTTATTTTAAGCAGATTGAAGAAATGAGCTTTAGTAAATTTAAATAATATGAAATTGAAATTTAATGTGGATTTTAAGAAATATTTTATTCAATCAGCAATCGTTGCACTGTTGTCCTAAGCTTGCGCTTACTCAGGTACTCTTTACAAAGATATGTACACTAAAAGTCTTGAAATAAGAACTTGAAATCTTACTAAAAAATAATTGAGTTGAATTGTAATATTCAAAAAAAAATAGAAAAAAAATTTGAAAGATTTTTATTGTACTCCTTTGACAATATTTCTACTTTGACACTTGTATTTACTTGTTCAATATAGATGTGACACTTCTTAACAATTCCAAAATTCAAAATCATTAAATTCATTTCTTAGTCACTCACAATTCATCATTTCATTAAAAAGAAACCAGTTCGGGCAATACGCTGCAGCTGCAATAGACAAATTTAAAATAGAGCAAGCTATTCGCTATTTACGCTGCTTGTATGCATCGAGACTGAATTAGGGATATTAGGGATATCAAACCATTGCATGTGCATGAGAAGAGTTTTAAGAATTTGCTTGGGACCTTCCATGTTAAGGGTTCCATGTCGCAGGATGTCAGCGTTAGTGAAGAATCTCCTAAGAAGGAAAAGAAGAAGAAGAAGGGACTGAGGACGCCATCCTTCCTGAAGAAGAAGAAGGACAAGAAGAGGCCTGTTGAGGCGTAGGTAGTCTTCTCTTAGGTATGTATTTTACATTCCATCATCTCTTCAAAGTTCCAAGGTTGTCAACAAATTAATTTTGTTTGTATTAGTAGGCATTGTTTCAAAATAAATTGTTATCTACATTATTATTAATAATTCACCTGGAATTGGCCCCCTAATTCAATATTAGAACCAAAATTACGGACTAGATTTTTTATCAAATTCATTTTGGAACGTCTACTTGCAAAATATTATAGTGGTAAGATAAATTTGTTTAAGTTATTGTTAAGATTTTGCGTAGCATGAGAGGAATTCGAAGGTTTAAATTGAAATATATTTTCAATATTGTAATAGATGCGCTAACTTAAAAGTCAGGGTCTTCAGATTATGAATTGAAAACAAATAATCGCTTTATAAACGGTAGTTTTTAATCGGGGTGGCGATTTATTCTGGAAACTGGGATTTTTTTACACAATCAAAAAATGCAATTGTTAGGATCGGAGTTTTAATAAGAGTTGTTTAAATAAATTAGAAACCCCTTCTCTTGATCCCCACCGTAGGATCGGAGAAAGATTCAATTTATTCAAAAATAAAAAATCTCGCGATCCACTCCGTAGGGTCGGTGGCTAATTAGCAGCCGTTCAAAATAAATTCTACTCGCGATCCTCCCCATACGATCAGAACAAGGAGGAAGTTTCTTTTAAACAAATCATTCCCACGGCAATTATTTCCTTCAATATTTTCTTGTTTAACGTTCACCTACTTTTTGTTTATATAAACAAATAAAAAAAAGCTTTTATCATGCATCATATTTTTGTGGGCTAAATACTAATTTTCAATCTTGTATAATTACAATGTATAAATAATTTTTGTTTTGTTTTATTTCTCATGAAATTCGTAAATATTTTTAGTACAGTAACTTTTTCATGTTATTTTTGCGTTTTTTTCTATCAAATATATATTTAAAAAAAACATGTTTATGATTAATGAAAAGGTAATGAAAACTTTCATTAAACCTGCAGTAGAATAAATTGTTGTAAGCCTAAAATAAGTTACAAATCCAAAAATTTTACATTCTCCACGGGTTTCCTAATAAATAGAAAATAAATCATTGGAAAAATTAACAAATTGGACGTACAGAAACCGGGAAATGACCTGTAATTTTAAATCGTCCAATGAATCGCCACCCTGTTTAATTTCCAAATAAAAAATATAGCTCTCCTTTCAGAGCTGGACACCCTGAAAAGTTTTAATTCGAGATTGGCTGGCATTAACTTTAAATCTTAGATTTCTTAGATAGGGCTAGATATTTTGCATAGAAGCGAACTGCCTATTTTTTAGGGACGATTTAAGTTTTAGGTAACGCACTTTTTCAGCATTTTTGATCCACTCAATCTACTAGGATCAAGATTTACATTTAAGTTTAAATATTTCAATTTTTATATAATTTATTAATACTTTCTATCTTTACAAAGTTTTTAAAAATCCATTTTTACTCTTACTTCCTTAAAATGTGTTACGTAATACTAGAATCACCCCTATGGGAGCTCAGATAGTCCCGATTTTCTGCATCGTTTTTCATCAGTAAAATCATTCACTCGTAGATTCCATTGAAGTTTGAAGAACTGGAGATTATTGTACGTATTAAGAAATCTAAACCCGAAACTCCCCAAGAATAAATAAAAATAATTTAAATATTGCACAGGGTTGCTGCTACAAGAGCTGGAAAAGTCATGAAATTTTTAAGAAAAAAAAATGACTGCAATTTTTTTATTCGCACCTATTTCAAAGCTGTATTATAATTATTTTAGTCTTTATAGCGAGTTTTTTATTGGTATGTTGATTTTTTTACTAATAAAAATAATATTTTAAATCAAGAATCTTGTAGAAAATTTTATAATAATCAGGCCTCCGACTCACACCACTGTTGAAACTTTTTAATCGATGCAAATATTTTGCCACTATATTGAAAAAAATGACACCAATGCTACTATTTTTGTAAATCGGTCGATAATGCAACTACATTTTTACTTTGCCTTTAAACATATTTTAAACTTCTTTGCTGATTGACTAAAATAACAACCGCCTTCCCCATAATCAAAATTTCAAGGGATTTATGGAAATTTTAAGAGATTTCAATGATTTCAGCAGATTCCAATGGGGTTTAAAGGATTTTAATCACTTTCAAGGGCTTGAAAGAATTGTATAAGGTTTCAATGCTTTTAGAGTATTTTAAGATGATTTGAAAGGATTGCAAAGCAACATTTTAAAAGGAATTTTAAGAGGTATTACAAATTTCAAGGGGAACTTTAGGGTGTAAATGAAGTGGAATGATATTTTAAAGGACTTTTATAGTATTTTCAATGATTCCAAAAAATTTCACAGAATTTCACGTCATTTTAAGAAATTTAATTAAATTTCTCTTTATTGACTCTCAGCAGCAGCCACATGTAGATTTCGAGAAGTTTCATCTGATTTCAAAATTTTTGAATTCATTTTAAGAAATGTTTACAGATTTCAAGATAATTTACGTGATTTCAAAGAATTTTCTAGGATTATTAACAATTTCAAATGATTTTAAAAGATTTTAACGATTTCAAGGAATTTAAATAATTATTACAATATTTAAGGTATTAATAGGATTTTGAAATAAATAAAAATATTGCATAATATTATTTTATATAGATTTCAACGTATTTAAACAAGTTGGAAAGTGTTTAATAGATTTCAGAGGATTTCAAATGGCTTTATCAGATTTTATGGGATTGCTGGGGGTTTCCTAACATTTAGATAATTTGATACAAGAAATTTTACAGGAATTCAAAAAGTGTACGGTAATTTAAAGGATTTCAAGGAATTTAAAGAGATTACAGTTTTTGTAAGTGTTTTCGAAGAACTTCCTAGGATTCCCGAAAATTTCAATAGATTTTAAAAAGATATCCAAGATATCAGTGAAATCTTTTTAGATTTTCAACGGATTTCTAGTGATCTTTCGGATCATCAGATTTCAAGAATAGTTAATTTCTCGATTTAATATTCAACAAATTAATAAATGTACAAGAAATTGTTGGTAAATTAGTCTACGACCAGTTGAATATGTTGAAATTGACTAGAATTGACTGGATTTTTGAAAAAGTAGACCTAAGTACCTAGAAAAGTCATGAAATTGTGAAACCGGACTTGTGTAGCAACCCTGTAATAGAGCAGGGTGCACAGTCTTCCCCTTTTTTCCTTAGTTTCCCCTTTTTTCTTGAAATTCCCCTTTTTTCTCTATTCTGAAAGAACTTCCCCTTTTTCCCCTTTTCTCTTTAAATATACGCTATTTGAAATTGTACACATTATTCAATAATAATTAGAGCAATTATAGCATTCAAATAAATTATTTATGAATAAATAAGGTACACGTTTCAAGCGCAGACCATTAAAAATAAATGCTCTTAAAACAAATTTGAAGATAAAACATTTTAAAGCAAGTTGAAAATGTGAAAACAGTACTTTTTAAACACATTTTGATTAAAATGTACAAAGTTAAATACTTAATTAAAAAATGGAATATATTCGGAAATTCAACTATTTTGTTGCAAGTTCAAATTTCGTTCAAAATTTATATTTTCTGGCGGAAAGTTGGTTAAAAATTTAACTATTTATTTACAAATATAATTATTTTGTTCAAAAGCTGTCTTTTTGGTTGAAAATCAAGCTACTTTGTTGAAAATTATTTTTTGTATTGAAAGCTTATATTTCTGAGTTAAAAATTCGAATATATTGTAGAAAGTTTTTTTTTTTTTTTAATTTTTTGAAAATTTTAAATTGCGAAATTTAAAAATAAATTTCTTGCTCAGTTACAGTTTTTCTGAAAATGTGCAAAAACATGTTTTTTTTTCATTGAGTCATATGCACACATTTAAAAAAAAGTTGAATATGTCGGACCTGAAATTTATTCAGCTTGAACCAAAGAAACATTTCTTTATTTTGGTTTTTCGGGAAAAAATTTTTGTTGTGAGTTAGGCTTTTTGGAATGTCATATCTTTTTGCGATTTTGGAACGTTATAAACACCACGAAAAAAAATTTGCCATGAATAAAAAATAATACCCTGTTTCTATGGTTCAAGCTGAAGAAATTTAAGGTTTGAATCAATCCAAAAAACATGTTTTGGTACACATAAAAAATTTTTTCAATAAGGCAAATTTTTCTTTGAATTATTACAATTTTTAATTGTAAATTTCAAAAAGAGAACAGAAGATATTTACCGATTAAAAAAATTGTTTCTTCACTTATTTTTTATGTCGACCCACAAATTTGTATCCCTTAGCTCAAACGATTCGATTAGTTTCAGTATTTTTAATTCGCTCTACTGAAGAGAGTAGTTTTAAATTTACATTGAAAGTACATTGAAATTTTTTTTTTAAATATAACATTTGTTATAAAAAGATTGTTTTTTCTTTTCGACATGTAAAAATAAATGTTTAAACTTTCCCCTATTTTTCGTGAGAAAATTACCTTATTTCCCCTTTTTTGAGCTCCTTTTGCGCTGTGAACCCTGATAGAATGTTAGAATCCCAAAGATTCTCTAACTGCCTCTAATTTGTGAATTATCTATTTTCAGACACTGCCACAAAGAAAAGCTTACCATAAGTAAACGTTGAAACAACCGACCCGAAATCGAAACGCGAGTTCAGAATGGGGAACAAAACGACGAGCGGACAAGGAAATTGTTCGAGTATCGCCTGAAGCAACCGAGCAGAACAATCGCAGCATCTTTCCAGGACTCAAGACTGCCATCGCATTACGTCTACAATAAGGAAATTTTATTCTATTGTTAACGTTTTTACGTTTTTAATTTGTTAAGCGTCGCGCTCTTTATATTGTATTGTATTTAAACCCGAGCCACCCTGCCCTTTATTCTGCGATGCAAACACGTCGTTGTGCTGTGCTTTTAACACTCTCGGGAAATTGACACGAAACGTTCCTTGTTGTGTGTTACGTGCTGCCGCTTGTTTTGTAAAAAGTACTCCGCGACGCGCGCAAGCGCACTTTCGAATATTTTAACTCTCTTACCTTGTCGAATGTAATTGTGGATAGTGGATTGTTTTTTTTAACGATTGTGTATATGTAATTCAAGGCGCTCCAAGAAACTTTTATTTCTGTACTTTAAGAAACTCTACAATAAGAAGGTCCTTAAGCTAGTATATATTAATAAATAAAGCGAGCTAATGATAACGCGTCGTCTCATAAGTTTCGATCGTTTTACTTACGGAGAGAAAGTTTATTGCGATTAGGATTCGCCGTAAAAATTTGTACGATTAGTCTTGAAAACTTATCTTCAAAGGTGATTCTTCTCTAGATCCTCCGTACCTGATATTTAATCGGAAGGGCGAGGCGAATAGCCGACTTCTTTAAAGAAAATGAAATTATATATAGATTTGCGAAATCGTCGTAACGAATGTCGCTTGTTATCTTTGCATATTGTTCTCACTCTCTCTCTCTCTCTCTCTTCCGCTTTACAAATGGCCTAGGAAAATTTAGGGCGCGTCCTTTGTCGCTTTTAGAAGATTGACAAAGTAAAAGCGTAATCGAAGTAGCGAAGAAATACGAAAGGAATAAATACTTCGTCACGCTTTACGTAGAAATATCGAAACTACGTTTGACCATCTTCTATAGAATCATCACGTTCATCGCTTGAAAAGCTGAATGTTTACGGAAAATGTTGTGGAAATTAATATGCAATTATTAAGAAACAGGGACGTGATAATAGTGAACGAAATATTGATGTGCAGTCTTACGAATATGGCCCAGATGATGTGACTCGGCTCACTTCTCATCTTCACCATCAACCCTTTTTATCGACTCACCTCGACTCGCTAAACGCGCCTTAACGCCATTGCATTAGATGCAATTAAGAAATCGACTTAAAGCACTTGCTTGCAATAATCCCCAAAGTGCTTTCTATTTTTATTCTCCTTTAGTTTTACGAGTTTCGAGATACAAAATTTCATTAAAAGTGGGCAAAATGCATTTTAAGTCTCCCTTTTCATTGTATGAAAAACAAACCACCTTCTGTATTTAAACAAGCAAAATATCTTACAAACGTTTTAATAAAAACTGCGAAACATTATTTAGACAATACTTTTTGTAAATACTATTTTTTCTAGAAAAGATTTTGTTTAGATTATAAGAAACTTTTATCTTGTTCATAGAGTCTTAATTTTATTTTGCTTTTATTACTCAAAATACAATTTCTGCAGTCTCATTCTCTTTTGTTCTTTTATATTTTTTATATAATATTTTTACAGGGGTAAATCGAAATTACTCAAAAGCTTTTTATGACATATTTCGGATTGAAAAAAGTCCTTACTAATAAAAAGTTATTTATTAAACAGATATTTTGAAAGTTTGTAAATTCACGGAAAAAATTGTTAAAACAAAAAAATAAGTGGGTGATGGCGAAAGATCGAGCAATGACACGAACGACTTGTGTTCGTAGTTTTGATGATATATTTTATTTTTTATTGTTCTCTTGTTTACTTATATTGATATTATAATAATTAGGGACTGCGATTGTCATAAAACGTTTGGCAGCTGCGATATCGGAAATCCTGAACGCGATGTATGTAAAATTCATATTAGCTTTCTTTGTACAGGGAATGCCGAAAAGGGGAGAATCAGGCGCAGTGTTGTTCCCTTTCTTTTTATCGTATTTCTCGCCAGAATACACGATGAGACGATTGTGAATTAGACAGGTGGAAATTCTCCTCGGTGCACATTTGCACGTGTCGCGTGATGGCACTGACTGCAAAACAATTATACATACACGACACTATACACGGTGTACACAAAACACGAACACTAACTCGTCTCCGATGAAATGCTATCACATAACAATAATTGTATTATTGAACGATATGATAATTGCAATTTATTATTGTAATAGTTAATATATTATAATATAAAATAATATTATTAAATATATGGCAAAATAATTTTAGTCGCGATCATGTTTTTTAGTTTAATATTTACAATATTTAAAAGGAAATTCAACAAATACAAAATTTGACAGAAGATAATCGAAAATGTATATTAGGTTTATGAATATAATTTTATTAATTAGCTTGAAAATCATTTTTATCATAATTATATACCTGTGTTCTTAATCTTCCTTTAAAAAAGTTCTTAGTAATTTTTGTTAATCCCAATTTACAAGAGTCTAAACCTCTAGAAAAAAACTGAGTTTGTAAAATACAAATAAACTAGTTTTGTTGAAATGTCAGTTTCAGTGAAAATAGTTTCAATAGATTAGGAATTTTACAGATAATTGAACCATTCATAGCCTGAATTATTTTTTCAGGCATTTAGAGGATTTGAAAATATTGAGGATCGCAAGTTATACCTAAAAAAAATGTTGAACTTTACGTAGTTCGAATTTCATTTTGTTAGCTTTCGAAGTAACTTTGACTCAAATTCCAATTTGACAATATTTGATAAAATATTAATTTTAAATTGTTTAATTTTAAAAGCATTATTTAAGTTTCAACGCTTTCATTTAAAATATTGAACCTTTCCTATTCGAAATGCTTCTAATTAAATCTGTTAAATTTTGAAACGTTATAATTTCAAATTGTTCCTTTTTCAACCTTTCAAAATTAAACTGCACATTCCTTTATCATTTTCAAATTCGACCTGATCTACAAGGTTGTTACAGAAGTCTGGTTTTAAACTAATGACATTTCTTGGTTTACTTTTTTTTAAATTCCCAGGGTTCGTAGCTGACCGGGAATTTTGTTCAGACCGGGATTTCTCTCAAATGTACTAATATGCAAAATTAAAAGTGGTTTCATATATTTTATTACTCAATTCTCATTCTGAAACAGGGCATCTGTGAAAAAATTGCTTGGGACAGGGAATTTCAGCAAGGAAATATAATTTTGAGTTTGGGACAAGGCATTTCAGCAAGTAAATATAATTTTAAGTTTAGGAAAGGAAATTTCCTTTAAGAATTATAATTTTTACTTAGGGACAGAGAATTTTAGTAAAAAACTATAATTTTTAATATGGGACAGGGAATTTCAGTAAGGAAATATAATTTTGAGTTTAGAAATATAATTTTTACTTTGGGACAGAGAATTTTAGTAAAAAACTATAATTTTTAGTATGGGGCAGGGAATTTCAGTAAAAAAGTATAATTTTTAGTATGGGGCAGGGAATTTCAGTAAGGAAATATAATTTTGAGTATGGGACAGGGAATTTCTGCAAGGAAATATAATTTTGAGTTTGGAAGTGTAATTTTTACTTTGGGACAGAGAATTTTAGTAAAAACCTATAATTTTGAGTATAGACAGGGAATTTCAGTAAGGAAATATAATTTTGAGTTTGGGACAGGAAATTTTAGTAAGGAAATGTAATTTGGAGTTTGGGACAGGAAATTTCAGTAAGGAAATATAATTTTGAGTTTGGGACAGGGAATTTCAGTAAGGAAATATAATTTTGAGTTTGGAAACATAGATTATACCTTGGACAGAGAATTTTAGTAAAAAAA